>VXBJ01007714.1:1590897-1803204 GCA_013400055.1 Nycticryphes semicollaris | reverse complement strand
AAAAAAAAAAAAAAATCCATGATTTAATAGGAAAATAAGGGAAAAGATCATTTTATACACCAACAGTGTGTTCTTTGTTCTTGTGCTCTATACAGAGAGGAAGACAAAATTCTCTGATAATTTTTAAATTCCTGATCTGAACAACAACAAAAAATCCATTTAATTTTGTGACTTCCTTGGATCAATCATTACCCTTGCAGTCTTGATACCAATCCTTCTGTCACAATACGAGAACAACTGCTGACACCTGGTGGCCAAATATCTTTTTTCTGTCATTCTATTTGCTTGGGTTTTCGGTTGTTTGCTTTCATATGTGGCTATTTAAAGAGTTTGCTGATGAAATTATGAACCTATAACTTATTTCCCTATGCTCCTCATCCTGTTGCTTTCTTGGTTAGAAAGATGTTAGGAAGCCATCCAAACGTGACACCATTCTCAGAAGAAACATTTTGGAAAGACAGTAATTTCAGCCCTGCCAGAAAAGTAAAAGTAAATTAAAATGTATCTTATGACATAAGTTTCTACTCATAAAAAAAGCATACTTAGCATATCCATTGATATAGAGGAGCAGATGCATATCACACTGCTCAAAATGCTTTGGATTGATCCATCTGCAATGATTTGAAGGCTTCATCTGGGATCCAAATGTTGACTCCTGATTTTTCTGATGAGCAAATGGGTTGTGCTTGCACATATTTGTAGGAAGCCATCTCTGTTGTCTCTGAAGAGCAGGATTTCAAACTCCTCACTCTGTGCTGCCCACTCCCAGAAGTGTATTTCCAGCTAAGAAATAACTGAAGCGCTGACAGCTTTCATCAGCCCAGCTTGGGCACTGCCATGTGTCTGATGTTCCCTAATGTGATAGATGTCACACGATAGATGTCAGCAGATGGCAGGGTGATGGGTGCTTTCAGAAGAATCCCGATGTTCAGATCTGCAAGGGCCAGTGAGGTATAGAAGCTGTCTCAATTTAGGCTGCTTTCAAACGGAGTCATGAAGACAGACCACGAGAGCATAAGGTATTTTGAAAGTGTCTGGTCACATACAGAAAACAAAACATGTTTATTCACAAATGTTCTTGTGCCTTATTAGACAAAGTACAAGGAAAAAGCAAAAATTGTAGTGGTAAGGAACTGGCTGCACATATATGTGTTGTGCGTTTTGAGTTGTCCAGGCCTATTTTCAGAGTGGCTGCTATAACATGTGGAAGGTAGGAGTTTTGAGGGGTAGAACCGTGTCTGACTGTTTCTTTGCTTGATGTTTTTTTGTTAATGAAAAAAGGACACTGTAGTGGGTTGTCTTTGGCCAGCAGCCTAACACCCACACAGCCGCTCACTCACTCCCCACCCACCAATAGGATGGGGGAGAGAACAGGAAGAGCAAAAGTGAGAAAACTCGTGAGTCGAGAAAAAGACAGATTAATAAGTGAAAGAAAGAGGGGAAAAAACAAGTGATGCAATGACAAGTGCTCACCACATTCCCCAAGCAGATCAATGCCCATCCAGTCTAAGCAGTGACCACCTTTCCCCCTGTTTTCACTTTACCATCAGGTTTTATTGCTGATCATGAAGTTACATGGTAGGGAATACACTTTTGGTGAATTTGGGTCAGCTCTTCCAGCTGTGCCCTTTTGTAACCTCTTCCAAGATTGGTGGCGGGCAGGCAGAGTAGGAAAAAAGAGAAAGCCTTGATGCTGTGCAAGCATTGTACAGCAATAGCCAAAACACTGGTTTGTTAACAATGATCGAGCCACAAATCCAAAACACAGCTCCATACAGGCTGCTGTGAAGAAAATTAACTCCATCCCAGCCAGATCCAGTACAGAAACTTTTAATTCATGTTTATTTGCAGATAAGTTTAAGGAGATTAGGAGAGACCAATGTAAAAATTAAGTAACATAAGTAATCAGCAATGAGTTGCCTTGTTATTCCTCATGCAGATAAATTAATGAATAAGAGCAATAATTAAGAAAGCATAGTGTGTTATGAGTTGAGAGCAAATTTAGAAAAAAAGCATGTTAAACTACGCACATAAGAAAAGGAAGATCATGTTACGGACGTTAGAACTGTGTGATCCTTCTCAAGGGTATTACTTGTTAATATTCTTTTGACAGCTTTCTCTGCTAGACCATTCATCCACTTGTACGATTCTGCAGGGGCCATGGCTTGGCTTGCTGTGTGTTTGTACAACCCTTTGGAAAGACCCTAGCTCTGGTCTCAACTATGATTCAAATTGGTAATATTATTATATGAATCAATGTCCATACACCAAAGCCTATAAAAAACATCTAGTTTTCCCAGCTGGCTGACTGGATCTTCAGGTTTCATCTCCTGCACTAAAGGCTGATTCATTCTTGACTAATAACTTTCTCATGACACTATTATGCATGTCAGGCCTGGATTTTTTCTTTCCTACTCCTCCTCTCCTGGATCTTATTCATAACTCACCTGCTGTTTTCTGACATTTTTGCATTAGTAGAGGCTTCTGCTTTCAGACACAAACTATGTACCCAGCCCTCAGCACTGGTTGCATTTACTAACCCACAAAAATGCTGGATTAAGATTCCTACACAGTTACCAGCAGGTGATGTTATTCACTCTTCTTTCTCCGACACAGACAGGGTTTAGTGGCATCTCTTGACTTTGATAATAATTTCTGGTTTGTGGGGCTTTGTACAACAAAATCACAGAAAACGGAGATGGAAATGACCTACTAGGTCATCTAATCCTTCCCTCTGGCAATGCAGGATAATTCCTTACAGAATATCTTCAAGTGCTTTATCCAGTTTAGTTTTAAATGTCTGAAGTAACTAGGCCTCGATCAATTCTCACAGAAGATTATTCTACAACCTAATAGATCTCACAGTTAAAAAGTATTTCATTTCAGTCTGCCTAAATTTTCCCTTGCTTAATTTTATCCCATTACTCAGAGTTATATTCTCTTGTGACACCCAAATATAGTCTTTCTAACCTCAGGGCCCAATTCCCTGCTGCCTCATGTGTTATATTGTTACCTACATTTACATCTGGAAAGTAGCTTTAAAACTGACAAGGTGAATGACAAGTTGAGGTTGACATTTTTTCATACAGACGAGAAATTATAGAGTTTGCGACAGGGAACACAGACCATGTCCACACATCACCTGCATACAAGGCGCTGGAGAGGCTGAAACTTCCATGTTGATACAGTGTCCAAATTGGAGAAAGAACACAAAAAAGTTACTCAAGTTATTTACAAATTAAGAATATAGTTCACAGAGGGGAATAAAGTATTCTATTCATCTCTTCAGAAAAAGGTGACTGTTATTGAGGATACTTAGTACCTTCAAAGGAAAAAAAAAATATTCTGGCTACTATAGCTTCCTTTAATTTAGCAGGAAGAGTTTAACAAGAATGAATGACTGGGAGCAGAAGCTAGCTGAATCCAGACTAAAAAGGACGTACACGTTCTTAACACTAAGAGTGATAAACTACCACTGCATAGGGTGGATATTGCTTTCCCTGATGTCTGCAGAAGATGATTGTTTACCTAATGGGAAACACACATCAGCTGAAAAGGTGCCCAGTTGAAATATAGGAGTCTCCGACAACAAAGTGTCAGACAAGATAAGCTCGTGGTGTGTTCTAGCCTTGAACATTATGGAGGTATATCCTCAGAGATACATATGATAAGCTAAAAAAAGAATGTAGTGGCAAGTCAGTGCAGAAATGCAGATGGAGACAACTGTCTTCTAGGTTCATTGGCAAAACAGAAATTCCTCTCTACATTGTTATTATAAGCTTTTGTAAACTGAACACAACTGGTACTCATCCTTTAAGGATTCAGTTTTCCATGGAAAATAGGAAAGCCTCTTTTCTAATTGATATTTCCAAAAATCAACCAAATTTAGATATGGCTATTTAGTAAAAATCAAATTGCATCTCCCCAGAGAGATAAAAACACAGAAGTATTAAAACGGTGTCACAGTGAGGGACAAGGCAAAAAATCCAGCAGCTATTAGGGGAGTTTGCACCTGAAATAAGACAAAAGGCAGCTCAAATATGTCCTACACTGAAAGTTTCAAAGCACTCAGTGGACTTTGAATTCTGTGCTCCATCATCAGCAGTGACTGACAGCATGATTTCAACAATATTTAGGTGCCTAAAGATGTAGCATGGCACCTGGTAGGATTTACAAGCACATCACAGTAGGCCAGACGCATAATTCCCTTTGATTTTCTCTGAGAACTGAGCTCCTAAGCACCTCTACCACTTTTGAAAAAAATACAGTATTACTGTGGTGTTTCTAAAAATGTTGTGCCTTATTGCCCATTGAAAGAGTTCTTCAGATGGGAATGGTAACATTATTTATATGAAGACCAAACCAAACATTTATGCCCTTACAGGATATGGTTAGGACTCAGTGTTCAAGAGCTAAAATGAGGTGAAATGCAAAGAGGTAAAGGGCTAGAAACAAGTTTTCCTGCCTTCCCCTTGTCTCTCCCTCACTTTGCAGTAACAACTGACTCTCCATTGCAATTGATGTGGCAACTCTGAGGTGGAAGGCTGGCCTTCTCTTTCCTTCAGTGCTTATTGGCTTTAGAGGAAACTCTGTCTCCCTTCCCATCTTTGCTTACCTCCATGAGTTGTGCAAGAAAACCTGTAGAAGAGTGAATATTCACAGTCTGAGGTGCCTGGTCTGTCCATGAATGTTAGCAACAGATGAATAAGCTTTAAGCACCTTTCAGCGACTCCTTTGCTAACTATTCTAAGTTGAGCACTTTCGAGGCTATGCTGAATGTTTCTCAGCCCAGATGCGTTTCTTTGTGCTTGTTCTTTTCCACCATACAAAGCAGGAAGCAATGTGAGAAAGGCAAATGGTGAATGATGGTGGTAGGATCTGGTTGGCAAACAATTAGAAATGTCAAGCCTTTAAAAAATACAAAGAAAAAGTGGGCATCTTGGGCTTGTACTACCAACTCGCTTTTTGGTCAGTTGGCAAGAGAATCTTCCTTGAGCAAAGCATAGGAGGCATTTTAGCGTCTGACAGGCAATCTTTTCTGACACTGCATTGTCAGTCTTGTACTTTTTGATGAAATGTGATACTAGAAATAATCAAGCTTGAAGAGGGTATATATTCATTCTTAAGTCCATACAGGTAACCAAATAATCACTTTGTCTTTGGACTTTCAGATGTGTAGAATGAAGTACATGTACTTTGTAAGCAGCTAGGTGGCAAAGCTGTAATTAAAGAAACTAATTTACTGCATCAACCCTGTTTATGTTGGTCTGGGAATTAATGCAATATTTATTTTTCCAGTCACATCCAGAAATAACAGGATTAGACTATGCCTATCCCTCAAACAACGCAAAGTTAATCTTTTTAATGAAGGAAAACAGTTCTGTGCCCTCAAAATAAGATGTACATCTGAGTCAGCAGACCTGATATTTAGGATAATTATTCTGCGCAAAACATCCATGCACAGACACATCAGCCAGGTTGGAATGACATACCTATGCAGTGCTGTTTTCCCCTGTCACTCAATGTAAAATTTGAAGGCTTGACCCACAGGTTTATTTAGTCAATAGGAATCTTCAAAGTCTGGGATCAGGTTGATTTTGCTTTACACTTAGAAAGAAAAGGTGCACCTTGAAATTAAGTCTTAAAAGGTTTTAATGAATGCATATTTGAGAAATACTTTCATGTCACTTATTTGAAAGTGTACTTCAGTCTTTTGGATGCCTTTCCCCTAGGTAAATTCATAGATCAGAGGTATTCCTGACTTATAATAGGGCATCCGTTACACTTCACTCTTAGTTACAATGGTTTAACCTTTCAATACATGTTCCCAATGGCCATGCTTGTTCTCTTGATCTGTTTTTCAAGAAGCAGAGCCAACTTTGTGGCTTTGCTATATGTAACCAAGAGACTAAGTCAGATGGAGTGTTATTGAATTATTAGCATAATAGAATGGGAAGATGCTCTTAAGTGGAAGAGCCATACATAGCTGTGGTTATAAGTGCATTGATTTTTATCTTGATTGCAGAAGGTTCTGCATGAGGTTGCTTTCTCATAGATTTTGCTTCACTTACGGGAGTGTAATTAGAGTAGTGTGTCACCTATAAAGATGAATGGATGGACATTGCATTATTCAAGATCTCCCTTTTCACAGAGTTAGAATGCTCACCGAATCCAGAAGTACAAAAAATATCTTTATCCTAGTGATAATGTCTACAGAGTCTATTTGTACATCCACCTATCCAACAGAATGAAAGAAACTGAAATGTGTTGAAAAGTACAGAAAGACACATTGCAAGGATGCATAGCATACCTACATTTAACAAAGCCTATTCTGACTGTAAAAAGAAATCCTTCTGTGAATCATTCAAAAGGTATTGGTGCTGAACTTTCCTAAGAAAAATGTAGAGAATATATCCCCCATGCTGTTTCAAGAATAGTAAAAAAGCTAAGATATTTTTCAGCTTTTATAATATTTACACTAATTCAAATGGCAGTTTATTCCAGGAAAAGATCTGATTCTTAAATTTTAGGAAGTAATGTTATTACCTACATTTGCTNAAAAAAAAACCCAAACCAACACATTACCTTTTCCCTAAAGGACTGCAGCTTGTGCAATTAACTGCACTTACAGCTTCCTGTGTGCGGATGACTGTGTTCTCACATCATCCTCCAGAGTTTTGCTTTTTTAAGCCACTCCTGATGAGTACAGAAGGCAATGGAACATGTTTCCACCTGCTCTACAGTGGGGGAGACAGAATCCATTTCAGAAATTACAAAGCAGAAAGGAGAAATCACTAATTAGTGGAACCATGAATCACTGGTACAGTTGAAATTGGCCATTCCCAAAGTGCAGGCTGTTGCTACCAGAGTAGCTGAATCACTTGTTTGCTCACATCCTTCTCTACTTGCTTTATTTTTCACTCTATGGAGTGAACTTTTTTAATGATCTTGGGAAATCTGTTTGATGTTAAGTTTCATATTTCAGCCACATACATTACCACACAGCTTTCTAGAAAGCTCTGTGGCCTTTAGGCTACTACCTGCCTGTGATGCTGTGCTGCTCAGGGCTTGCAGGTGCTCAATGGCTGCACAGAATATAGTTTCTTTGTCATTGGTGATGGCATAGTAGTGTGAGGAGAGCAGGCAGGGGGTAAGCAACACACACAAGAACTGGTGATCAGAAAGAACTTGGAAACACCAAAGAAATTAAGAAATTATCAAAAAGCTTGCTACTGTGAGTGTGGAGGAAATAGAGGCATTGGTGAGGAAAGAGGGCACCCCTCACAGAGAACGGAAGAAAGGGCTTGAATATTTTTTGTGCTTCAATGGAAAATGATCTGACAAAATTTTAGAGTGCTATCAGTGATATTTTATTGTGATCAACAATAAAAGCCTGTTAGTTAGGTAGTTAGCTAGTCAGTCAGTTAGTTTTTCATAGTCCTAAATTCTTCAAATCTCTTTTTTCGTCCCACATTGGTTATCAGTACCTGTGAATTGTTTCTTACAGTCTCGTGTGGATTGAGGATATGTGATTTTACTTTCCAGAAGCTCCACTTCCTCCCATTTTCAGCCAGTAATATTAACGTCATCCGCAGTTTCCCCTCACTTCATGTCCTATAGCCTGGGGAGATTCAGTGCAAAACCTGCAACCTAGAATTCAAGGCTTACTGGCCTCAGCCAATAAGTTTTCCTGGTATTCTCATGTTATTCTCAAAGGAAGTGAGTTAAACTTCGGTCTGGGAGTTTACTACTGGCACCAAATGGGTCAGGGAACAACTCTGAAGCAGCAGTGGCATCGTGCTATGCTTTTCCTTGTGCACATCTTTATCCTCATGATGCAGTGAGATGCCTTTCTCATGTTCATCCAGAAATGATATTTTGGAAAGGCAAGAGGAGTTTTTGTCAGCAGTTGTCACAGACCATATGGCAATATCATGCTCAGTGATTAAAATGGGGAACAAAATCAAGTGTTGGTCCAAACACAGAATTTTCCATGTGGGAGAAATGTTGGTATTTTTGAACATGCCAGTGTCATATTTTAGGGGTTTGGGAAAGTACGTTAAAAATTGATTTTACATTAGTATGAGCAGTTTTGATAGACCCTTCCTAGATTTTAAGCCCACTGAAAAGAAGAAACAATACTGTTTTAATTCCCTGTAATATAAAATTTTCAAAATCTTAATTGTAAAATGGAGACATTACAATAGAAAGCATGGGCACTCTGATAAAATGCCCCTAGACATGGGCATCTGCGGTTTCAGAAGTGACTGAAATCAAGCTGAAAAATATTCTCAAATTTTTGAGATGTGGTAAGATGACAATTACTTCATTAATGCCATACAATTAGTGTAAAATTATTAAAAATAGTATAAATTAAAAAGCAACTGAGTAACAAATTCTTAAAGACAGTTGAGAATTGAACACTTCTCAGAATGTAGGAATATTAGTTAAAATCAATACTATTTTGAGGAAATAATTTTTAAGAACACAAAGTAAAAGAAAAAAGAAATGCTAGACCACAGTCTATTTCAATAGGAGATTTGAAAATGCTTGTTTAATTACTGTATGTTCAATAGTCATTCATTTTTCAAAATGCTCAGCTATCTGGGGTGTCTTGCTTTTTTACCACTGTAAATCACATTAACTGCAAATCTTACTACTTAATAAATTGTTTTTAAATTCTGATACATCTGCTAGCTTGGGAGCAGGCTGTACTGAGACTGGTCTCTAGGCGACTTTAATTATGTTTTTCATTCACATGATGGAAGCTCAGGCATCAGATGCCACCTGCTTTCATTCTTATTTCCGCTTTTGTGAACTTTTGCTCAGGGCAACAAAGGGAACATTAGCTGTTGTACTTGTAAGGTGCATTGTCTTAAAAGTATTGTATTTGCAAAGCCAGAACCAAGCTCCCAATATGTGCTGTCGATCACACATTGGTCAGTAATGGAGAACCACCACAACATTTTTTTGAATTCACAGCATTGAAAAACAATTTTCAACACAATTCTCTCTCATTCTTGAAGTTTTTGCCCTCTTCTCTTTTTCTTCTCCTACTTTTAATAACAGAATGAATTGATTACCTAAATAGTCTTAGAAACATTCTTTGAGTCAGTTGGTAGAGCTATCAAGCTGTGTGGGGCATCTTCATGACACAATTTATTTTCCGTGGGTCTGTGTAGATCATTAGCAAATCAGTGTGGTTGATTAAGTCCATTCTAATACATGATCATCAGGTAAAAGGTAGAGAAGATAGACAGTCAGTGCTAGCTGAGGTTTGCAATGAGAATTCCTCCTTTAGTAACTGCTTAATATTTTAAATATCTCTTTAGCTTTTGATTCAGTGAATCATATCTTTCAGATGGTATTTCTAATAATTCCTCAGGGTCTTGGTGCTTTGTGTAGATCAGCCAGTACAAAGGAATTCTTGCATCCTTAGCAGCCTTAACCTTAGCTATTTGGTTTGATTAGGATCATAGAATCACAGAATTGTCTAGGTTGGGAGGGACTTTTCAGATCATCTAGTCCAACCGTCAACCTGACTCTGACAAAAAACCATCACTAAGCCATATTGCTGGGTTATTAGCTACCTTTCAGTTTGGACACTGTGGAACCAACTGATGCCGAAATTAGTTTGTTTCTAAATTTGATATTACGTCATGTTCTTTGATAAGCTTCCAAAGGGAAAGGTTGTTTTAGACAAAACATATGAAATAATGCTACCAATAGTAAAATTGAGATTTGGCAGCTCTTTTAAACTGTGCATCATTAGCAGAGCTATCAGTATATTGTGTCTGAAATACTCATTTATCTGAATAACAATTTTAATTTAAGATTTTATTATACACTGATATATATTTGAGTGACAGATTTCTAGGAAGAAAAAGCACGGAGAAACCTCTCAAGAGAGTACAATTTGAGACCCATTTATTTCCCTGAACTTCTATTTTTTGTATAAAAATTATAGGTTGTGTGGAGCTGCTAAAGATCTGCTGTTCTCAAATGTACAATGTACACTGTATTATAAATCCATTGCTAAAAAAGGTATAAAAGTTTTGTGAACCCCAGATCTAGGATTCTCCTCAGTGCAATGTTTGAAACATTCCATTTTGGAAGTTTGTTTAAATTCAAACAACCACGCTCTGTACCAGAGCACTGGGGCATCCTTGTCTAATAGCTTATTACCAACCTCCTAGGGATTCACTGGCATGAAAGGCACTCTATAAGCTTAGAGGGATTTTTTTTTCCTTGCCCCATGTGTAGTTTAGATGTCATTTGCAGCTACTGTGTACTGCTAGTTTACTTCAAAAGAATGCTGATCGAGGCCTGAGGAAAAGATCGAGCTATGTGCTAAAAAGAGGCAAAAGAATAAAGTACGGCTTTGCTCTTTCACTTAGATACGTCTGTGCTGGCTGCCAGATGCTCATTCCTAGTTTGAATTCAGAATTGATCCTTTTAGCCTGTACAGATAGGAACAAAGTCAGGTCTTGCTTGTTTAACTATTTGCTGTTTTTTAATAAAATAATAATAATAAAAAATTTTTACTCTAATCTTTTTCAAGAGCCAGGGAAAGAAAAACCTTTTCATTCACCTGGAAAGAGGGGAGCCTGTACAACCACGCTTGCTTTTTGAAAATATATGCCAGAATACAAACTGTCTTCAAATTTCCTGAGAATAACTGCAAAAAGAAAAGGGTCCTTCACAGTCCTCCACAGCTGATGAATGATTTTGTTAGCTATGACGTTTTGCCTGTTAAAGCTTGTTACAGGCGCTTTCAAAAAAGCCCACGGCTAGGCTTGTGAGAGTGGTCTACATAAGCCCTTTAAGAAGACCTGAATATCAAAAGTGTCTTCAGCACTTCTGGAAAATTGACTGCTTCAGTTTAGGCACCAAAATAAGAAGAATTAGATTTTCAAGTGTTATCTCCTATAGTAAGTCTGCTAAAGGTTTGGGGGGGTTATTGCTTTATATGATTGTAGAAGTGGGCTTTTTCTTGAAAATAAAATACATTCCCTGTTGCTGGATATCAAATCATTCTGTCACCATGCTTTTGACCATGCCACTGGTCAAGGCTGCCAGAGCACCCAGACTGATGTTTATGTGTTATATGGGTCCTAATGAAGTAACATGGCTCGGAAGAAGTATGGGTGTCATTCCTATGCTGTCCACTTGTCTTTCCTGTCCCCAGACTTCAGATGTAAAGTTTTAAAAAAAAAAATAGCTTAAAGCTCTGGAGATCACACTTCCCAGGCTGATGTATTTAGGATAAAGTTCATATGTTGTGTAACACTGGTGTCCGAAAAAAAAATTAATTTCTTCTGGAAATTCTTCTTCTTAATTAACCTGAAATAGCAGACCCATCAAGAGGCCAGAGAAATTGTTATTATTGTTTTCTAAAAAAAGACATTGTGGCTATAAAAACATGGTGTAATATAAGCTGTGTTCCCCAAACACACTCCCATAGTTTGAGTTAAACCTTAGAGCTATACAAAACAAAAATGAATGAGACAAAATGCACACTGACTTTAATTACATTAATAGTAATTTTTCAATTAATTTTTATTATTATATTCCTTTGAGTTGTTTAGTTACATGGTATTTGTGCCTTATACCAGGTAACTACATTTAGGGACTTCAGAAGTCCTCAATTTACCTGCCTTCTGTGAGATTTACCATTGTTCAGTTCTTTGTACTTACATCATTTATTGCATTGAAGTGTGAGGTATCTAGATGTAAACGCTAAATACCTTCAAAGAAACCTCCATTGGTTCAAGATCCTACAATATCTCTTTCTGGACAATTTTCCGTAAAATATTCCAGCCTAGCTGCATAAATATAACTTCAGAAATCAAATTTTAGGAATCTTGACTTGAAAAGAATAGCCTAAGAGTAAAAATATTTATATTTTCATATCATCATGTGCTATTGGAGTCAGGTATTGGTAATTTTTCCACTCTTAAAAACCAAAACAAAACAAAACTACACCAAAAAAAGAAAAAAAAAGAAAAAAAAAAAGAAATTATAAGATTTTCTTACTGGAATAATTGTCCAGATATTTACTCAGACTTTAATATATACTATTTATTTTAGAAAATGGAAAAATATGTGGATTCTTTTAACGTAAATTATGACTCTACAATATATTAAATTATGTTGTCCTAATAAATTATGACTTCTATGAAAAAAGGAAAGAAAGAACTTGAGGGCTTTATTTAGATCCAGTCTGTTATTGTAAATTATGCTGCCAATTTATTTATTTTTTTTATAACCTCCAGCAAAAGAAGATTATTGTGATAAATGATTCATATCGCTGCAATATACACTTTTTAAAATTTCCATACCTGGCAACTAATAGGCGCTTCTTGAAGGCTTCAATAGGCTCCTTAGCCAGATAACGTGGCTGAAAGCTGCCTCATGATTAATTTCATCTAAATGTGGTAATTATCATACTTTGAAGTAATGCCTGCAAAACATGCTTTCACAGAGAGTTACTGGAAGCAGAGGATTAACCTAGAAACATTTCAGTTCAGAGCAGCATATCACCCAAATAGAAATATATTTTCCCTTGAATTTTTCAAGACTTTTTATTAGACTACTTGGCAGTCATTTGCATTGCCTTATCTCATATCAACTTTTTACAGAAATTTAGGGAACAACATGAGCTGAAGCAACTTTGTATTATTATCAGTAATGGGATAGTCTTGGTTTTGCAAGCTACTTATTTTGGCAGCTTCTGCCCTGAAGTATTTCTTGTATTAGCGTTTAAGAGCACAAATAATTTACCATTCATGTATGTTGTGAATGTATTATCCTGCCTATATTCTAGGCACACTATAGATTATAAGAGAAGATGTTAATTTCCTTTTGGGCACCCAGGGGAGTGAGTTCTAACACTCCCCTGTGCATCTCTTTACTTCCTGTCTCACAGGACCTCCATGAACCATTTTTATTGTACAGGTGGGATTAGTGAAAAAGATACATAAGGCCCCAAGTATGGTTAAAAAAATGGCCAATTTTTAGACTCAGACTAAAGCCCTGAGGTAGAATAGCACCAAAAATTATAACAGAGAGAGAAGTTATCACTGAGTATTTCTGTCCATTTACATCTGCTAGTAAAGATTCCAAATCTCTCAGCCATTATAAAAAATCCCTACAAAAAAAGTGGTAGAAAAATGCCACCTTAACTGAAGATGAGACTGAACAGCTTAGTTCAGTCTCTCCGGTAGGCTGCCTGGCCATGCTATATTTTGATACAGCTGAGTTACTTTAACTTTATTTAAATCAACTAGGGATAGATTTTTCCCACTCTTATATGTAGACATCACAAAATTGTCACAGTTGGACAGGATCTCTGAGATCACCAAGTCCAACCATACACAAAAACAACCTTGGCCACTAGAGCATGCCCTGAAGTGCCACATCTACACATTTTTTAAACACCTCCAGGAATGGTGACTCAACCACCTCCCTCGGCAGGCCGTTCCAGTGCCTGACCACTATTTCAGTAAAATAATTCTTCCTAATATCCAGTCTAAACCTCCCCTGCTGCAACTCTGCAACTCCCCTGCCCCCCATGTTGGCTCAGTTTTAGTAAGTCGTATGTGTGCTCTTTTTCACAAACATGAAAGAAATGCATTAGTTTGAACATTGGGAAAAGTTTGTAACAACAGTGTTCTTTCCTTCAGGCTGGACTGGAGAGATGGCATGGATTCTGTCTTTGTTCTCTTTAGCTGTAAATTTTCCGTGTGTTTTAGCACGTGGGAAATATGTGACAGCCGGAGTTTTGGCTAGGTGTTACATGGAGCCTTCCAACTAGGCCTCAGTGGTATGGCTGTCAACAGCTGTAGGAAGATAAAGCCTAATGCATGTCTCTATTCTTAGGCTCCAAGCGCATCTTCCCTTGCATTTCTGCAACCTGACAATGTGCACATGGTGAACAACCATGATTGAGCTAGTACATATAAGCTAGAGTAACTCAATCACATGTCAAATCTCACATATTACAATACTGAAATTTAACAAAAATGTTCACGGTTGCACACATTTTGTTGCATTTACACTTAAGGTTAAATTAGTGCAATTGTACCATGGAAGAGAAGTGATCTGATCCACTACATCATTCAAACACACATTGCAGCAAATAAATGTTTCACCTCTAAAGCACACAGTGCACATTTCTATCTACCTATATCCTTCCTAACTATGTTTTTTATGCATATGTGTTTTTTTATCTTACAGATAAAAAGGAAGCTCCTCTGTCCAAAGAACTCAAAAGTAAGAAACTGTGCCATAGGTTATAATCTCTTTTATATGTCATGTAGTTTCAAACAGCATGTTTCAATAATCCAAAATAATAGTTATTGAATTGTTGAAAATACAAAGAAAATAGCTACACCATTCATAATTGAAAAATGACATGTTTAGACTTCATATGCCTCCTACTTTCTAAATCCATTCTTATCCTGCCTCTAATTCAACGCTCTTCTTTGTGACTGACAGCTTTGCCTTCCCCTCTTTTTTATCTCTGTCTTCAAAGCCAAGGGTTTCATGGGAAAGGAAATGTCAAATGTCTCAGCTGAACATGTTCTCAGTTGCAGCAAGTTTGGTAAACGGAATGCGAAGACTGAGAGTCTAACATGCTGAAGACCACCAAGTCTATCTTCACACACAAATATAAGTCAAGGGCCTTGCCTATCTGGTTACTTCAGATTCAGACAGAGACACTTCAGAGGCTGAAGAGAGGCAGGGGCTGGGCTCTTCTGTGTAAATAAATGAAAAATTATTTGAGAAGATGCTGTCATTAACAAGGGAACTCTTATACCTTCCTACAAATTTGCAAGCATCAGTGCCTCAACACAGTAAGGATAGCTAGACAGTTTCATTGGTCAGACTTCATCTGCTCAGACCCCTATTCTGAAAATATAGCATATAAGAAAAATTAGGAAATCTATGGAGTTTTGAAATCTCATTCATATCATAATTAAAGAACGCACTGACTGAGTCATCATTCCAGACCTGTATGGCAGAAGGATACCTTGCCATCCTCAGTTTTGCGTGACCATATTAAAGCACTTCTTTTGGCAATCAAGAAAAGCTTATGCAATGGTTTCCTACTCAAATTTTTCAGAAACAGTGAATAAAAGATTCAATGGACTTACTCTACCAGTAATGTCTTGTTAGTGAACTAACTGCCTGTTTGCAAGCAGGTCTGAGAGGATCTATTGATTTGGGCACATGATCCCTCTCGTGAGAGGACTTCCCAGCAGTTTTCATGACAAAACTTCCCAGCTCTATCAGAAGAGTGAAATTTGCAGGGTGAAATTTTTGGCTGAAACTTGTTCATATAAAGGCACAGAGTTAGTAGCAGAGACATAATTCATGAATTATGAACTAAAAAGTGTACGCTTCCAGAAAAAAAAATATTTAGAACATTTGGCACTTTTGATGCTGCTGTGAAGTTAAATAAGTAAATCAATCACAGAATTTTTGGTAAAAAATTTCTTCCTCAATTAAATTTAGTTACTCAGGAAGGAAATATTTCAAATGACAATAGAAACCTTGGTGGAACAAAAAGAATTCTAACTAAATTTGTTTTCATAGATGTTGCAAAAAAGGTTAAAAAAAGAAAGTCTTGCTGACAAGCAAGATCTAGCTTAGAGCTCAGAAGGGCATAAATGCAGTTTTGTATTAACTCCTTTTTGTCACCTGATGTGTTGTATCTCCTGCTTCTGCTGCAGGAGCAGGCAATCAGGAAAGTAATAGTAAGGAAACTCTTCAAGATCTTCTATATATTTCCCTGAAGGAGGGGTGAGGACCCCAAGTAATTACAATGCTGTGATAATAACTAAGTTTGGATATAATTATCTGCTGCAGAATTTTAAATGGATGGAAACAAAACAATCCCACACATGCAAACTATATTTTGTTTTCATCTGTTTCACAAGACAATCTGATGCATCTTTTATGAACTTCTCAAAAGACTGGAGGGGAAGAGCTCAAAATTACATTCCTGATTTAGCTGTATTCTTTTTCTTTGTAATAACACAGTGACAGATGTGAAGGATTAACTAACATTTTTTTGGCATTCTGTAATTCAGATCGTGATTAAAATGATTAATTATTTCCTCTCACAATATGGGAATGTGAATTTTAAGTTAGAGGATCTTCTACTTGATATAAAAAAAATCCTTTACGAAAGTCGGTGGAGTTTAGCTTATGGATGTTTGTTAAATTGTGGTGGTTTAAGTACAGTCTGTTTTAGTAGTTTCTGAGGATGATAACATTCAACTAAACACTGGTAAAAAGTAAATAAATCCAGTAGGCCAGTTAGGTTCTTCTTTCCAGGGCTGAGATTCTCCAAGTCTGCTTGGCGACGTATATACCCTTCCTCATTTGGACCTTCATTCTGCAAGGAAATGTCCTACCTCAGCAAAGAGAAGACAGTGCAAATGTTTCATTGAAAGGCCAAGAACAGAAGAACTACAGTTAAGCAGCCTGAGAGGACCTGATTCTCTGCTAGGAGAACCCAGTAGTTGCTCTTTCAAATGCAGGATAAAACATGAAGGATTGAGAGAGAGTCCTGGTGTAGCCATGTCTGTGAATGTCCTTAGCAGAAGTAGCTCGATTTCACTTTTTCTCATCAGGGACATTCATATTAGAAAAAAGGATGCCACCCTGAATGACTGTGGGATCCCAAGAGGCACCACTGCTTAATTTACAGATATTTGCTGGTTCAGGACCTTCTGCTCTTACAGCTGCAGGATCAAATGCAGAGATTCCCAGCCCATCGCAGCTGCCCGAACCCCTAGATACCTGCTTTGTTCCGTTTTGTCAATAGATATTGAATTACTAGATAGAAATATCAAGAAATAGTGATTCAGTGCCTAACAGCAAAAGTTTACTAGCTCTTCAGCTAGCTATTTTGTTGATGTCTGAGTTTATTAAAGGCAATTCAGTCCTTTTCTCTTTGGGTAATCTCTTGGTTTAACTCTTCAGAGAAAAATATTGCTACAGCCTGTATCTCATTGGAAGCCTTTCCTCAGATTTTGGCGGGTTTTTTTAAGATAAAAGACTTTGTAGTAACTGGTGTTATTTGTTCTCTTTTTTTTTTTTTTTAAGAGCCAGCGAAAGCTCCTGCAGCCAAACCAGCTAACAAAAAACCAGCAGCACCAGGTAAAGGAATAAAATGTTCACATTCAGTGTATTTCTTGTATTCTTGTTCATTGCATCATAGCACCATCTGCTGGTTTATATAAAATCCATTGATTTGGGAGTTTTGTCTGCTCTAAATTATTGTGATAATTTATATGTGCAACCTTTGTTAAGATAAAAAACATTTTGCATTGTGGTTGCTTCTTGTCCTCTCATGGCAGCTATGAGGTGGCATATTGGGCCATTCTGCAGGGTTTGAGCCAAAAAAATGAACTCGAATCTAAACACCAATTTAAACAGTGATATTTACAGAAATGAGTTTCCATGTGAAGCTGTATTCAAGCACTTCAAGAAGAGGATCTGATTTTTCAAAGTGATGGTCTCACAGTCAGTTCTGCAAAGATGAAGCTTTTAGATAATCATAAATGTACACTGAAAAGACAAGTAACCTTTTTAAAACAAATAATGCCACAAATTCATATCTTAATTCAGATTGTATTATAAAAGTCTACCACTTCTTATTGATTTCTGATCCTTCTGCTTCACATTCGTCTACAAAAATGCCATATCACATTTCTACCTAATTTAATGAAACCTTGTATAATGAATAAGAATCTAAATATTTAAGATAATTGTAATTTTACAGCATTTTAAATTAACAAACAACAAAATAAATCGGGAATTTGCATGTGAAAATGTGATCCATAAAAACCCGCTATGTTATTCTACTCTAAAATGGGGTGGCTGATGCTATGCCAGGCTCTGTGCTGCTGAGTTGTGCCTGGTGCTGGTGTCACAAGAGAAACCAACATACTCCCTCTGATGCTTCTTGCCTCCAGCTGATTCCACTGCATGTGCTACGGATCTGGGAATTTTTTATTATTTTTTTTTCTTTAAGATTGTTGTCTAGCTGTCTCTTTCTAATTCAGACCTTTTTGGTGGTCTACCTCAGAGATTTCCTGTACTGAATAGGGAAGACTGGGAGCTGGTAAAGATTCAGTGCAAGTGAGGAACATCTTCAGTGTCCTCTACCACAAAAGGACTTAAGACCAGAGTTGTGGTCAGTATAGGTTATTGTAGGACATATTGTACAGGTGTGCAATATACTGTGTGAATCTGGACTGAGAAATGCCCTTTCCCCATGCACGCTCCCAGTCACTGCCTGCTGTGTTTGTTTGACGCTGTCTTCAATTGTGTCAACACAACTGGGAGAACAACGTAAACCACACCATTGCCATGGCTTAGAGCTAAAAATCGTCCTAGAAATATGTGTGTGTGTCAGGGTGTTCAGTCTGTATTATTTCAGTAAGTCTAGCTCCACAAACATTTATATGCATGTAACTGACAATTTCTTAAAGCAGCTTTGTTGCCAAAGTGTGTTGTATAGTTAGACCCTTAGATGTCTCGACAGTACACTGCAGAAATCGTTATGTTAGTACCATATGCTTATAATTAATTCATTCCACCTGCTTGCATCCAATATTTGTGTTCATTTTTGAAAAATATTCCAATGAGTCTGCTTGTTGGCAAGAATGGTGATGACAGTAATCTGCTTAAGAAAAAGAAAAGGGGAAAACTGGCATGGCTTATGATGGAAAAAAAATAATAGTTTGTCTGTTCAGACACATTTCTAAATATCTAGTTTGCCTTCAAAGTGACAAAGAGCAGTGGGCTTTGACTTCTAGGTTTTTATTTCCCCTCCCCAAATGGCACTTTTCTCTGAAAATTAATTTAGCCCCAGAATAACTCACCATAGCAAAATATTAAATATGCTTGTTTGGCAACATCATAACTAGACTGCTGCCTATTAGTACAGTAAATTAAATACATTAACCAATTTCATATTTCATTTTCTTCCACATATCTTATTACTTTGCAACCTGTACCCCAGAATGCCTAAAGCTGAAGGTTTAGTCCTGTTAACAGACTGAACAGACTGAGAGCACAGCTGGTCATCTTCCACTGCTTCTACATCACATATGTTCCTGGTCTTAATGCCACTCATGAATAAAACCCTGCCTAATACACTGTGCACTATTTTCATCTCCATATATTTGTGCAGAGAAAGCAAAGAAAGTGAATGTGGAATTTGGAAGTCTGTAAGAGCATCTGCATTTGGAAACTGATGGCTGCCTTAGGAAACTAGCCTCAATGAGTATCTGTTACTTGATTTTCAAAGTGGACATTTTCAACTGTGGCGTTTTCTCTAACTGAAAAAAAAAATTACCTCTCTAGCACCCATCTTAAGCTCAGCTGGAAAGCAGAGTGTTTGGCCTTAAAGCAGAACAGCTTAATAGATATAGGAAAATGGTGATATTCTGAAGGGAGAAACCAGACTTGAAGATATCTCATGATGCTAGTCTTCAGTTACACTGTCTCATGATTTCCCTCATTCCAAACCCAGCTGCCATTTCCTTCTTTCACCACGGAACGTCACCTCCCCAGCTGTGCCGGCAGGGCAGGTGTGAGAATGACCTAGCTTTAAAAAATATCTATCATTTTCCCCTTAGGAGGGGTGCAAGTTTCTTTCACAGGATTTCCTCAGGCATTCCCTTTATCCTGAGCCCCATGTATTCTCTGTAGGGTTTCTCAGAGTTGGGGTTGTAGGTGCTGAGCACCCACCTCATCCTGCCATCATCTGACTGGGAGAAAAATCTCCTCCCTCACTCCTGTACCTGCAGAGCCTCACCTGGGAAGAGCTCTCACACTGTGCCATGTATTGCACCCCCAGATATCACTAACTCTGACAGGGGGATGGTCCGGGAGTCAACAGTGGGCACACCACACCTCCACTTGGAAAGTGTGCTGGGTCTGGTTTGGCAGCGTAAGGAAGGCAAGGGCATGGTGGTGCAGGGCAGGGAAGGGAGCCCACAGACAGGCTTGAACCATGCAGGGAGCACTTGCAACCAAGTTAGTGGAAGGGTGACTGTATTTCCTGCCGGGAAGCAAGGAAGCCACACACCAGGTCCTGCACTTGGGCCACAACAACCCACGCATCACTACAGGCTTGGGGAAGTGTGGCTGGAGAGCTCCCTGGCAGAAAAGGACCTGGGGATTCTAATTGACAAGCGGCTGAACATGAGCCAGCAGCGTGCCCAGGTGGCCAAGAAGGCCAAAAGCATCCTGGCTTGTATAAAAAATAGCGTGACTAGTAGAAGTAGGGAGGTGATTGTCCCCCTGTACTCAGCACTGGTGAGGCCACACCTTGAGTACTGTGTTCAGTTCTGGGCACCTCAACACAAGAGAGATGTCGAGGTGCTGGAGTGAGTACAGAGGAGGGCAACAAAGATGGTGAGGGACCTGGAGAACAAATACTATGAAGCGTGATTGAAGGAGCTGGGACTGTTTAGTTTGAGGAAGAGGAGGCTGAGGGGAGACCTCATCGCTCTCTACAACTGCTTGAAAGCGCGTTGTAGAGAGGTTGGTGGTAGTCTCTTCTCACAGGTGATTAGTCATAGAACGAGAGGGAATGGCCTCAAGCTACAGCAGAGTAGGTTTAGGCTGAACATTAGGAAATAATTTTTCACAGAAAGGGTGGTCAGACACTGGAATAGGCTGCCCAGGGAGGTGGTTGTGTCCCCACCCCTGAATGTATTTAAGAGTCGTTTAGATGTGGTGTTGGGAGATATATGGTGTAGGGGAGGAATTTGTAGAGTAGGGCTGATGGTTGGACTCAATGATCCCAAGGGTCACTTCCAACCTGAATGATTCTATGATTCTCTGTGGCTAGGGACAGGGATGGTAATAGATCATCCCTGAGTCCCTCCCATGGGATACCCTCATATTATAGACAACTATCCTGCACCTTCTTTAAGCACCAGTGATAGTGCTTTCCACTGATGCTTTGCCCTGATTTAGAAATCAGATCTAACTCTTTTCAACACTGTAAAAATTAAATCCTAATTGCAGCTTAGAATTTCCCTGAAATGGTCTTGCAATTTTTAATTTAATTTTACAGTATGTTTAACAGATTTTGTACTGTCACTTAACTGCCTAATTACTGATTTTTAATGACTATTTTTTCCATCTTCTTCTCCACGCACATGCGAAAAAAAATCTTATTCATTGTTCACTTTGGATTCATAACAGAAACTCTTTTTGAGCACTATTTCCCCCTTGAAAATCAGTGAAATTTAGGTCAGACCAGAAAGAGTAAAATAAGTAAAGCAGACAAATAACCAATTTATATGCTCAGATGTCAGCTGCATCCAGTCTCTCAAACTGACTCTCTCGGTTGTGCTAGAATTATTATTGTTGCTGTTGTTATTTTATTATGCCCCTGATTTTTTCCACTGCTGGTAAGAAGCAGAAAGGGGAAAAAAAAGGACATTATATAGGAAATTAATCATTAGGTAAGTACAGAATATTAGAACACAGACTATATTGAAAAACCTGTTCAGAGAATCAGTGGAAAAGATGCAGATACTTCTTCCTAATGTGGGAAAGAACTACTGGTTATGCTGGTAATGGGCAGCATTTACTCAACAGGAAATCTGTTTTAATTCTTGGTTGAAGGTGAAAAACAGCAACTGAAATGGCACCAGGGAAGAATCATTGTACTTGTCATATGGTAAAGACCGTGTTATTCTACTTTAAAAGGAAGAAACAACACAAAGTTTATGGGACAGCAGGCATGCATTGAAAATTTGACTAAGCTGGGCTCATTGGTTGTCTTTTAGTTATCACCTGTAGCACAAGTACACAGAAAGAATGCTGAAGCCATGTAAATGTTACAAGAGATTAAGAAAAATTGGCACCTCTATTGAACAATTTATCATCACAGTGGAACAGGCAAAATTATCATGGATTCTTTTCCAGGTTTCTCACAGTCAGGTAGCTCTCTTGAGTCCCATGTCAGGGATGTATTTTAATCACAACACCACATCCCCTCTGTCATCTGCCTATCTCCCTACTCTCTTCTTGTATAGATATATCACCCAGGAGAAGAGACATAAAAACCCAGTGTAAATTGTACATTACACACCTCACGAAATATTTTTGGAAAGACAAAAAGAAGAACAGTGTTTCTTTCTCTTTCTCTCTGGCCATATGTGGACACAGCCCTAGTGGAAGTTGCCATCCTGCAATCTCTTCAGGCTCTTACGTCTCAGTGCCTCTGTGTGCCCTGAAATTTCTCTTTATAGGCAGCCACTGCTCCTGGTCAGCATCTCTGTATGTATTTCTACAGTATAGGTGTTACTAAGAAAATTCTTGCGGTAGCTGGATAGTCCGGTTTTCTAGTCCCTGATGTTAACTCCTTCAGACATTTTAATAACACGCAGCCATTCTCAGGGCTTATTTTACAGGTTTACAGTTTAACCCTTCAGAGATAAATGATAGAAGTAACTTATTTCATGCATAAAGATAGGCTTTGCTGTTTATTTCCAGGTGAAATGAATCTTCAGTCAAGTAACAATTGAATATGCAGTGGTAAACAAAATAATGAAACCCTACTTGTATTAATCCTGATGTTCAGGGTCATGGAGTTTAGGTTCAGGATCATTTTGTAGACCTCTTGTATCGCAGAGGTTTTCCTTCTGGTCTAGGTTAGATAATCCTTCCTCTTTCCCACCTTAACTCTTTGAGTAGTTAAATATCATACCTTCTCTGACTTACTTACTTTCCTTCTGTTTTTAGAGAGAGTTGCGGGCTTGGCTGTCTTTGCACAGTATAAATGTTAGAAGATGTAAAGAGTGAATACATTTGTAATAAAAATGCAGCCTTGTTTCTTTTGTTATTACTAGATATTATTAAATGCCACAGACTATTCTATGCAATGCAGCAAAGTACTGATATATTACTAACACAAAAATGGTATTACTTAAAGAGCAAGGCAGGGGGAGCAAGTTAACTACAAAAAAGAAATTATTGAATACATGAAAGTAAAAGTAATGAGAATAAAAAGGGGTCAAAATCAAATGTTTTTAAAATACAATTCAAAGCCAAAAGACTTATTTAATTGTCCACTCTTTATGCAAAAGGCATTTTAAAATGTTTTCTTCTCAGACTGGCAATTTCATAGCCCTTAAGTTGTTTTATGATTTAAGTGCACTTTTGGCAAGAATTTGGCCCAATTTCAGCAAAGAATTTTAACATATCTTTATCTTAAGTCAGAAAAGCACATGGTTAAGTTTTGTTGAATTGAGACTATCACATGCACTGTGCATATGAATACATCCCAGGTGTTAGACTTTTGGAAGTGGTACCACCTTTGCTTTACCTTGCTAGAAAGGGAATAAATGGTTCTCATTTTGATCATTGAGATCATTATGAAAATAGCACTTGATTTTCAGGGGAGCAGTGCTGTGGACTAGAGTTTCCTATGCTGTATACGATTATATTACAGCTATAATTTACGATGGTCCTGGATATGGCAGTGCTGTTCATAGGTGGTACATCAGTTCTTCAGACAGGCAATTCTCTAGTCAGAAATGTAGATTAACGTAATTTTCTTTTTAAAGGTTCTAAATCAAAAAGATTTTTATGTCAATGGCAAATTAGGCATCTGTGGTCCATAAATATATCCACACTACATATTGGTTCTCCTCCATCCAGTGGAAATCATAAGATCCAAATGTTCCCCTTTTCATATGGCAAAGTGATGAAAGTGTGTTGTTTTCCTCAGAGACATCTAATGTACTCTACATTTACATAAGTATGTGCTTTGAGAATGTTGACTTGAGCCACAGATTTGCTTGTGTTTTTCCTCTAACTGAAAGGAGCTTTGCCAGGCGAGCGGGACAGATGTTAGAAATCTGCATTCCTTCCATTTCCTCTTTATGATGACTCCTTTTCTATTCTTTATAGCAACTTTTGCAGAAACTAACAGAGCATTTCAGAGTCTGGAGAGAAAAAAGTACATATCTCTATTGAGAGACAGCTTTAGGCTTCAGTATAACTATACTGAAGCATTGCGGAAAGAAGGTGTTTTCTTTCCTTCTGTGTTAATGCAAACTGATGTTCTAAAAAAAGAAGACGACTTTCTGCCTACTCAAGTATGGGAAAATAGATCCCATCAGCTTCAAAGAAGGATCTAAAATCTAAGTATGGCCCTAATATCTAAGTCTCACATCCTAGGGACAGGACCGCCTTTTTTCTTTTTGTCCTTTATTATCTTTTTCCTTTTTCCTCTAGCTTGCAGATGAGCAAGAAAAGGTATAGTAGACTTGAATTAATGTTTCTAGCAATCTTTATTCAAGTATGTCCACATAACATGAAAGACCATGTACTGTGACAGTTATTCTAGCTTCAAGATGGGGTTTTTCGGTTGTATACACCGTCTGAGGAAAAGGCAGAGCCTGCTGACTCCTTTAAAACATTGAGAGGGGTTTAACAAGGTATGATCAGTTCAGCCTCTTCATCTTAACCACTTCAATAACAAAACTGATATATGTGATGTGGGAGGATTTTGAAAACACAACTGTCTAGCTTGCTTTGCTGAGGACTGACATCATTTGCCCAAAATTGGGCTAATTTGGCGATGTCTATCCTAATGCTGGCTTCCTCTCTGAGTTTCAGTCATTCATTCAGAATGATGCATGAGCTCCATTAAACAAGAAATGAGCTTTATTAAAATGAAGCTAAGGCAATTAGTGAAAGCAAGTGCTTGGATATGAGGCAGCATCTCCATCTCCTGCCCCCAGTTATTTGTTTACTTATTTTGTTAAGCGAAATCACCAAAGTATAACCCTCCAGTGTCAAAAGCTTGAATAAAGGAGCAATTCTCTGCAGGTAAGTCTTTAAATCCTTTTGGCAGCTTCTACTTTATTCAGGGATCCTGAGACATTCCTCAGTGGTAAAGACTTCCATCCTCAGTTTTGATGCCATTGCTTTCTGTCCATGAAACAGCTACAGAGCCAATAGATTGGACAGAAAATATTTGCATTTCATCCAAGCCTCTTTTATTTCTTTTCTTTGCAGAGTGTTTTCTCAAATATTATTATTCCCAAATATTATTCCAAACATAGAAGCAGATTTCTAATACAAAGATACTGATACAGAGAACTATCTCTTCCTTTCCTATTCTTCACTTATCTTCACAGAAATACTATTTGTTACACCCTCAAAAGATTTTCATTTATAGAGAAGGAGGTATATGTGTTGCATGATCTCACCAATTAAAGGATTTATTTGGTGTGTTCTTCTTCCAGAAAGAAATTCATTTTTCCAGTCTGTGATCTTTATAAATCAAAGTGTATGGTGGCAGTGAGTTTTTCAACATTGATCCAGTAACTAAAACGCCAGTCATATATAGCAGAATAAGTACTTCTTGGGAGCAAGAGAACTGGAAAAATCTAGTTTAATGCAAAACTTCTTCATGCTGATTATCTTAAGTCTAATAATGTAACTGAGCTTATTTTGCAACTCTTCCCTTCAAGAGGAGTGACTAAATGGACCTTTTCTGTATCTAGCTGCTTATGTTCATGATATTCTTAATGAACGGATATCTTGGAGAGCTTTACCTCCCTGTCTCATTTGGTTTTAATTAACTAACATGGTATCAAGGTCTGAGAAGGAAAACAACCAGCATATAGCCCATAAAACCAAGATTATAAGACTGTAAGACCAGGATAACTTTATGCTCTCTAAGGATTTAAGTATTCAAGACACTGCATGGAATATGACAACAGTAGACTTTAATGAATATAAAACTAGATTCATTGACATACTTGTGGCAAAAGTTAAACAGTACAGAAAGCACCATCTTTATGCAACTACTAAGTACCGGAAGAATGGTGTTTGTTATTTAATATGTGGTGCAGAATGGCAAATCCACTTGAAATGCCATTTATTTGAACTTTTTCCCAGTTTGTGTTCCATATACAGTTTTTATTATTCTGAATGCTTCTTGGACACGAATGCTTTATCTGATTTAGGACATAGCACGCATTTGTGCACACATACACACACATGTAGACTCATAGCTATACAAATTAGGGTGGGATATCAATCGTTCTCTCCTGGTGGATGGTAGAAGATCATGGATCGTGACTATCCATCCTGGCAGTAAAAATTAAAGTGCAACCTGCAAATGTGCCAGCCTAGATGATTTTCAGCATTGTTTGTGCTTTAGAGAAAAATGTCATTTAGGGAAGAGCTGCAGAGGCAGGTTCAGGTTCTCCTCTCCCATCTGCTCCAGGTGTGTCTAGAAGTATGTCACTAGCAATGAAATAAAAAGTACATTTATATGGGTTTACAGGCATGTTATACATAACATTGCCAATTTTCGAAAAAAAAAGAAAAGCCATTTGTTCAAAGTACCAAAGTTTATAAAGATGGTGAAATGTCAAACTAAATCAAATTTCAGTTCCACTCACAGTAGAAAAATCATATATTATCAGCAAATTTCCTGAATAAAATCATGGTGCGTAGTCTCATATACATACAAAAATGGTTAACAATGAAAAGAATTACAAATGTCATAGCAAATGCCTATCGTGTCCACAGTTGGGAATATCCTTTCATGGGTCATACTAAGTACTCATTAGTACCAAAACAAAACACACACAACAAAGAAAGAGAGAAAAAGACATTGAGATCAAGCAATTATAACCTGTAGCAAAAAGGAAAGATCTAGGTCTGAAATCTCCTGAAGTTTATGGCACATTTAATGAGAGGTTTCAGTTTATTCCCTTAAAATATTGAAGCAGGAATCACCTAAAATTTCATACCATGTCCGATTTCCCCATAAATTCTTGATGTCAAATTCTATGTTTTGGTTTTTTTTTTTCCTTTTCCCCATGAGGAGGGATCTTATTTCCTCTGCTTCTGGAAGTAAAATCATTATAAAAGCTCTATAGAACTTTCTTAATGTTTCCTGTTTTGAAAAACAGGAAACAAAACTAAATCAATGGAAATTTTTATACTTTGCAAAAACTTTTGCTGAGGTTGTCACTGTCATAGTGTTCCCTGATATCATGAGAGCTGACAGATCTTAAAATGAGAGGCAAAAATAATTGCCTCAGAATCACTAAAGTCATAATTACATTTCCTTCAGTTTCCAGGAAACAGTCCTGAGCATTAGCAAAACAGAAAACCCCACAAAACCAATCAAAACTCTCATTTCACAGAATGACTCCTAAAATATCTATATGAAATTGGATATTCTGAAGAGCACTTGGGCTACACAAAACCAAAGATGCAGCTGTTGTTATGATTAAGCTCATTGAGTCAGCCAAACTACCGAGTCCCAAACTTCTGTCCTCTCATTTTTATGATATTTATCTCCTTCTTGACCTATTCCAAGGTTGCCACCCAAGGTAGGATGTCATCAAGAAAATATATTTATTCAGGCAATATGCTATTTAATGTCAACTTGCTCTTCAGCTCCATCACTTTTCCATCTTGCTGGGAAAATCATATTCCCGGCTCATTGAATTGCCCACATCAACCTGCTTCATGACCATTTCCACTGAATCTCACCTCTCATATACAATGTTACTGTAAAGCACGTATAATATTTTAAATACATACCTGTTATATAATAAATACACTAAAATGTGCTTTATATTAAAGCACAGTATGGGATCCAGTATTAAAGCTGGATCCCTGACCAGACAACTACTCTTGATGGTTTAAGGCATACATTTTGGCTGAAAGATATTGCTTACAAAATTGTGATGAAATTTCATCAATATTCTTGGTAAAAAACAGAGAAATAAAAATTCAGTTTTAAATTTTTTTAAGAACTGTATTTTTTTTAAATATATATAAGTTGACTCCTCAGATTTAAAAACTCAGAGAAAAATATATGTTTTGTTTCAGATAGAACTGCATGTATTGCTTGATACAAACTTATGGGAGTGTGGAGTAATGACATATTTTCTTTAAAATTTAGCAATTGTGGTGGTTTTTTTTATATTTCAAGCTTGCCCTTTCTAACATCAATTATTTTCATAGCTCGGCATGGAGCATACTTTAGACAGCCACTGTTCATTCAGTATTAATATTGATTATGAATTAATATTTAATGTGAATTTTACTCGTATTAATGTTATCAACATATTTAAGTTTATATTGTCAATTCTGGTTCCTTTTTGCTTATTCAATCCAAGGAGAGTTCAAATTTAAGGTTAGGTTTGCTTTTAGTGAGGCAACAACATTCAGAATCACTTTGAACATAGTATTTTATATCTTGATTTAAAGTGGAAACTGTTTAAACATTTATATTCCTCAACTGTATTGCTGTAATACTACAGCATTAATACAAAAATATCCTATAATAAGCATGGAGAAAATATAATCATCAGATACCAGTAAGCGATGAGCATGGACAAATATATGTATTTAATAGAAACTGTATCGATCTTATGATCAGTCAGCTCAGATACTCTTGAATTGAAGTAACATGCCTGTGTGAATCCAAACCCACACACCAGAACATTCATGTATGTTGTCTAAAAACATCTACAAACATCCTCTGCAGACAGCAAGAGTTTGTCTGTATTTTTGCTACTGTGAATGTCAGCCGTGGCTTGTAGATCCCTCTTCCTTTCTGAAAGACGTCCAGTCTCTCCCTCTGGCAGGCCACCTACTCCTTCTCTGAGGGGGTTCTGAAGCACCTCTTGGAAAGATGGAAAGAGCTGTTATGGAAACTACCAGTAAAAATTTGTAAGTCTCACTCATAGTTTGCCAGAGGGTACAGGGCTGATTTAAGTGGGTGAAGCTTTTCAGCTTCAGGTCCTGGATGCTGATTAGCTCCTGTGGGCCATGGCTCTCCCCATGCTGTGCATTCATGTAAAAGAGGTCATGCCCCTCTTCCATGCCTCCATTCCATGCCCCCCCTTCCCTTACATTGTGGATACAGAGCTGCAGTGGCTGAACTGGATGTTCTGCTTATTCACCAGTCTCTCCAATTAAGAAGGCTAAGGACTGTATCACAGGAGTCCTGAGGCACACACTCCTGGTTCACAGATCTCTGTTTAGACCATCCTGAAGTAAAACTGCAGATATTCTAACCTACACTGTTTCTGAAGTTTCCTTTTAGCACCATATTATAAGAGTTAAATCCTTCGGTGTTTATTATTAACAGCTAATCTGACCCTGTTTGTACAGTGTGAAAACCACTGAAGAGACAGATGACAACTATAAAGGTTTTATTTTGGTGTGCAGGAAAGTAGGAAAGAGTTTGCCTAGACTGAGACTCCAAAAGAATGTGTCACATCCAACTGCTACTAGTAACATGAAAATGATTGTCCGAGGCAACTGAACAAAACATTATAAGGAAAGAATTGTATAACTGATTTTTTTCTTTTTCAGAACAACACAAGAAAGAAAAAGTGATGGAAACTGGTGAATATTCTCTCCTTTTTATCTTACTTTTCAACTACCATACCATTTTAACTTAATTCATGTCATAAATCAATATTTGCTCTTTCTCTGTTTGTTTTTACAGCCAAGACAACAAAGAAAGAAGTAAAAGGACATGGTAAGAACTGTGAAAGACTGTAAGTTTTAAAGTCTCGTTTATCTGGTTTTATTTTAAGTTAAGACAGGATTAGGTAAAGAGACCAAAAAAGTGAGGCCAGAGATAAAGATTTGCTGGTTTAATCTAACTTACTTGAGCCAATGAATGGCTGTGGAGCAGCGATGCAGCCATTTGGTCTTCTGGAACTGGGGTCTGGTCAAATCTTGCTGAGAAGAACAACAAGAGTGATAATTTTTTTTATTTCAGCCATCAACAGTTTTATTTTTTCCAAGCAGGAAAGGGGCTGCTTGGATGGTACAGTAAATTAATAGAGAATAAAACACAAAATAGGAGCTTCAGAGCATGGAGGGGAGGGAAAATGTAGGTTGATTTATTTTGGTTTTATTTCAAGCACCCATGCCCATGTATTTTATTGTTGTAGCAAGTGTTCTTGTTACTGACTGGAATCTACTTCTCCAGCTGATCCTAATTTGGGAAAGCATAAAGATTTTAACTTCTTTTACAGCCAAGGTTGATGACTCATTTGTCAGATGACTGCTTTTTCTGAGATATAGATTCTGAGCAAAAAATACCTATGGTAGACAGTCAATTTAGAGAAAAATGAAACTGTCCTTCTCTAAAGCATAAAATCCTGTCATGGCACTTCTGAATGGAGGTATGAATGATGGATAAGGAGAAATGTGGTAGTGCAATTAATTTGGATTCAGTTAATTTAATTATGAAAAATAATAAACAAATTTAAATAATATACGCTCAAGGAAAACTTTTGAAAGTTAATCTTCCCCTGTATCACTGCTAGAAGAGTTCTGTGCTTTGAATCTTCAGTTTAAAAAAAAAAAAATCCTTAACTTCCCCAAAGTACAGAAATTGCTAAAAGATTTCTATCACATACCCTCCACCTACGTTTGATATGTGCCTATTCTGAAACCTATTTTTACTCCTTCTCTCATCCTCATTACTTAAAAATAGTGGAGCTATTGAAGCTCTATATTTACCTTACATATTGACCTTGTTTCCCATTGCTTCCAATCTGCAGATCAATTAGTCATCTGCCATGAGACTATCCAAACAAGCAACATGTGTGCATTTCGGTTTTCCTCTGAAAAAAAAAAAAGGGGGGGGATGCCAGAATGTCTGAGCTGTATAGATAGGTAGCATATTGACCAAGGGAAGAGGTGTTAGGATTAATCATAATTTGTTTACACTTTGGCAAATTTTATTTGCTGGAATGTTTTCTTTTGTATTACAGCATCTGTTGAAACTCTGAAGTCAAAAGGTGAGTAACTTTTATTTGTTTATAAATTGAAATAGATGAATGCTGTTGTTGACTGCTGCTCATAAATAAGCTTCTTGTGACAAAGCTGCTAACAAGTACGACCTACATAAAACAAAATGGACTTCTTAAATTATAAAGTCTCCTTACTTGTAGCACCTCAAACCACCTCTAGAAAACAGGTGTCTGTTCACCAAGTTGTCCATAGTCAAACAAACTGTAAGTCTCCAAATATATAAAATTTAGCTTCTAACACAAACCATAAGATTTTTGTGAAAGCTAGAAAGGAGAAGTAACTAATCTTCTAGGGAGACATGACACAAAGAGTAGTATTCCTCTTTTTGTCAGTTTCCTCTGATTACAACTCTAGTGACTGAACAGTTGTTTTCTTTAATGTGTCCAGAAAGTTTTACAGGAAGGTTCAGTGAAACAGTTTTTTACAAGAATTTTACAAGAATTACTGATGTGAGAGGTGTGAGAGCATCAAAGGTCGGTTCTGTCCTGAAGGCACAGGGAACTGGGACTAGTGAGAAACTTCAAGGGCCTGAGTTCAAGCTGAGCAAATACTTAATTGTTCATGTCAGCATCTGACTTTTTACATATATACAATGCAAGATACTACTCCAAATTGCCTTCAAGAACATTACAGATGCCAGTTTTATTGTAGATGCAAATGGAAAATGGGATGGCAAATTACAAGCTGCATTTCACTCTCAGTCCATGTTTATTCATGTAATGGCCACCTTGTTTTACATTCTCTTTCAAACAAACAGGACTGCATACATCAGCTGTTCAGACCCATGGTCTCTGAGCTCTCCACCACAAGTCAAAGACAGGGAAATGAGAATTTCCAATTCTTAATATTCAACTATCTTTAAAATGTCTTCTTTTCTTTTAGAGTTCACCTTTCGAAGTCTCATTCACCAGTAAAGACTGACATAAGTAATCAGACTGAATTGCAAGGCAGTCGAGTGCTTTTCTGGAGCTTAAGGAAGGGTTGCAGAATTGCAGCTGTAGAGATTAACATAAGGAAATCAAAGCCGATACATTATTCCTTTTATTAGATGTTTTTAAGTTCCCTGCTTCATGGGCTAAATTCATAATGCTGTCATTGCTCTGCAGCTAATTGCATTGAGCAAAACAGAAACCAGAGTAATTTAGGCATTTGTTCTCTTTATACTCCCACCAGACAAAACAGAGAAACTGAAGGGGGGGGGGGGGAGGGGAGAGGGGAAGTATGTTGAGTTAAGCTCTTGCATTTTTAGCAAATTCTAGAGAACCAAAGCTGAAAATAAAGATAGTCTTGCTGCACTGGGTGATTGCCTTGGAGCCTCAGAGCAAGTCGTTTTGATATGTTCTTATTTCTTCTGTAATGTTATTCTGTGCATATGAAGTCAACTTTTCAACATTTGTGAATGCATTTTTGCCAAGCCTGTGCTCATCAGGGTCTGAAAAGATGCAAAGCAGCTGTTTCTTGTAGAATTAAATCTCTTTCTGCAAACTTGAAGTTTTATATGGGTGCTACGGGGAAATGTTGTGACATACCTTTTGAAATAGTTATTTACATTGATTATATTTACCTTTTTATTTAAAGTTATTCCATTTAGGCCAGTTGTAAAATTTGCAAATGGAATTATCAGGGTTTTTTTAAAAACAGAGCTTTTACCTCTATGCTTTATTGCTGTGAGTAGCCTCAAATCTTTCTAGTGAATACCATATTTCATATTTATTTAGATAAGAAGCAAATATTTGTATATGTAATAGATCTTCATCATGTTTCCAGCATTTTTCAGCAAGGGAGTGAACGCTTCCATGTGAGTTGTTGAATCAAGGGGTACTTGAAAAAATTTTATAGGGTGTTTACAGTTCACTAAGGATAAATAAAAATTGTAGGTTCCTATTATATAAAACAAGAATCATTCTATTATTTGGGTTGCCAAAAGAGCAGCCTCACAACTGAAAATCCTTGCCTCAGACATCTTAGTTTTACCATAGAATTAGCTTAATGTTGAACCTGAAATTATTCTCCAGTATTTAAGTAAATAACAATTACGTTTTAATCAGTCGCCAGTCCTCATTAAACAGAAGTAAGTGATGTTAGCTCTGGAGCAACTGATAATTTCTGAAAAATTACTTGGTAACAAGTGATCTAAATTTAAATTTATGTTTCTAATTTTGAAACTCAAACATAGTCCATACTCCAGGGGAAAAATGATATTTATATTAAAATGTTACAGTTGTTCCTTTTGCCTCTTAGTAAGAATTGCAAAGGAATGCTGTTATTTTCTTCTAAATATATTTTTCACAATGACAGAAAAATTCTAGTAGGCTTTAATAGCTATACCTTTCACTAAGTCTGAAAAAATGCATGGCTTTTCATTCTGTATTTGTTTGTTCTTTATTTACTTAGTTCACATTTTCTTGCTATTAATCCATTTATACTTAGCAGTTCTCTAGGTGCAATGTGGTTTCCAATATATAGATAACCGCTGTCAAATTTTAAAATTTTAGAAATATTCATGGAAGGCCAACAGTCCTATTTTGAAAACAGCTGAGGCTTTTGATTAAATTCTCTTCTTTGGTAATTAAAAAAATATTCTCCTGTTATAGAAGGAAGTCTGTGCCGTTCCCACTACCTTGTACTTCTGGTGAACTATCTAACTCATGAATTTTTGTTGCACTTTCTCACAGAAGGCTCTTTAATGCCTCTATGGTAGGGATTTTTTTTCATTTCTCCATGTAACAGATAGGTTCCTAAATCATAATAGACACTTCTTAGGTTCATATTTTCTTGGTATTAGAGATGTCCCACCCCTCTGACTTCAGGGTTCAGTGAGTGAAGTGTTTGTTGTCTCCAGTCAGAGTGATTTCTTCTAGCTTTCCTTCACACTGAGAAAATGTCTCAAAATAGTTTTAAAATCAGTGACATTTTTGAGTGCATATGTCTAGTGTGGATGTTAGTTATGCAACCTGACTCTTTTGGGATAAAAATATTCTGACAAATTTGTTTGTAGCCTACAACTATCGACACTGCAGAAAAATTTGACTGATGAATTGCTCTCCTGGCTACTTACAGCATAAAACAGTGTCTGCTAGGTTGTCTGTCATCTGATTCCAAAGAACTTATGATGGAACCAGAGAAACAATTATCATAGATATCACTCGTTAGATCTACATTATGATGATTGGTCAAGAATTTCACTGAGAAATGAAAATAAATATAAATTGGAGTCCAGACTCCATTTCCTTAATCTATTTTTTTTAACTGCAATTTACTGAAAATATGAATCCCTGACAAATTTCTACTTTTTCCTTTATTTGCATTCATTTTATTTTGTATTATTTCAGGTAGAGTATTTTGATGGTTTTGGTTTGGTTTTCTGTATTTTTTTGTTGAGTTTTCTTTTTTTAACACCTGATATTCTTCTGCTGAGGAGAAAATTACAATACATTATAATACATCCATGTTACTCAAGTCATATGGCTAAAGGATCAGCTTTTCAAATCAGGAACACCTGCAATAGAACCATGTTTAGAAGAGATCATTTTTCAGGCTGCTACTCGGAAGTGGCAAGAACCTTGAAAAAGCTCAGTGGAAGGCATGAAATCTTGAACTACTCGGAAAACTTGTCCCTGTTCTAATAGAAGCAAAACAAATCTTCTTTGGAATCTCATTCCAAACATGGACACTGTGTGTGCAGGCTTTCTGTTTATACAGACTGTTATTTTGATGATGAAAGTACTCTCGGCATTACCAAATCATTTCACACCTCCCTTCTCAAAAAGCAAAGGGAATAATATAGTGTCCTGTTTGTCCTTCCAGATACTACTCTGCCATGTCCAGACAATGCTATTTGGCAGTTCCCAAAAGTTACTAGAGCTCTGCTGATCTGTCTCAGCAACTTGTTCTTTACACTCACTCACAGAAACGATGTAGAATTACTGAATGCACTGATAACCAGAATACTATTAATAGTACTAGTTATTATTTTAAAATAGCTACCTCAACACTTCTCAAGGATGGATGGCTGGTTCCTTCATCATAACTGCACTCAAGGTCTGCCACCACCGCATGAATTTGATAACTCTAAATACCTGATCTTAGAAATCTGCATTGCTATTCTAGTCTGCAGTTCAGTATCCAAAAAATACTTTTAATTTTTCAGCAATCATTATTCTGGCTTTCAGAAATGGAACAAACCAAGACTGCTTTAGTTTTAGCTAAGAAGGATAAACATGTTTTGGAGAAAACAACAGTTCTCAAGAGTTCATTTCACTCTCATCACAGCTTTTTTTGCGGCTTTAAATGCTAAAAATATACATATCCAATGCATACAGGACTGTTTTCTGGTGTTTCTTTTAATGTACATTTTTCTATATTAAAATAAACTTTATTCTTCAAGATGCTGGCCTTTTCATCAAGATTTTTAGAAACACTGATATTGGTTTGCTCAGTGGCATGCTCAAAGCTCAGATTTATCTAGGCATGTAGTATCTAGTTTATTGCTGACCTAAGTAGCCGTGCTGATCTGGACCTGAGTAACACGGATGTTAGTAGTGCAAATCTACAATAAATACGAAGACACTTCGCTCCTCTGGCTTTCTCCATGTCCAACACCACCAATACAAAGTTAGGTACATAGACAGATATTGAGTACTAACTTTTTTTTTTTTTTCTGTGGATCCAGTCATTCATCCTTTCAGCCTACATTTGATTTATGGGCAAACTGAGTATTACCTTCAATAAAATAATTTACCTGAGGTATCAGAGGTGAAGAGGTGCAATATTTCCCTGTTTTCATGGAGCTTGCACACAAACACCCACTCACCCCACAACATCATGGGATAAACAAGAGCAAATGGCAAGGGAGTGATGGATGTGTGAGAATGAGCCCATCCCATTCAATGTGAAGTAGTTCATCTGTCCATACATTGCAGACAGGACATAGCTTACTAGCTCAGCTGGCCTGCCTGTTCCATGTGCCCAGCAGCTTCAGTAGGTTTCTTTGCTGCCTGGACTGCAAGATCAGCCCCAATAGGGGCCACCAGGACATCCCTCCAAAAGCAGCAGGTGCACAGGGAGGCACTTTGTGGGTGATTTGAATTCCCTGAATTTCTTAGAATAGGTAATGTTTACAGAACATGACCTTCAGCGTTTACCTTGGCTCCAAAAGCCAAGGCCTTAATTTACAACTGTGATTTGCTGCAATAAAATATTTCTGTGCTTGACAGGTTGAAATAACAAGCTGAGGGGATGTTATGTGCTGATAACTCGGTAACTGCAAAGACCTTTCTATGCTTATCAGTCATTTCATGTAAATTCATTTTCACCATCCAGTTTACATCCTGCCATTTATGCTGATTGTTTATTCTTTCCAATACTTTTAAAATAGGCAATGACAGTGAAGTTTATTTTCTTAATGACTTACTTTTTGCCTCAAACACTCTAAGAGGATACCTTTTTAAATGAAAGTAATGCTTCTCATTCAGCACAATAGTTATAAATTATGGCCACAAAAGCTTGGGTTTACCCTTATGTGGTCGGCACTGCAGTTTAGCCTCTGTTCCACGCAAGATCAAGAAGACAATGCAGTTATTTATGAAAGAGATGAAAGGAAAAAGTTCTCTGTTTGCTTTTCCTCTTTTAGTTTTAAGATAGGTAAAGACTAGTTATTACATAGTCATGTATCGGGGGCAGGGAAGGATTCTGAAGGTTGTAAATCTTTGAAATCATTTCCTTTAAGTAATTGGTAAGCATTTAAGAAAAGCTTTGTCTGTTGGAGCAACAATTCTGACTACAAATCTTCCTTAAACCTTATCTTTGTTTTGCAGCAGTACCTGAAAAGAAGGAAGAAAAAGCAACAAAAGCAGCAGAGCAAGGTAAAAAGAAAACAGTGTATTGGCATTATCTCTCTTAAAAGACAATGGCACAGAAACAAAATACTCAGACAGCTGGATGACAGCAAACTTTTATGAAAGCAACAGGGAATTTTCACCAGGAAACTGACTTTGTCCCACTTCCACAAAACTGTCACCTCCACAAAAAGCTTGAGATGAACCAGCTGCCCATTTCGCCTTAAAGGTTTTAAGAGCAGAACTTTTAGATGTTTTTAGCAAAAAGCTTAGGATTGGTATGGATAAGGCATAAATGGGAATGTCTGGTTGTGGGAACACCAGAAGAAAGGAGACAAGAACTGCATGTGTTGATGTTGGATTGGACCATCAAAGCACCTAGATAAAGATGTGCCTTTTCTCATTATATACACTTATATTTTTTATTATTGTTATTTTCACCATTACATCCTGCATCTCTGCTTCTTGTACACTTTTTAAAGGCAATCTATAGTTTTTTTAGGTTAGCATGGTAAGGAGCAAAGTAGTAAAACACCAGAGTAAAGACCCAAAGCTTATCAGCCCTGGTTCCCCTTGTATGATACATATCCTAACCTATTGCATTTTGTTACTGTCTACCAAGGTAATTTTTGTATTTACTTGTGTGCAAATCAGCAATTACAACCCTGGTGATGAATTTGGCATTTTCAGTCTTATTGTATGGGAGCTTTTCCAAACTTATCAGTAACTTCTAGAATGAAGTGCAAGACACATTTACTAATGTAGCTTTGGTCAGTTGAGCTATTTTCCCTTTCTTTTCTCTGTTTTTTTAAGCTTCAGCCTTACCCAGCATTACTCAAGTCAGAGCAGGCGCTCTGCAGCAGCTGTCAGCTGCTTGTTAGTTGTCATGGAAAATGTTATAATTAGGTGGGCCTTGGCCTAGATTTCAGTCATTGGTAGTCTGGGTGTCTCCACGCTCTTTTCCATTGCTGTACAAGTGCTTCCCCAGCCATCTGCACTGCTTCATCTCTGTTTGGCTCTCTCATGCAGCAATAAGGTGGTGTTTGCCATAAGGGTTACCCCTTCTACATTGTGCCACCATTAGGTGGGACTTCATCTTCAAAATATTGTAACTGTGTCATAAAGAACGCAGACTGAGTGGTACAAACCATAGTTTCACACGGTTGGCATTGAGCAGAGAATTCTAAACCATTAGCTGTGATACCCAGGGAGATCAAAACAGAGAACAAAATATTTCCTCTGACAGCAGTCAGCACGAGCAGTGCTATCCCCATGCCAGCAGCCATCTCGTTCCTGCAAGTTGCAGGAATAAGAGCAATGTGCAATGCCTATCACAACTATTTCTGCAGCTACTTCCAAGCACTGGCAGCATCTCAGTTCCTCTGCTGCACAGAATCGAACATAAAGTTTCAGACAGTACTTGCCTCTGATTCTTATTTCTACACCCTGTTTGTACAGAGATACTCCCAAGACATTGATCACCAAAGACAAATGAACCAAAAAATATTTCAGGAAATATTTGAAATATTAGCATGTATGTATATTTCTCATGAAAGAGTGAAATATAAGATGATGGAAGTAACTCTGAGTTATGTTTCAAGTGAAAACTGCTGATTCACTGATTCCAGGTACCAGGAATATATATATATATTATTTTAAATGAGGAAAAGGGAAATATTTCTTCTTGTGGTATCATATAGCGCTAAGAAAGGAGTTAATTACTATCAGTTAAAGCAGGTCATATGAGACTGGGGATTTTTTATGCTCTTGCATTTCTGGAAGGTACTAAGTGGGAAACATGAATGTTTTTGCACTATCAAGCAACAGTGCAGTGGAAATCACTGGTGAGATATATATATATATATAAAAAAGCACTTCAGGACAATATATATTTAAATTTTTATTAGCTGATTATATTAAAAGTAATATCCAATGTTAACATGTATTCTAATATTTTTGTTTTCTTTTTTACTTTTTCTTCCCTCATTTTTCCTCAGATAAACCAAAGGTGAAACAAGGAAGTAAGCTATATTTTTACATATTACTTCTCTCTCTAACCAATAAAGCAATGTCATCAGATTTATATATGAAATAAAAAAATGTATAAAATGTATTAAGTGTATAAAAGCTCCTGCTGCTAGTCAGAATTGTAGATTATGGTTGATTAGACAGCCTAAAACTGATACAACAAAGCTGATAATAGTAATAATAGATGTGTTGACAAAATCTAGTCTGTTTAAGGCAAAGTTCATTCTAAAGCTTTATATTTGTGCTTGATAAAAGTGACTTGTGCAATATCAGAACAAAAGAAACTATTTGTAAAGTTTATAATTTTTGTTTTACGCACAAAATTCTTCTCTCCACAGTTGCTAGGCTCACTACAGACCTCAGCTATATATTCTGATGTCAGTATAAGCTTAACACACAAATCAGCACAGAGCAAGTAACACGAGGCTCTTGTCATGGGATCTGTGCTACAAGTTGTCATTTTGCCAAGTTATAGCAGACTGTCTAACAGACCTCAGGAAGTTCAGTCACATAGAATATGACCAGTGTTTATTTTCACTTTAATTTCCCAATTCCGGGTCAATCAGCTTTGGAGACCTTGGTTTCATCAGCCCAGAATGATGATCGCACATTTTGTCTGAAACAGAATTCTTACTTTCTGTATGGTTCAAGCTATTTCTTATGCCTTTTACAGCCAGCCCTTCCTCATACAGTATCCATCAAGGATGATATGCCTAGTCATCTTCACTACTTGCCTGTAGGCAGAATAAAAAAAAAACTATTCATCTTCCTATTTGATACTATTGCATTGTGCTCTCAATCTGATACACAGCTGACCCTTAGAAAAGTTTCAATAAGGAGACTCTTTGGCTTGGTCAACAAGAATGTACAATCCCAGATGAGGGGAGCAGGCCACAGACAGCTCTGATGAGACAAAATTTGCAAAGGGTCAGTTTTGTGCTTTCTTTTTTAAAATGTTGAAAAACTATTCTTATCCCATATTAAGTTGAGGCTTGCAAATTTTATAGGTTTCATTGTTAAATCATTTTGTGGAATGAACTCTCTGAACAGAGAATTCACCTTGAAACAGGTGAATTTCATACAACTCTTCCATTTACTTATTTTTTTTATTCTTTCTTCTAATTTAATAATTAGAATAGAAATAATAATAATCTCTAGTATGATCTCAATGCTTCATTCTCTCTTATGATTAAATCTCATCGCTTCACTCCGTTATGGGTTCTGTCACTTTATCAGTGTGAATGTTTCTTTTACAGATCCTGGAAAAGAGAAAGCTTTGAAATCTCCAGCTGCTACAAAAGATAAAGGTAACACAGCAGAACAAAATTTTATAAAGCCCTAAGATCTATGTGCATCAAGAAAAAAAAGGTCTTGCAATGCATTGACCTTTTTGTTTTTATGTTATAGTTTAGCTAAGAATTTATGAACATAATATTATTTCAGTAAATTTATGAATAAACTTAATTGGCATTACCTCAATCAAAGTGCAAGAGTTTTTGTAATATAGAGCACCTGTATGAAAACTTAGAAGTCCAAGCTCAGCATTTAGGAACACTTGTTAACATTTGCTCGTACAAGCTGCAAAGTCAAACAAGTTTTGAGCAATCTTTGTCCTTTCATGATAGTTAAGAGAAGTTCATGGTTTCATTGATGAAATACAGTTTTGTACTACACATGTAATTGGTATCATGGCTCAGAAACCGCCAATTACTCAATCAATCATTATCCCAGAGGTATTAGATGTTAAATTTTTAACATTCCAGGTTGAAGATTAATAAATTATTTTTACAGAACATGCCAAAGAAAAGGAAGGAAAGAATCCTACAGCTTTAAAAAATAAAGGTAAGAATACACAATACAATATAAAACTTGTTGAAAACCACATAAAATAGAATGAAGATATTAATTTTAAAATAATCATTATAAATCTCTCCCATTATAAATCTTAATCAACCAACATTTCATCTGTTACAATTTCTCCAGGATTCATAGAATGAACATAGAATATGGTGAGCCAATTAACATTCAGAAGTCTCTAAATTAATTAAATATCTATTACAAAACCACTTTGAGTAATGATTAAGAACTTTTCTAAGAACTTTCTCTTCTGAACAATGCACAGTGTTTCATAGGAGCTAGTTAGCAAAGCCTGAACTGAACGCTTGCATAGATCTGTGGACCTAATAGGAATAAAGTAAAATTTATGAGTATGTGAGTGGATAATATGCTTTTTGGTCTCTGTGAAAAGTTATAGTTAAAAACTTCATCTCATCAATCACCTGCAACATAACAGTTGATCTGAATCTTTCTGTTATTCCTTATTTTTTACCACAGTTACCATTCCTTTTTTAATTTGGCCAGAGTTGACGTTTAACTTAGCTGAATTTCCTTTCATCTACTATTTTGCTGGATTCTTTTTACCTATCTTATTAGTTCTCTCCTTTCTAGAGACAGCTTTGAAAAGAGAAGTGATTTATGGACAAGTTTATTTAACGTGTTCTTTAGGTTCTTCAAAACAAATAGATCCACCATATGGGTAGAAACATTAATACTTATTCTAAATTATAGTGATTATATGCTATTACACAAAGAAGGGCTGAATGAAGAATGAACTGAATGAACTAAATGAAGTTCAAGCACTATGGAAAGATGGAAAAAAAGTCTAAACCAAAAGTACAAACAATCTTATTGCTAGACGTATTTTCAACGCCCTGAATGTGGCATTTATTAAATCACCCATGTTTAATTGGGCAATCACTAATTAATCATTTCTTTATACACAAAATTAAATTATAATCATCTGCAAATCCCATGGTTGATGTATTGTTCTTCTTCTATGTGTATTCTACTCCTAATATACACATGCCCCATTTACATGAGCTTAGTTATCTGGAACAGAACTATCCAAACCCTCCTGGGATCCTGTGGTCCTCTCCACAGACTTCCTATAATTTCTTGTTCCCTGTACTGAAGAATTAGAAGGGTCACTTGTGTGACAGCATTGTCCCCTTCTTCTCTGCATTTGCTCAGCCTGCTGCTCATTACAAAGGATTAACAGGGGTGGGAAGAGAAGAGAAGAGAAAGAAAACCTAAAACATTTTTCCTCTTTGGAAAGAGTTTCTTTAGAACCAGTGGAAAAGAGTTTGTCAGCACTGAACAAGTTTCTGTAGCACATCCTTCCCTGAATGCTTGCATGGTGCTGCTTTTAATCTTCTGGGCTTGTGCTCAATAGATCAGCAACTTCAATCACTAAGTTATTAACAGGTCCTTCTAACATGACACAGATTAAGCCTTCTCCACCCAGCTTTCAGAAAGGGGCAGGTCAGAATTTAATTTAAACATCAAGTACAATCTACGTTATATCAGATTTCCTATACTTAAGGAAAATAAGGAAAAAAAAAATCCTCTGCTCTGTAAAAATACCAACATATTACACAAAGTGTTACCAATTAGAGCTTCACACCACATTCTCTACCCCATGTAATACAGTCATGTATATCCAATGCATTATTGCTGCTAACAGCAAGAAGATATCCTCCATGTATGCCAAGAGTCTTCTGGATTACCTGCAGCTCACTGTCCTACTTTTCCAGTAGATGTTGGGGTGGTTAAAGTTCCCCAGCAGGATAAGAGCTGTGAGTGTGATGCCTTCTGTAGCTGGAGCAAGAAAGTTTCATCAATAGCCTCCCCCAACCAGGCGGCCTGTAGTAGACACCAGCCACAAGGCTGCCTTTACTGCCTCAGCCTCTCTAATTCTTACCCATACACTTTCAACTTGCTTGTGGTTATTCTTTAGAGACAGCTTTTCACGCTCTATCCACTTCTTGATGTAGAGGGCAATGCCTCTGTCCCTCCCTTCTTCACCTGTTCCTTCTGAACAACCTGTAGCCATCAATAGCCATACTCTACTCATGGGGTTCATCCCACCAAGTTTCAGTAATGGCAACCGAGTCATAGCTTTTTAGCAGTGTGGTGGCTTCCAGATTCTGATGTTTGTTGCCCATGATGCAGACATTGGTGTAGAGGCACTTCAGCTGTGCTGATGGCTGCATCACCTTCCTAGAGGAACACCCCTTAATTCTTTTCAGGTAATTCACTAGTGTTTCCCTCTTGGCTCCTCTTACCTCAGGAGTCCCTGGCTCATCTCTAAGGCTTCAAGTGTGCTGCAGTGAAGCCAGCACATCTCAGAGCAGCTTAATTATGCATCTCAGGAGTTTGTTAGTATTCATATAAAACAAAATAAAAGAACATTTTTAGATGAGGTGTTAAATACTTATGATGATTAATATTTTCTTGGCATCTTATGCAATAAAAGAGGAATTTTCATACCTCATTCTGTTTGAAGAATGGGCTACGTTTTGATGAACAAGGATGATGACCAGACCAAAAACCTTATCATAAAGCAGGCTATTTTTCATAAACTGTTACAGCGTTTTTCTTTAAAGCAGAGATAGGAGAAATAAATCCTTGAATTTGGTGTTATTGCTGGAATACTCTGTAGATCACAACCTCATAACGTTACCTTATCTATTTTATGAGGTGAATAAGATGTCTCCAATCTTTGAGTCTAATTTTATTGGCAGTAATTAAGGAGAACACTGGAAGAATATACTTTCCAGTGTCTTCTGATAAAGGACATCTCAAGACTCCTTCTGAGTTTATACCTACCTTTTAGCTTTTTCCTGAAGTAAAGAAGAGTAAAGAAGCCCACTTAACAATAATGAATATAAAAACTGATTTTCTGTTGACAAAAGCATATTCAAATAATGCGAGGCTAATGAAACTCTAGGGTACAATTTGCCATGGTTTTTCAGTAGATATCTTAACCAGCTAATAAGAATAGAAACTCATTCACCTAGAGTCTCTAACAGTGGTACTAAAAGCTCATTAAATATCATATAGAAATCCTGGCTGAATTTTTCTAAGAATTTCACTAGAATTGCACTATGCTGAGTTAACAAAGTGACAGCATTTGTGCTGTATAGATAGTGTAAATTCACTCTTACCCTGTGTTCCATGATTTGTTTTCCAAACAAATGCTTCTTTTCTCCCTCACGTTTGCTTTTAGCATCTTTTAGGATATCCTTGCATCTTTTCTTACATCAGTTAAGTGTGGATAATAAGCCTATTTCTTTTTATGCACAGATTTTTAGGGGGAAAAAAGTAGTCTGTATTTCTTTCTTGACATATATATAATAGCACAGTGTCATTAAAGAAACAAATGTGCTATTTGCACTTGCTATGTAATGCTTGTGCTTCCTTTAAAGTAAAAGTAGAGAGAAACAACATCTTGCCCGTAGCATCTTAACTTATAACACATATTTTTCTTCTTTAAAAATAGGAGGTTGTATCCTGAGACTCACCTACAGAGAAGCAGTGTCTGTTCAGTTAATATTTCCTCCTACCTCCATCTACTTATTTGTTGTTGTCATTTGCATGAAAACTAGATCTCTATCTGGAAGAGTTCTCAGGTTACTGCTGCTGCATCTTCTGTACCATCTCTCTAACCTGACCCAGCTTCACCCCTGGAGTAAGATGCAGGAGGAAGAGGCAAGGTGAATGTTGGCTTTAAGCCAACTTCATGTTTTTCTCATTCAGGGACCAGCAGAAAAGTGGTCAGTCAAGACCAGAAATTTGAAAAGTCTTCAGTGAGTCCCTGTTTAAAACCCTGAAGATGAAAACTTGCTCCCTGGAAGGCAAGCAGGTCTGGTGATCTCCGTAGCCTTGGCTAGGAGGGTGGGGAGGTTAGTGCGTCATTGAAAGTGTCATGCATTGATAGCTGCATCCAAAAGTTGTAAGAGCCAGAATGCTGAACCTGCTTCAGGAGCTGCAAATCATAGGAAATCTCAGGGGTTACCTGCCATATGGATGACCAAAAAAAGAACTTCATGGGCACATGCCACCAAACTAACAAGGTCAAAGGCAATGATTTGTGCCAATGGCTGTAACAGTGGTTGCTGATCTCTGAAAAATGTGCACACAGAGTGAAATGCTCAAGTTGGGGAGCTGTTGGCTCAAGGCTTCCTATATTGTCAACACAGAGGCTCCTTCAAAGGGCTTCAGAGTCTTTGCTCCAGAGTCTGGAAGCTCTCTCTCAGTCCCCTGAAGGAGCCCACTTGCTGCTGTGAAGACCAGGCTCCTAAGTTACGTACCTCCTCCTGAACGGTGTGATTTCTCCAAAGGCTTCAGCCACCTTGGAAGCAAAGTTTTTCAGTTACAACTCACACTTAAAGCCAGATGGATAAGTGGGTTCATTTCCTGGTACCGTGACAGCCAGAAGGATGATCCGTTTTTAACGTATTTTGGAAAGTATCTTCTTTTAGCTTTATCTGGTTTTATTGAAGATTAGGTTAACTTTAATTTGGAATAAATGACATATTTTTACCAGATACTTAGGTACTATATCCTGTCAGATGGAGTGTAATTTTATCTACTCAACATCCTGCAAGCTTTGATATTCTTTCACTTGAACTATATACATTCATAAACCTATGAAATTACTTCCTCAATTTGGAAAAAACAATTTCCTCCTGATATTCCCTGATACATACACTTAAAAGGTCAAAAGACTATTACATTTAAAAAAATATATATATTATTTTTTTATACATCATAATGTGTGCTTTTCCTGTGCTTGCTGACTCTAAATGCCTGTTAAAATTAGGCTTCAGTCAATCAGAGAAAACAGAATAATGTTTTCTGTCTTCATGAAGTCTTAGGTAAGGCCCTAAGATTTTTAATTTCTGCATTTCAACTTGCATTTTCCCTTCTGCTTTTCAATTTTCCCCTCACCTCTGAGGTGTCCACAGACTGACCTATAGTAACTTCTACTGTTTCGTTTGCTACTAACACTATTTCACCTTAAAAAATATAAGATGGTGATTAGAGAGGATGTAAAGACAGGTCAAGGTTGTATCCGTTTATGCTTGTAATGTTAGTCTTAATTTTTGAATATTTGATGTATTTCCTCTTAAATGTAGAAAGGTGGTCTATCTTCTTTCTAACTCTCAAAAATTTAATTACCTCACTACAGATTCTCTAAAAGGAAAAAATCCCAAGAATCCAGAGGAGTCAAAGGAAAAAGGTAAGTAATTAAGAAATTGAGAACTGAATATCAGAACAGCTGTTCAGTGCTACAAACAGGTCTTGAAAAAGAATATACAAAGATGAAACCTAACCCATCCTGTTTAGATTGTTTTATCCATAATACTGGTTTTAGCACTTGTGCTGTACAGTTCCCCAGCAGGGACCCTAGTAACTACTTGGGCTTCTTTTATATGCAGAGATTTGAATTTGCGTCCTGGGGGAAATACTAAAATGTATTTTTATACCACCTTTGGATGTTAGTCTGTCATAAACAAGTTATCTAACACCCTTGGTGGGGACATTCCTGCAGGGAACTAGACTAAATCTGATTCATGTGGCTATGGCTCAATAGTGTGGTTGATTGAGGCTACTGACAGATGCATGTGTTTGAGGATGACTAGTATGTCAGGGATTATTTCTAATTTATTTGCAACATGGACACATACATCTCTAATATTTTCAATTGCAGGAGGCTGGCCTGCTAGCTGTGCCATGGATTGTTTGATAGTGTCTATTTGTTGCAAATGTCATATGTATTGAACACTAATGCAAAGAATTATAGGATTCATGGGGAGTGATTACTTGAAAACTGGCTGAAAGACACAGCTCACGATTAGTGGCACAGAATCTAGTTAAAGGTCCGTGACAAGTGGCGTTCCCCAGGGATCACTACTGCATCCAGTCCTCTTCAATATATTCATCAATGACATGGATGAAGGGATGGAATGTACCCTCAGCAAGTGTGCTGATGATACAAAACTGGGAGGAGTGGCTGCTACACCAGAAGGCTGTGCGACCATACAGCAAGACCTGGACAGGCTTGAGAGTTGGGCAGAGAGGAAGCTGATGAAATTCAACAAGGACAAGTGGAGGGTGCTGCACCTCGGGGGGAATAACCCCCTGCACCAGTACAGGCTGGGGACTGACCTGCTGGAGAGCAGCTCTGAGGAAGTAGAATAGGAGTCCTGGTGGATACCAGTATGACCATGAGGCACTAATGTGCCCTTGTGGCCAAGCAGACCAATGGCATCTTGGGGTGCAACAGGAAGAGTGGGGNTTCAACAAGGACAAGTGGAGGGTGCTGCACCTCGGGGGGAATAACCCCCTGCACCAGTACAGGCTGGGGACTGACCTGCTGGAGAGCAGCTCTGAGGAAGTAGAATAGGAGTCCTGGTGGATACCAGTATGACCATGAGGCACTAATGTGCCCTTGTGGCCAAGCAGACCAATGGCATCTTGGGGTGCAACAGGAAGAGTGGGGCCAGCAGGCTGAGGGAAGTTATCCTCCCTCTCTGCTCTGCCCTGCAGTACTGTGTCCAGTTCTGGGCTCCCCGGTTCCCAGTTCTGGGCTCCCCAGTTCAAGAAGGTCAGGAGAAGGTACAACAGAGGACTACAAAAAATGAACAGGGACATGGAGCATCTCTACTATGAGGAAAGGTTGAGCGACTTGGGTCTTTTTCATCTGGGGAAGAGAAGACTGAGGGGGATCAACACCTATAAATACAGGGTGGGTATCAGGATGATGGGGCCAGTCTTTTTTGCAGTCACAATGGTCACAAACTTGTACATAAGAAGTTCCATCTAAACTTGAGGAGGAACTTCTTCACTTTGAGGGTGGCAGAACACTGGAAGAGGCTGTCCAAAGAGATGGTGGAGTCTCTGTCTCTGGGGTCATTCAAAACCTGCCTGGACAAGTTTCTGTGCAATCCGTTTCTAGCTTTGGCAGGGGGGTTGAACTAGATGATCACCAGGGGTCCCTTTCAACCCCATATCATTCTGTGATTCCGTGACTTTCTGAAGAGTACTGAAACAGCTCAAAAATTTCAGGGAAACAGAATTTCAGAGCTAGCAGAGCTGTGCATTGTTCTGAGCGATAGAGGCATATCTGAGGTTTAAATTGTAGCTAACTCCCATTTTTTGGAAGCTGAAGATACTCGTTGCAGTCCAGATAATGACTGGCACAGTGCAGAGTACTGAATAGGGATACAGAAAGGTGATGCACTTCTGAGAGGAATGTATTATTCCTGGTGAAAGCTCCAGGGGAATGAAACCAGGGTGCTGCTTGGTGCTTGGGATTGTCCTCTTTGTCACTGTTGTCAGCCCATGTATCTAACTTGGACACCACAACAATGTCGTAGTTTTCCTATATTTGTGCTTAGCCACCTTCTGGACTTTCTTTTGTCCTGGGTTGTGTCTTGTCAGGTACAAGAAAAAGAGAATGAGAATATCAATGATTTTTCTCCTCTCCTTTAATATTTTGTCATATATGGCAGAAAAATTAAAGATACAATTATGTTCTTGGACTATTCATTGTGACATAAAATATATGAATGTACATTTTAAGGACGAACACTGCTCTTATTTTATACCTAACTTTCATGTGATTTTAAAAGGCTATATATATGCAGGAAGAAAAATCTTGTTCACAGGCAATACCCATGTGGCCTCTTTGATATTAAAAGAATAATGGAGTCCTAAATGAGTAACTGGTCCTTTTGTCACTCCTGAATAAAGAAAACTACCACTTACCTTTATCAGCAGCCTCTGGCTTTTGAGACCAGTATTCCTAATATTTTAATTGCATTAATGTGGATTAATGTTTTAATTGGGTTCAGCAAAAGAAAAATCCGTTGATGCCAACTGCTCTACAGAATTACTTTCCTCTTTGTAAGTTATTATTCTTCATTGCCTACTTGAGAGACAACTTAAAAGTTTCCTCAAAATGCAAAACTAATGACATATTGAAGGCTTATTATTTTGCATATCCAAGACTAAAAGGATGAATGAATGACCTCGTTGGTTTGTCTTGTTCTTTATTTCCATGCTGTTAAATCCATTTAATTATCACATCTTTTCTGCTCTCTACATATCAAATTGTTTGACTTGCTTTCTTTTCAAGTGTCATCTTATTTCTCTAACCTGACTTGTGATAAATGTTAAATGTTTCTTTCTAGAGACTGATAAAAGAAAAGATGTGAAGCCTCCAGCAGCCTTAAAGGAAAAGGGTAATGTCTTATCATTATGTGGTTGGGAAATAACCAGTTGTCCTCATGAAAGGGTCTGCTGGTATCTCAGTGCAGTTTCAATATATTTTGAATTATAGGCTTTTGGTGAAAAGGAACTAAACCTAGCTTCTTCTCAATTAATAGATTTGATATATTGAAAAAAGCAGAGTCTGACACAATTCAGAAATAATAAAATCATAACCCTTAATGTGGTGGTCTTTAACAGCTGTCTGACCTGCACAGCTGATATTGCAGCTGGAATGCTGGTCTGTTCTGAGTGAATCAGTAACAGAGCTGTTACTGAATTCACATGACAGGCTGAAATAAGAGGCTGCACAGAAAAGAGTGCATGGTTTGAACTCCAGAAACTTTGCCATCTAATTTAGTGGGAATTATTTTTGGTTTGCTTTTAAGTCTTAAGTTGAGCCTTTTATTGAAGTAAACAGAAATTCTAATTCTTAATATAGTTCTCTTTTGCGCATTTTGCTTAGTCTGATGTTAAACACATTTGTTATAGTACTGATGGTCGTAGTGTACAAATATATTACTAACGTTCTGCTTCCATTTTTGTGTTTGATCTCTTTTCCAGACTCTTCAAAAGGAAAAGAAATGAAGGCTTCAACTATGACTAAGGAAAAAGGTAACGAAGACAGGTTGAGCTGAGCCTTAGCATAAGATTCAATTGAGAAAATAAATGTCATGCAAATATTCTCAAAAGAAATCCTATTTCTTCACTTCTTCCATAAATATTCTTGACTGGCATCCTCTTGTTGGTGGACATTTTTTTTTTTTCATCTGGGTGGTAAATGAGAGATACATATGGGACTTACAAGGAAGTTGTAGTAACAGTTATAGCCCCCAAAGTTATGAGGACTTGTTTTCTTCTTTCTTAATTTTGCCTTATTCTTTTTATTTAAATTTACCATTTCAGGTTGCATTATAGTTTTTTGTATAACACATTATTTGGTTATGTTTGCTCTCTCTTCTTACATTGAAATATCAGCACTAGCCACCAAATAAAGATTAATTATAATTTATAGTATACGACCTCTTAAATACTAGGCATTTTTAGGCAATGAAAAAAATGTAATAGTAATTAATGAAATACTTTCCGGTTTATTTATTCATATCAACTAAATTAAAACAAAGCTTAGTTTTACTTTGACATTATTTACATATTGATTAAATACAGCTTGCTCATTAGAAAGCAGTCTCTCAGGTTAAATGTGTAAATAATTTAACATGGATAAGAATATGTAATAACTCACAAACTAATAACAGTCTTTGAGCCATGGGAGTACGGTAGTCAGTCTTAAAAACTTCCAGTCAATTTTGAAAACTACTTCAGATAATTGAATAATATTACTTCCTATCTTTATATTTTCCTTAAGGATTGCTAGAAATAATGGGGCAATATTTTCTCTGACAAAGTTGCAAATGAAAGATAACATTTGCAACTATTTAAGTGCAGGTATTTCACATCATGTATGTAGGTAGTATATAGCAGAACTGTAGAAATCGACTATTACATTGCACGGTTGTACCATTGTGAAGCAAAGTGAAGGATTAAGTCCTACAAAAAGGACAAGGGCTTAAATAGTTTGAAACTCGCTGAAGTAGATGAACCTGGATTGTCAGTCCAAGGTCAAGGAAAAACAGAGACACACTATTGTACCATTTCTTTTAGTATACACAGAATCACAGAATCACAGAATCTTAGTGGTTGGAAGGGACCTTTGAGATCATTGAGTCCAGCCACATGAAAAAAACAAAAAAACAAACAAACAAAAAAACCCCAAAAAACCCAAAAACACAAAAAAAAAAAAAACAACACCCAAAACCAAACAAACAAAACCAAAAAAGCCACCCACCAACTAAACCCCACACCCACAACCCCACGCACAACCCCCCACCACAAACCAATAATCTTGGCCACTACAGCATGCCCTGAAGAGCCACGTCTATACGTTTCTTAAATACCTCCAGGGATGTTGACTCCACCACCTCCCTGGGCAGGCTGTTCCAGTGCCTGACCACTCTTTCAGTAAAGTAATTCTTCCTAATATCTAATCTAAACCTCCCCTGCCGCAGCTTCATACCATTTCCTCTGGTCCTGTCGTTATTCCCTTGGGAGAAGAGGCCAATCCCTGCCTCTCTACAGTTTCCTTTCAGGTAGTTGTAGAGGGCAATAAGGTCTCCCCTCAGCCTCCTCTTCTCCAAACTAAACATGCCCAGTTCCCTCAGCCTTTCCTCGTACGACTTGTTCTCCAGACCCCTCACCAACTTGGTGGCTCTACCTTAGTCAATAGGGAGTAGTGAAGTACTGCAAAAGGGGGGGAAGGGAGGTGTCTAGTGATTGTTGGTTTAATACAACTTGGCTTTTATGTTTTGAGCATCAGGCAAACAAGGCCTATAGACTTCCTGCTAGGTTCTTGTAAACACATCTGTAAAACACAGGTAGTTTAATGAAGAGTTAAACATTTATTAGACCCTTAAGTATTTGACTATTGAGCTTCCCACTGAGTTTCTTACATAATTTTTACTTCAGCTCTCCATAAATATTTCCGGTTTGAAGACTGATTTATTTAAATTTAACTGATAATAAAAGTGAAATACTATTTATTACAAAAGATCAAATGTTATAAAGACGTAATACATGTCTATAAGAGTTCTTTAGCTACATTGCTAATGGATTAGCTTCACTGAGGTGTCAAACCCTATCCAACTATCCAGAAAAATAAGTATTTTAAAAGGAGTTAATTAACTCAGTTTGATCAGCCAGTGAAGCAACTGGTGAATAACAGCTTCTTTCAAGTTTCAAAACTAAGTTCTTTCAAAAAAGAACATGTTTAATTAAACACAGCAGAATTTCACTGTCTGCACATGAAGTGGTTTATGCTCAGTATATTGGAGAATGAAACTCAATACCCTGAAGTGATTAACTGTGAATTATTCTTCCCATAGTAGTTGATAGAACACAGGCAAGATTTTTCATATGCTAGAGCAGTAGAAATTATAAACTCTGTTCCCACTGATCTTGCATATCACACAGAATTGTTACACACAGGATAACTTTTTTTACCTATAGAATAAAACACTGTGAGAGATGTAAAAGATTCTGTATTGTTGTGTCACTTTGCAGTCTTATGGTTTCCTACTTGTCAAGACACAAGAACAGAGATCTAAATGTTTAGTGCAGAGTATGCTGAGTTTAACTCCACTGCAGTACGAGATCACATTAGAGACACCTGTGGCTTCATCCCAGTGGCTGGGATGAAATCTGAACTAGAACTGATTGTTTTTATAGTAACAGCAGGATATTTGGATGAGCAATGCCATAATTTAGTGGGGACTAATAGCACTGAGTCTGCATAGCCTTTACCAGCTTTCAAAGTGGGATGAGCACTACTTACATCATTTTCTCTTGTGGCTAGTGTGAGTGCTTGCATGTCACCTGTGGATGTACTTGATGGCTTGCACAGCTCACTTGAGAGCAACTGATGTGTCACAGCAGCGAGAGCATTTCTCTTTGACTCTAGCTGGCTCTGTAAGAACTTTAAATATTTGGATTAGATGCTGTCAGACACATGATCAGGCCAACTGCCTTCTTTTTCAGTCTTGTGTGTCCTAGTTAGGTCTGTAGAGTGACTGGTCTGAGCAGGATCGGAGATCCTTCAAGGCCCCTGAAGCAAGACTGCAACAGAAGAGTGCAACTTGAGTGGGAAGATCTCAAGTTGTGTACATGTGTACAGTGATGCCACCTTAGTGTCTACAATAGGATTCAGTCATTTTCTAGTCACTGAAGTTCATGACACAGCAAATCTTATACAAGCTCACTTTGAAGGAAGTTCAGCTCAGTGGCTGCAGGTTTTTAAAAATTGTTTCTGTCTTTTCTGTTCCATGTGACAGATCTCCATAAGCCATTTCTTAGCTGCTGGGATTCATACAAATGCAGCACTTCCAAAAGCAAATACAACTACCTCAGTGATACTGAATATGTATGACAAGACATTGACATTTTGTCAGAAGAGTGTAACCCCAATGCACAAAGTGGTTTTAAGCATCCTTGTGGGAAGCTGTGCTTCACTAAACCTCTCTTTCTTAACAATGATAAGTGACACGTCGCATAGATCAGGCAGACAGTAAAAGCCTCTGCAGAGAAAAGTGTTCCAGAAATTTGATGGCCATTGCCTGTAAAGAAGTGCAAACAGGAGGTCAGCTTTATGAACAGTGGTACTTTTCTTGGCCAAGTGAGAGTACACAAGGAACTTCTTCAGTGGACATCTCAGTTTAAAGTAGCCAACCAAAAAACACCTTGAGAAACAGCAGGGGTTTGATTAGGACTCGTCCCTTTACAGAGATCTGTCAAATCCAGTGTAAATTGCATCTATAAATATGGCCATAGATTAAACCCTTTGTTAAGAGAAATACATTTTCCAAATGTGAAAGTCGAATTCACACAATCTGGATATGAAATTGCAATAGAAAATCCTGAATAATAAAGAACCTAAGTGTGAGGTAGATATACTAGGTGTATAAAAATTGCAATATCATCCAGTGCCAATGGTGCTTCCATTACAGAACCTCATTATTGAACATTGCTGATAATAAATACTTCAAGAAAACATCAGAGCTTTAAAAGTCAGACACTAAGATAATGACAGATATATAAATACCAAGACTGAGGTGTAGTGGGAGGTATAAAATTCCCACTGTGAGTCAGCACTTCTCTGTAAAAAAGCCTTCAATAGACAAAAATAAGAGAAAAAGAGCAGAAATAATATGTATAATGTTAAGGATTACCATTTTATAAAAAGAAGAAGATAAAATTTTAATTCCAAAAATCAATTTATATAAATTTAAGATGAGGCTTGTTTTATGGCAAACTATGAAGTGTAACATTGTCCTTATGGTTTGATAGTTGATATTTTTAAATTTTTTAAAAGGAAAATATTTAGGCTGAATAAGTAGCACCTGCATATAAGTGTATAAAATACACATTCCAAAATCAAAATAAGTTTTTACATGAAAGTACATCTTCTGATACTTAAGTTATTTCCTGGATGTAGGGACTGCTACATGCTGGGACTTCCAGATCTCCGTAATAGCACTCTGAAAAATCTCCTGAATACATACCTATAACTTTTTCTTTATCCATGCTTATGCAATAAAACAAAATTCTTGTTGAATAATATTATTGTTTCACATAATATTTGAGACCAGAAACCAGAGTTCTCTCTAATTGGGACAGTGAGCTTCTCAACAGCTCACAGAATCAGGATCCCTTTGTTTTATTGCCATTTTATGGCCCAATTGCACCTTTTCTGCACAAATCTGGTAAACTGTCCCTCCTCAAAAACTATGCAATCCCTCTGAAAAGCAAGACTGGCAAAGAAAGATTTGCACCTTCTGATGTGGTGGAGAGGTCAGATCCCTGGGTAGTTCTGCCCCACTACTTTTGCAACATTTTCGAGCAGAAATTTGTACCAGTCTTTGGGAGAGTGCTTGAATGAATCCTTATATGCTTGGGTATCAAGTTTCATGGACTCAGACAGGGATGGGAGAAATCAGAATTTCCTGTTCATTACCTGTCAATGAGAGGCTGGACCAAATTCCACACACAGTCAAAGGGGACTCACTTAGCAATGCAACCAATCTCTTACTGGGTCTACTCAGTGACTTTACAGGGGGCTGATAATCTGTATAGTATGAATCCTGATAATCTGAAGCAGAACTCACACACTTGGTTTACTTTGATTCTCAACAATATGCTTGTGTATTCTCATTAAGGCATTGATCATACTAAAGAGAAAAACACTAAACTTTTGGGGGATAGTCTAGTGAATTAATTTTTTTCTTATTAGGTCTGACAGCTATGGTTTACAAATTAGGACAAAAGGGATAGTCAGATTATGTGGTGGAGTTCAACCACAGCATGTTCCTTGCTCATTAATCATAAAATACATGAAGATAATTGAATATGAAGCTATTTCTTCAAACCTGATCATTAAAACTTGGACCAGAGGACTAAAAGGGCAGGAAAGGTGTTTTCTGCTACTGAATGAGAATCATTCTAAACACAGATGCTCCAGCCAATTCAAAGGTTAAATTCTCTTCTCTGTTGCTCACTATACTGTTTTTTTTCAACTGTGGTTTCTTAACAAGATTAAAAGTTCTCTTGATTCGAGTAAGGAAAATTCTGAACTCAGAAAGAATGGGAGAGACAGATAAAATATCTGTCAGGAAGACCTGAGAGAGAAAGATCACTTTATATAGTTCTTAAATATTTTAAAACAGTACCTACTTCTCAAGCTATGAACAAATGGACAATTTATGGTGAGATGGGGAAAGATGGTATCAACTTAGTGAATTCCAGCTGCTTTGCTGTATTTTGCCTACATGAAGTGGTTTTTACTACAGCATAACAGAATGTATATAAACAGTTATCACAGAATACCTGACAGAGGGGATAAGTCTGCATTTGAACTTGTTTTACCATAACATCCATGTCTATAAACAAAATAATGTAAGAACCTAGACAAAACTTCAGCCAGCTTCAGGTAAATAAGTAACTGTCTGTCTCAAAGTGTCAGAGTAAATACAATATTTTAAATTACTCTAGAGTTCTTCAGAGACTTAAAAATCAGCCAGAAAAATGGTGAAATCATGAATAAAGGCAGAACAAACAAAATATCTGGGAAATTACGTGACAGATATCTAGCCTGCACGGTTTCTGCAAAAGGCAATTATGCCTTGGTAATAAGTGTTGGACTCATTATATTCCTTAATTAACAGGAAGAGACAGAAATAATAATGTAATGAAATTTTCAGAAGACATTAGTTAAAGAATTCAGGATCAGAAGGGGCTGTGATACACTGAATTTGCAGGATGAGTAGACAGCATGATGGAAATGAAAATGTAAGGTCAATAAATAAAACATAATATATATTGCAGGGAAAATATTAAAGAAGAATTTATTTCTAAATTAACTACACAAATTCAGGAGAGGACCTAAGTATTATTGCAGACAAGTCAGTGAAGAAATTTCTTCCATGTGCAGATGCATTGAGAAAAATGCATACAGTATGCTAAGGTCATTGTGTAAATCAAAGATGTGTCTTCTCTGGAGTGCTGTGTACAGCACTCTTACATGATAATGTGGTACTGGAGTAGACTAGGAAAGAGCAACAAAAGTCTTATGGAAAGAGAAAAAGGGAAGATTCAGATTACCTTTGAGATTAATTAGCACAATCATGATAAGATTGAAAATCACAAATCTAAGTGAAGGGCTCTTCAAAAACACCACAGAGGAGCTAGGTATCTTTATGGAAATGTAGTTTTCATAGCCCAAATTTTCATAATTAATTATTGTAAATTTAGAAAAGAAGTTAAAGCTCATAGATCAGGATGAAAACCTATTGCTTATTATAAGAAAATAACAGGTAAATATGTGGAAGAAATCACTTCTTTGACAGTATTCAGATTAAATATCTATTCCTGGCTACATAGACTACCCATGAGTAGATAACTATGTTTTCAAGATTTTTGGTGTTTTCAATACATTTTCAAGATTTCAGAAATGTTTCTGTTTGCTAAGCAGTCAGAAACAAGTCCCTCAGAACCATCACTATCTATAGGATTACAGAACTGCTGGTGAGATAGATTTAAGTTTCTGATACAAGAAAAAACAATACAGTTGTCCTGAACTTCATGGGTTTTGTTCCGCTCTCATGAAATATTTACTATATTGACACACTTTTGTGACCTTTCCACCACTGGAAATTTACCTTTATTTTCCCACCCCACTGAAAATTTTTGAAGAAATCCTGCCATGGATATGGTTCATAAAGATTTTCTTCCCCCCGCCGTTCCCAAAATACAAAGGATGTTGTTGCTCAATTCTGTCTTCTGAAATCAATCTCTGGAAATGGGAATAAACATCTGGGATAAACATATTTTGCTTTGTACTATATCTATATTAACCGACAATGTATAATTGGATTTGGATAGGTCTACGAAAGGAAGACAGGTGGTGAACTGAAGTCATTGTGGTTTAAGGCAGTTGATATAGTCCTTTTCAAACAGGTTTGTAGCTACAAGTTCCTAATTCAAGAGCTAGGTACAGGAACTCATCAGTACAGTGCAGGAAAAAAAAAAAAAAAAAAAAAGGTTGTCTTAAGAATTTACTCTTTATCCAAATAATCAAGGTAAAAAAGAACACAACCAGGAGCATCTCTCATATCTGAGCATCACATTATCTAGTACATCATTCTAATTTATTTCACGTCCTTCCTTGCCCAGCTACAATATATTACTTACATTGTTCTCAACAGGTAATCTGGCTTTTTATCAGTTGTAGACCAAATTCCTTATCTAATCTATCCATCTTTTTGCTGCATTTCAAATACAGACACATTTCTCAGCTTCTGAAAGAGCAAAGTAAATGATGATGCCTGTGCTCTTTTTCATTTATTCCTTGTCATTTTAAGTTTGAAAACAGGATTTGATCAGAGCAGTGCTATTGGCAACAGTAGTGAGAATGAGGTCTCTTCTGTCTCTTAAGATTTGTCGAGAATTTACAGTACATTCCATCAGATAAACCATGGCCAGGGTGAAAATTCAAACAGATGTCAAAAGAGGATATAGTAGCATACAACAGAAATTAGCAAGCCATAAATGCAATGGCAGGCACAGACAGACCTTGCTCTGCCTGTTCCTGACTTGGGACCAGAAGCCACATCCCGTACGCTGGCAGGAGAGAAGTCAGGGGAAGGCCAGAGGTACAGTGCATGTTTGCTTATCAGGCTTACCCAGAGCCTTGATATTTGGGATTTCTGCTGATTTGGGAGTCCCTCCAACAGGTTTGTGTGGAGTGGCAAGTAAGTATGCTGTTCAAAAGCCACTGATGCTTCTATAGCAGAATCTGGGGAAAAATACTAAGTCCTCATGGATGTAATGGAAGTTTTGTGAAAGACACACTTCATGGCTTTCTTACGCACATTGCCTATGAAAGCAAAGTGATTGCAAAGAGGACTAGTTTAATTTTTGCTAATTCTAAGCATGAATTTTTTTTTTTCCACTGCTGGTCACAATCTTGAGACAGTATAAATTTATTTCATTCTCAAAGGAGAGTAAGTGTCAGAAACCTTGGGATATCCTTGCAATCGGAATTATTTTTTGCTGCAGATCATTGATAAATAGCGTTTCAGTAATTTCAGGTTTAACCTTTTCCTTTTTGATTTCTTTTATCCAAATGTGCTAACAGTTTGAAATAAAAGGACTTTTCATTCTAAGGACAGTGAAGAAATAGAAACCAGCACTCAAACCCAAAATTCAAACACCTGAGACCAAGCATACCCTTTGCTTTTGCCATTTGACCCTTGATTTCTGTTCTGCACCTGGGTGTATTTTCCAAAGGAAAGGCACAGTGCTGCTTCTGCTTGTTTCCTTTCCAGATCCAGTGCCACATTATGTTCGTTCATACTGCCAGCCTGACAATTGCTTTTTTCTGGGGTGTAAGAGCTCCGAATTTGAATTCCTCTGTCTTCTTTTCCCTGCAAAGGCTAGCATGAAGCAGAGGCTTACTAACACCACCTCTAGCAGACAAGTTTCAAAATAAAGTGACATCTGTAATTACATTTTAGAAGACTCAGTCTTATAAATTTATGTTGGGTGCACAGATTTCAAATGGACTTCGGTAAGACGTGGACCTGTTGAAGACGGTCCACAGGAGGGCCACAAAAATGGTCAGAGGGATGGAACACCTCTCCAATGAGGACAGGCTGAGAGTCTTGGGGTTGTTCAGAGTAGAAAAGGGAAGGCTCTGGGGAGACCTTTTATCTGCCTTCCAGTACTTCAAGGTTGCCTGCAGGAAAGATGAAGACAGACTTTTTAGCAGGGCCTGTTGTGATAAGACAAGGGATAATGGTTTTAAACCAAAAGAGGGAAGATTTAGACTAGCTATAAGGAAGAATTTTTTTTACAATGAAGATGATGAAGCAGTGGAACAGGTTGCTCAGGATGCCCCATCCTTGGAAGGCCAGTTTGGACAGGGCTATGATGTCACTGCTCACAGCAGGGGAGTTGGACTAGATGACCTTTAAAGGTCCCTTCCAACCCAAACTATTCTATGATTGTACAGTCTTGGCTGAGGTCCCACAGGGTTTCAGCAGCCACCTGAAATCCGGGTAACTCTTCTGTTTGAGACATCTCAGTCCTTTTAGTGAAATTTTGATACTTTTTCACAGTACGCATTGCAGGTACAATGTTTTATTGAAATCCCAGAGTGGGCATTTGGGGCACATTTACACCATCTCCAGAGTTTGAATACTGGTCATATAGGACAGCTTGCTCTGCAAAACTAATTGCAGATTGTTTAAACTGAGGAATACACAGCCGTTTCCTTCCAGTTTCTGTCCAACGTTCCTTCCCACAAAATTCATGCTCTGAGATTTGAAGGTGGGATTGCTCCACTATCAGTTCTTGTAATTCCCCACGTTAAGCAGAGGCTTAGAAAACTAAACATGTCTTCAGGTGGTTTTTTGCTTCATTTTATGCATTTGTTTACCACTACAAGCTTCAATATTGAAAAAAAAGCACACAACTCCCTAAAACAGATGATGTTTCATAACCTTCCTCTAGCCTCTCCTTACCCTTTCACGTGTTCCCATTCCAATATGTCCTCCTTCTGCATTGTTGATTTTGAAATATTCACTCTGCATGTCGGTCTCCCAGTTAGTGTCTGGGAGGAAAGATGACTGGGACTAAAGTTAAGTGTGAGAATCTAGAGAGCTGGAATTTGCTCTCATCAACAGCAGAGCTGGGTGCCTGTGAGAAAACACTTTATCTTTTGGATTATTAATTTTTTCATCTGGCAAAGAAATCTGTTCTTATATTGCATGATATATGTAGGGTTTGAGATATGTACACAAAAGGCTCATATATAAGTGTTTAAATTCTTTTTTTCTGATATTACATGTTAAGACTTTGTGAAAATACAGTATTTTTGTTTCCATTTCAGCTGCGGTGAAAAAGGAAGAGGAAAAGAAAGGTAAATCTATTATTTTCCCTTGACTGAAGTATCTTTCAGGCTGTGACCACTGTGAGAAATGTTTCTTTCATTCAGTGATACAATTGCGATGACATACACCACCTCATGTGCTACCATCAGCCGGCTTTATCTACTCCTACTGCAATAACACAGTTGTCATTTCCAGTATTGTTAGCCCCTTTTTACCACAGGCCAAACCAGCCCAGTATCAGACACTTCATCGCTCTGATTGGAAGAAAATGAAAGACTTTTGTTACCATGTTAGGATTTGTCAAAGAGAAAAAAACCTGCAGAGCACCATGCATGCTGACCTGGCTGCTTGTCCTTGGCAGAAGACGCTTTCCTAGGAACATTTAATTTCCTCTTTTCAGATATATATGTAGCATGAATCTAAGCTTTGCTGAAGTCATTCTTTGGTATTTTAACAGATTATTAGAAAAATTTGCCCTGAATTGGAACCTAAAACATTACTTAAACTGTTTAAAGATAAAGATATTTTATTTACCAGATTGTAAATAACTATTTATAATGTCTTTCAAAATAAGATTCACTGAGTTGAAACATTTTTTTTTTATTTGACAGTTTTATTTCAACTGCAAAAATAATGAAATATTAGCGCAAAGGTGATATTTTTTCTTTAATCTATACAAATTAATTGACTATTTGGTTTATAATCTATATCTTGCTCACTAAACTGGGAACATTTCCAGAACTTTTCCGTAGATTTCAGAGGATTCTTTGAGAGTTAGTATTGAGTAAATCAGAAAAAAACAAGTGGCTCTTTATTTCTGAAGTTTACTAATGGGACGGTTAATTTTTGGGGCGGGTTGGGGAAAGTGACTTTTTTCATCTCAAAAAGATTTGAAAATTCTGTGATTCACATAGATGAACAATGGAACCAACCTTTGCTGTCCATACATTAAGATATTTTAAATCCTGCTATTTTTTTTTTCCTCTTATCTCTATACAGGATCATTAACTGAACAGGAAAAAAATTATAGTCTCAATTATTTTAACAGCTCATGAGTGAAATCTTGGCTGTGTTGATGGTAGTGGCAAAACTCCCATCACTCCACTGGAGCCAAAATTTCACCTCATGTGTTTAACAGAATAATAAAATTCATTTTGGTTATCAAAAACAACCATGCTTTATAGGTATCAAGCAGGATATTTTGTCCAAAGATTAATTTGCAACAACTGAGGCATGAAAGGCAGCACATGAACCAGGGACAATCAGAATGCTGGCAGCTACACTTACAGCCATTGGTTTTCAGACATCAAAATGCCTGCTGTGTTCACAGCCTTGAATTTATCACATGGACTGTTACATCCTTAATGGAAAGAAAGGAATGAGGTAATTGCTAAGGGTGCTACTTCTGGCAGCCTTGTGACAGGTTATGGGTCCTTTCAATTACAGAAAAACATCAAGGGATGCTTGCACTTAGTTCATTATTTAAGAGTTAGAAATTTTGTCCTCCTTAACCATAATCTTCTCCGAAAAACACTGATTGAAAAAAAGCATAGTTAATGAACATTCTTGAAGTTGGATATTTTCCATTTACTTTTTTTATGTATTTTCTGCTAACAAATAGTTTCCTCTGGTTTCTTAATTTGTTGAAAGGATTTTGCCAACAAGTATAGGTAGGAGACTTTCAAGCACTTGGCTCACGGCAGGGTATACCTCATCCTGCTGATTACCACCAACATTCTTCACAGAAACATGGAAGTGCGAACTGAAATTCAGCTTTGGTCATTCTTCTGATATAATAATTCTATTTATTTTCAACTAAACCTCGCCTTGGTTTTCTGAGATCATAACCAACATTGTCAGCAATGAAGGTAGTGATCATCCAAAGAAATTTTCCAGTAACTAAGGAAAACTTGTTCAGCAATGTTACTGTCTCCAGTAGATATACACTAAACTGGACAACAGGAGAGAAGTAGCAAGGCTGCTTCCCAAAAATGAACATACCATGCTTTAGCTTTCTTACCTAGCTTCATACTCTCTGCAGGCCTCACACAGAAAATATTGCTTGTTACTAGCTAACTCGCCAAATCATCAGGTTTTATTTATTTCTACTTATTCTGTTATAATTTAAAGTTGCTCCAGGCTAGATGTGTATTCCTCTGACTTGCAGTAAAAAAGGGCAATGTTTGCTGGTTTTGCTTAAGGAGACAGTATTTTTTACCCAGCTACAAAAACAAGAGAAGTAGCCAACCAGTGCTCTAAATTGACTGGCTCATTATCCAAAATATGTTGTGGTAGTAGTTCACATATCTGTGAACTGTGGCACAGTTCAAATACCACTTTATCATCTCTCATGCAAATCATGCAGCACATATCACTGTACTTTATACAAAGCTTTCTCCAATTATTCTGCTTATTCAAATACACATCCCTTTCTTAGAAAAACGAGAATAATGAGCAATACAGCGTGACAAAGCATCATAAAAAGAGAAAACAAGATGGAATGACACTTTGTATCAGCAGGACATTCTGTGTGTAGCATAAATCAGACATGAAGGAGCTTGAAAGAGACAGAAAATAGCAAAATTAAGATGGGGGTATCTTACATATTTCACTGACTTCTCCAAATATGAATGATACTAACAGGAAACTTAAGGCACAATTTATACATTAGCCGTTTCCATTTGAAAGGTTAGCTCTCTAAGATTTTGGACTGTAGTCCTAGAAAAATAGTCAGCTTCAGCTCTCAGCACCATGTTATACCTTCTTTCAACATGCGTGGGATAGAGAATCTGTCATAGAAATACGTAAAAAAATTGTCAGTTCCTAAAGGGCAAGAGGTAGCAACATTCTGCATGAGGAAGGTACTTCCTAAAATCCCCAAGAGCACATCCAGTTGCCAGTACACTAAAATGTTTAATGCTTGATCATAATTCAAAGCACTGCAAGCAAATGTTCAAACGATTTACAATAGACCTAGGTATTGGTGGTGTGAGATAAAACCCATCAGATTTACGGCACCTCCAGAAAACAATCGAGACACCAAAATAGTTTGATATTTTTTTAGTTTTAAGTGCCCTCTTAAAAGGAAAGAAATGTTAATACTTTCAAACCAAAATGATATTTTTACATTTCAAAAATATTTCAGAATCACAGAGAGTTTAAAAAAATGCTTTGTGTGAAAGCCAGATTAAAGCCAATTTCAAGGCTTCCTAGTTCTGCATAAAAATTAATTTCTTGTTGGTTCATTCTCATCTCCTTACTCATTTCTTACTAAAGAGGACATGGACTGAGATGGGGATTCAAGCAAGCAATCATAACAAGGTTAGTAAGTTCTCTCTCTAGGTCAGTATCAGGAAAGTTTGCCTGAAGATTGGTTACTTCCATGACTCCAGTGAACCCAAACAGAATTTATCCATTGCATTATCCCTGTGGGTTGCACACCCATATGCATAGGTGTAAGAAGAACCATCTCACTTTTAAAGTGAATCACAAACCTAAGTTGCCAGGACGGTGATTTCTCCAGGCTCCCTACGGTTAATGAACAGGAAAGAGAGAAAGAATGCTGTCTTGCCTCTGAGAGCATACTGGAGTGAGCATCTAATGCAGGCTAGTTGTCTTCTGGTATCATCTCCTATATTGACTGCCTACAGTTAGATGTTATGTGTACCTATAAGCTAGTGAGATGCAGAAGCTAGCTCCCTGTTGATCACATGACTCTCATTCTGATTTTCAGCATTATCGCTCCAACAGCTTGTTCTTAAATTTATTTAACAGTTTTTAGAAAGACAAAAACCACATTCGTCTGAGATGTTTCAGTAATAATAAATTGACAGAAGAGTACGTAGGATCACATTTTGGGCTTTCCCAATAAAAGCATCATGGTTTAAAAAGCTTCATATAGTCAGAGTGCAGCTAATATCAAACAAATACGGAACATGGGCACGGCATGTACACTCCAGCTCCAAAATACATATTTCTGCCAATCCAGTAAAGGACTAGCTCTTTCAGTTACTCCTGGTAATGGTGCCCTATGCATCACTTGGAAAATGCTGCTCTGTGTACAGATTATGGTATAAACTAGCCAAGGCACAGCAGTGTCCCTTTTCAATGTATATAAAAATCAATATGCTTCCCATACTGGAAAAGAACTATACAATAGAGCAATTCCGGGCTGCTTAGCTGTGGTGTGGACCAGGAGAAATGGGAAGTGGCCTTTTTATTCATAAAGCAAATGGTCATGGCAGCATGGGAGTTCTGCTCAGCTGCAAGTGCCAATGGTGAAACATGAACCACACCTTCATTATGTAGTTTTCTAACGTGCCTCAAAGAAGAGGAAAGTCATCTACCTAATTCTGTAATGGCAAAGTGTACAAAGCCCCCTAATGGAATGTGTATTCCTAAGCAGGGAGTGGGGGGGGAAAGGAAAAAAAAAAAATACCAAAAAACCAGAGTAGAAATACTTTAAAAGTCATATCTTAAAATAGTGTCAAAGATTCAGTATTATGTATGAGAAAAAAAATAAAAACAGTCATATGTTACTTTCCTCTTTAAACTAGCAGTGCTGTGGTTGAAGGTAGGCATCACCTTCAAGAGATAACAGTCATTGAATTAACCACAAGATGGAGCCCAAAGGATCTTCGAGCCGGTAGTTAACATCACCATTCTGAATCAGACTAGGAGCTAAATAACATGGGTTTATTGAAGAACAGTTTTTGGCAATCTTAAGCTACAAACCACATATTCTTCAACGTAAATTCACTCATGCCTAAAGATATTTTTCATTTAATAGATGACTGGCCATACATTGCTGAGCTTTGACTTCCCACACTGAAGGAACAAACCCTCAGCATTTTCAAGGAATATTGATGAATGGGGAATTTGCGTGAAATATGGAAAATGCTTTGAAAAGTCTACTGCAGTTATCTGAAATTTGCTTGACCTCTATTTACCTTGTCTCAACTATCTTACAGGGTATTAATAATTTATGTCCATTTTGCAGGGTTATGTGAGACTTAATGATCTGTACAACTTCTGTTAAAGTGATGGCCAGATCTAGAGGGACTAGGCTCATCTACTTCCCATGTTGCAGATATTTCAGTTAGGATAACACATGACCAGAAAACACCCTTCAGAGTGCCCATTCAACATAAGTAGAAAGTAGACAGACAGAGGGTGAGTGCAGTGGGTTCAACACTTTTCACTAAATTCATAAATTTAAATAACTTTTTTTAGATCCTTAGATTAACTTTATCATTATGAAACTTTAACTCATGCAAATTTAGATGTCTCAATTAGTCACCTACATTGAAGCTATTTACCATAGTCTCACTTTAGAGGTAATGGAGAGAAATAAACATTTGCAGAGAGTGTTTCATCTGTTCATCTTATGTACCTGTCAGAATACAAATAATTACCCCCTGGAGAAAACTGTATTTCTGACTTAACTAAAACAAGAAACATAGTTTAGGTTTAGTAACAAAAATAGAGAACAAACTGCAATTATTTTAACAACTTTCCCTAAACCTTTAATTAATTTTTCTTTTTTAAGAATCTGCCATCAAAAGAGAAGAAAGGTGAGAAAAGACAGGAAATTATTTATATGTCTTAATAGTTGATTGAATATCCACTCTCATTGTGCTTAGATGGAGGGGCTAATGCAAATATTTAATCTAGGATTCCTAACTTTAAGGTGAAAATCCTATGTTCATCTCCCTAGCACCTCATCTTCAGCATACTCGTAATTAACACCCATAAAACTGATGATGTTAACTTACATCAATGTTTTTTAAAAAATATCAACAATTTTAGTCTCAATAGGATTTAATCTAAACCTTGTCATTGATTACACCTTTGTAATCTATTCAAGGTAAAATTGGGATGATACTGGCTTTTATTTTAATGTCTTATGTAACCACAAAACCGCAAAACAATCCATATTGATAGATCTGGCATAGCATTTCAACTGCAGTTATGATTACAACTTGTGTTAATCATTCTTACTTGCCTTAAAGCACAACTGCAATTTATTCAGCCCCTGCTACCAATGAATGGAGACAGTTACACTAGTATTTTAATGATTATAAAACAGCTGTGATTTCTGAAAAGTGATCTGTGTGATTGGTGGTCTGTGTTGTTACTATAAGTTAGGTGTAATAAATGTATATTTGCATCATGTCAGCAACACTTTCACCTGTCAATCAGCATGATATGTTTAAACATCTGGATATCCATATAATGCATGGTTAATTGGCTAAAAATCTCCCCATGGGATAAACTATCCCTTTATTGCTGTGCGCAAAGTTGTCTGCAAATGAATGCTCAGAGGGATTCTGTTCAGATGCAATTCCAGAATTAACAGTTCTTCTAGTGGCAATCTTCATTTCCTTCTTTATCTATGCAGACATGATTTTCAGAAATGTGCTCTTACAAAGTTGTAATTAAAGCAAAAACAGTGATCAGCAGCATTTCATGAGGAAAGAAGATGGTTCAAGATGTTCTGTCTCTAGAAGCTAGTCATCAGTACTCTGCTTTAATCACCATATTAATTTGGGTAGCACACTGGGAAAAGTTCACCTGTTCAAAAGCTATTTATTTTGTATTGTTCTCCCCTCCAAAAAACAACTAATGACCACTCCAAAATTCTTATTTTCTAGATTTTATTAAGGCCATCTTATTCTTGTTTTAATGATGATTATTTTATGCTCATTTAAGAATGTATATAAATGTATATTCAGCCATGATTGTTCTTTTACAAATCCAGTCATAGTCAAAGCACTCAGCAAAGAAGTATTTGCACAGAATCTGGACCCAGGGTGTTAGTTTGGCACCTTTCACAAAAAACAGGCATTATGAAATAGACTGAAGTTTCAAATATTAATGAATATTAACATCGGCAAGAGGTACTCCTTTTGGCTCCAATTGTTTATACAGAATGTTTATGTTTTTGCATAAACTAAATTCAATATTCAGGAAAAATGTCATCATTGTAATGTCCTACATACCTCAGTCTGCTCGACTTCACTCAGTTGCCCTTTATGAGTCAGTAATTTGTACTGCAATAAAGCATGGCCTGAGCTTGGCTGTGTTTTGCCTTAACTATATGCAAATGTAAAACTGATATTGCTAAAAGTGAAAGCTTGTTAAGCATATTCTCCCTCATCTCTATGTTCCCATCCCATAATTCCAGGGAAGAGCACATGAAAACGTCAGAAGCTGAGGATGATATTGAGAGGAAGCTCTTCAGGTCTTTCACCACACGTGCCTAAAGATGAAATGCATTAATGCAGCACATGTACCTCATCTACATTTGCCTGAAATTTTATTCTTTCCAGCTCCATCGATGGAAGATTTGTCCTCCTGGGATTTTAAGGCTTATAGTACTTTAAAGACATTAACTTTCAGTGCTATCGTACAAGATTGCTGTTTCAACAAGACTTACATTTCCCAGTGCATTTCTATTGTTTAACTGACAAACTGGGAAACAGAGAAAGATTGGGATCATTACTAATGCTCCCGACAGGCATGCATCTCAGATTCAAGTTGAAGCAATTCCTCTCATTAAAAATAATTTTAAAATGTTGGAAATGTCTGTACTTCTTTGCTACTTCTACTGTGTTTACTGCATGTTAAAGTTCCTCCTTTCACTCATCTCTCTGAACTACTGTTTGTTTTTCCCAGTTATATAAAGTACTCTTGAATTACCAGTTAAAAATAAGTCTCAAAAGACAAGTTGTTCTAGACAACAACAGCAAAATCCACCAAAACCAAGAGTCAGTTCATTCTTCACTATACAGCCCTGAGGTGTAAGGCAAACCAAACAGCAAGGACACAAACGTGCTAACTGTATAAAGGCAGATATCTCCGACTGGCCTGCAAATCAGCAATAGAAAGATCAGTCTATTGCAAATAAATACCCTACAGGCTCTAATATCAGTGGTTAATTGTTAATTAACAATTATAATGGCAAACCATGGCATTTTAGGAGGGCTTGCCTTAACCATTTACTCTGTTATCTTCATCAGTCAAAAGAGTCTTGCTGAAAACGTGGTCCAAGGAAATGTGTGGTGTTGCACAGACCCAGACAAGCACCCCCTGATGATGAATAAAAGTGAGAGCACTAGCTGGAAGCCCAAGTTCTCTGCTTCCCTGCAAACCTTCAAGATAGCCTTAGATAAATTGCTTAGCTATTAATACTTGTCATATTAATTTGGAATAATACTTCCCTAATGTGTAGAAACATGGACAAATATCCTGGAAACTGGTAGATTTGAAGTAAATCAGAAACATAAAGTGGGTGCTGCAGGGAATCAAGAGATCTGTAAGGACAAGGCTTGCACAGCATGGACATTAAAATATTCATACACCAGATCGCTGTATTTGTGTCACCAGCACTACTACACTCTTCTTGCTTTCTTTACTTTGACCCATCCATAGGCTAAACTATTGGCCATAAACTGTCAGGGAAATTTACTAACACAGGGCAGGGGTCAGGGCAAGCACGAGCCATTCTTTTTAATAGGAAGCTTTCTGCAGCTAGTCTGGTTTTGGAGGAAACATTTTCTTAGACAATGATTCTCATTAGCATTTTTTCTACACAATCAGTCTGCCAGCTGCTCAACCAGCCAGTAGGACTTGAGGAGGACATAGGCAGATGTGAGAGATCAGGTCTGCTGATCTAGAAAACTTGCAGGAACATTTGAGTTCTTTGAATGACAAATAGAGTAGACAATAACTTCACAAAGACAGGGAGTGGCTCTTGAATAGAGTGATAAATCCTAACAATACCTTCTTTTTTCCAAAGTTATTATCATCTGGGACATTCTGAACCTGCCCAATGTCCTATTCCTGTTTACTTTTTGATTGCACAGTTGCTCCACAGTCTGAAAAACTTTGCACTGACTATAATAAAACTGTTTTATTCAACCTTAAATTAAAAGCACATTGATGACTAGGTAGAATGATGTGGCATCTTAAATTCTTGCAGACTACAGTATTCCCACTGAATTTTGAAGGAGGAATGTCCATTAGTCTGTCTAAGGGCCAAATTGTTAGTTTGTCTAGAGTTCATTTTCAGGGAGAATGGACTTAGTTTGTTTGAATAAGGAAATCAAAGATTTATCTTTTATCATGATATATCAACTGCAAGGGCAGACCACAAATCTTGAGAATTCCATTAAAATACTCCTGTTGATCTTGATTCCTCTTGTGATGTGTAATGGTGTTACAGATAACCTTCATGGGTATGTTTATCTAATGCTAAGTCCAAACCCTCTTAAAGAGTCTTAGTGCTCTCTTTAATATGAAACGAACCAGGCTCTTACTTAGCCTAATGGAAAATAACTTTCTTATTTATAATGCACACGTGACTATCCAATTAGAAATAATTTTCTGGGCTACAACATGTATTGTATTTTGTTATTCTTCACTAAAACAAATAGTTCTGGCATTGCTTTCATTTTCTGCATGACATATTCCTTTCTTATGCAGTGTGCACACTCACAAATATACTTGCTGTCTGAACAGCAAATGACTGTTATCCAGACGGAGAATAGACATGTTATAATCAAAAAGCATGTTCTGCTTTTAGCCTCTCTAATTTATGGTTCAATAAACCAGAGGATTTCTTTTCTAAACCCATATCAGAAGCTAATTTACAAAAATATGCCGTATATAATTAATGCCCTTATGGCATGCAGAATAACAGGCAAGAGTCAAAGAAAATTTGAAGTGAACATGAAAAACAGCAGGATAACTACCAAGCCTAGTTACCAAGTTTAATTTAGAATGACACAAAAGAAATTTCAAAAATGTTTTTGCTGAGGGTAGAACTGGGTAATTTCATTGATCCAGTTGAGATCTTATGTTAGTTCAATTATTTCATCAAGGATCTATCTGTTTTCATTAGATTAGAATCTGACCCTTTTCCTCCTCTTAGTATAGTTTAAGTGTTGAATAAATGAAGATAAAGTACCTTCATAGGACTGAATTTTTTAATAATGTGAACAACAAGCAGTTATTAACTCAACAGGTAGTCTTGTTAGTTAAGAATGTCAGAAGAGCTGTTTGAGGTGCTCATCTAACCCAATGTCTCTACCAATGGCCAAACGAGCAAACACCTAGGGAAGACTACAGGAATCAAACAGCCACATAAAGATCGCCTTGTGACCTCCCACGATCTCAGATCAGAAACTTCCTAAGCCAGAAACCTTCAAATTTAAGAGCACTTGGTAGATTTTTCTCTAATTTGCCCAGTCACATTTTCCAAATTGTGAAAATTTTCAACACCTGCATGTTTTGCAGCATGGATTTTCACAGCTCATCTAGGCAATGTATAAAGAAATATTATTTAAACAGAAAATTTTAATTGAGCTGCTTTGCTTTGAGTGAAAGATACACATTAAATGATTGAGAGCAACAGAATACAGCCTTTCACTTCTCACCCTTTAGGTTAAATACCATATAATAGATCATCAAATATCCTGGAAAGTCTGACCAGTTCAGTGACAATTAGTTTTATCTTCTTCCTCTTTTCACTAAGTAGACTAAAAGTTAAGGTATCTCTATTATAGACTATTGTGATATTGTAAAAATGAAACTAAGGGTCTTGGAATTTCATTTTTTGGTTTTCTGCTTATTGTCTAAGTCATTTGAATTACATTCTTTATGAGATAATATGACACATAAGAAGGATAGCGTTAGTCAGTTAGACTGAAAACATAGTTATGAGATTTAGAAAAACATGAATGTTTATCTTTATGGCCAAAATAACATCTAAAAGATTCACTTTGGGTTTTTTTTTCTGTGGTTTTTATTGGGCTTTTTTTAAAAAAAAATAGAGACATGTTCTAAAATAGTCAACGCATCCCATGAAAACTTTAGACGATATTCATTTTTTCATCAGAATATGCAGTATCACAGCATCACAAAATCAAAGAATATCAGGGATTGGAAGGGACCTTGAAAGATCATCTAGTCCAATCCCCTTGCCGGAGCAGGAACACCTAGATCAGGTCAGACAGGAATGCTTCCAGGTTTTGAGTATCTCCAGAGAAGGAGACACCACAACCTCTCTGGGCAGCCCGTTCCATGTTCCAGTGTTCTGTCACCTACAATGGAAAAAAAGAAGGCTGGGCTTTTAGGAAAAGCTCTGGTAGCAATAATCTCAGTGTTCAAGGTCTGGATGGGTACTGACACTATATGACTTTGATTAATTAATACCACTACAGAAAATGTGGGCAAGAGCAATACAGATACCTTGCTAAAATTGAGGGACCAGACCCGGGCTGAGTTCCTATTGTTTTAAATATTCTCCATGACTCATATTCACCAGCAGAAAAAAAGAAATAGTCACAATGGCTTCATTAGAAAGTTAAGGTGCAATGGTTTTGTTTGGATTTTTGTTTTAAAACAAATTGCAGATCTGAGATAAGGATGCTTTAACAAAAACTTGTCTGTAAAATTCATTCAGTGTCAGCTAGTAGTCTTGAAATGAATACTATTCTTATATGGCCTAGCTCTGATCGTTGCTGGTGGTCACTGAGAGTGTTACATGACATAAAATTTTGTGATGATTATGTAACCCACTATATCAGCCCCTGAAGTTCAATTTTTTTTTAATATTTGCCACTAATTTCTTTTTGCAAATTGAAATTCATAGCTAGATGAGCATATCTCACTATGTCTTTTGCTACAATACAAAATTAATTTCCTCTTCAAATTCCAGACATACTTCATGGATGCTCAATTACAAAAGAATTTACGTAAGCTTATGATGTTTAGGAAAACACTGTGGAATCTAATTGAGTCTAATTTTATAAGAATATTTTCTTATGCACATGAAGATAACAAATGTGGCTCTTTTTCTGCTGATTTTTATTTCTGATTCCTCACTTAGGAGCAAGTATGTACCATTAATTTCTATCTTTAGTCTCTATTACCCAAAAAATATTCTGTTATTTTTGCTTTGCTCTGCACACCATCTCAAGTTGTTGTCATCTTAAATATATGGTAAGAACTTGGATTAAATTGAGACTGGATATAAAATGGGATCAATTTAGGAAAACAAAAACCCACTTGCACAGCAGTTACTTACTTTTTGCCCAGAATGGGAGCTCAGGAGCTCGGTGAATCACAGCCCAGAGGCTCACAGCAGCAGAATTATTGCTTGTGGTGCTGGACCTGCAGAGGCAGCTCATTCCCAGCACTGCTGCAGTTCTCCATGGTATTGTGCTCTTTCACACACAGCAGACACATGCTACATGCAGGTGGTAAAACCTTTATTCTCTTAAAAGCAACAGTTGTCTTGCAAAACACAAGAAGAAAAATCCAGCTGGTGGACTAGGCCTTGACATTTCATTTCTTTCCGCAGCACTAGTAGTGACATTGGGTGCAGCTCCCCGAGCTCTCACTTTACGTGAGATATGTTCTTGTAAGGTCTGTGGAAAGTATTAGCTCAGTTTTCAGTTTTGCCTCATCTGTTATTTCTGAAAAAAAAATTGAAAATTAAATAGCTCAAAGTTCAGGAGCTGCAGCACTGAAATGTTGAGTCCTTTTGATTACATGTACTTTAATTATATTAATTGCATTTTCAAATGTTCTTATGCTCCTTGGAGCATCGTTGAATCCATCTGAAATTCATTGACTTCACTAAAGCAGGTGCAATTGTGAGGGACTCTTTCAATTAGTCTGCCCTAGATGTCATTTCTTCTGTCAACCCAAAAGTATTTATCTGGCTTTGCCCAGTATTGGGCAGCTCATGGTCTGAACTTGCACTGTCTTTTAGTGAGCACCGAGATGAGCACCTCCCGTAGCAGGACAGTTGCCCTAGGTCACCATTTAGTGAGCATGACTCAGCCCACCAAGGAGGCACAGAGCCTTCCAAGGGTGGAATGCTTTTCCAGAGGTTGTATCAAGCATTGGATAAATGATGAATTTAGGGCGCCTGTGTTCCTTAACTAAGTGTCCCTATTGGGGTGAATAAGTAAAGCAATGCCAACTGTTGCATGTATTAATATAGATTTCACTGAACATTTATTTTACCTGTCTACAAATGTCATGAATAAATGCATTAAATCCTGCATTAGTCACAAAAAATATTAAAATACACCTTTTTTTTTTTTTTACTTCTAGCTACCTCAGAGAAATCTCACAAACGCAGTAAGTATCAAGTTGATAATATTGTTACTTCAGCCCTTAAGAGGAAGGCATTCTTTTTATGTTGTCAAGTTTTAGCAGCTAAAGATGAGATTCATCAACACAAGCTCACAGGAAATTATGACATCAAAATGGTTTTCAATTACTCTGTAATGCAAGACCAGGTGTGTTTCGCAGGTCTCAGCATGCGTGGAAACTGTTTTCCAATCCAGGACAAGGTTAGATATAGCTGTGCACTCTGCCCCCATGGCAGCTTTTCACTGGAAAAAAATCAAAGGGGACAGAGATGTAATTCTCTGCATAGGGCTTGATCCATGCAACACAGAGATTTATCTCTTAGTATGCTACAGCCCTCACCTGCTACATAATTTAGATATAGCTGTTAAAAATCACAATGAAACATATTTTTAACACTCCCCTGAAATTCCATAGATTTCTTTTTCTGTCTCATAATGTTGGGGTTTGGATATCACACTGTTTTTAAATAGCATAAAATTGCACACATCTTACATTTTAATACAGCGTAAGATTTACTGTTTTTAGAACCATAGAATGCTTTAAGTTGGAAGGGACTTCAAAGGTCATCGAGTTCCAACCCCCCGGCCCTGGGCAGGGTCACCTCCCACTAGACCAAGTTGCTCAAAGCCCCATCCAGCCTGGCCTTCAACACTTCCATGGATGGGGCCTCCACAGCTTCTCTAGGCAACCTGTTCCAGTGTCTCACCACCCTCACAGTAAAGATTTCTTCCTAATCTAAATCTACCTTCTTTCAATCTGAAGCCATTATGCCTCTTACTATCACTACATTCCCTGATAAACAGTCTATCCCCATCTCTTCTGTAGGCCTTCTTCAGGTACTGGAAGACCGTTACAAGGTCTGCCCAGAGCCTTCTTTTCTCCAGGCTGAACAACCCCAACTCTCTCAGCCCGTCCATAAGAGAGGGGCTCCAGCCCTCTGATCATCTTTGTGGCCCTCCACTGGACCTGTTCCAACAAGTCTATGTCAAAATTTTATTCAAAATGTGTCAAAATTAATAGTGGAAGTATTTCATAATTTTAGAAATTGTATGATGTTTCTAAAAAACACAAAACAGGATTTTGTGATTTCTTAAACCACATTAAAAAGTAAAAATTTATTTTTCTTTGACTTTTTTTTATTTTTTTATGAAAAAAATTAGTGCCTCAAGAAAGATATGTATCAAAAATTTCTCCTCAAGTCTAGTGAGAATATGTAATGCAAAATAATCTTTTAAAATCGTGAGGAGAATCTTTTATTTTTAAGATCTCCTAAAAATTAAAAAGCCTTCTAACATAGGGATTCTTCTTATTTGCAGAGCATGAAAGCATTAGACATGAAAAAGCTATCTCTCAGACTAAGACAGGTAGGTTTGCTAATTTAATTTCCAGTTACTCCAGGCTCCATTTAATAAGGATTTATGTAGTTTGCAAAAATGAGAGGGTGACATTTGACAAAAAGGATTCAGCTTTAACATTTTTTCATAATTCCTGTGACTCTCATTGGTGCATTATGGCTTATAAAGCGTTAGCAAAACCCATTTTGCAGAGTATGGGAAAGGAGTTCTCTATTGCCTTTCAGTACATCAAAGCGGATTATTGGCAGTTACACCATATCAGCCTTCTCTGTAAAAAAGAATTGAGTCTGGTCCCCAGAAAGGAGAAGTTACAATCTCACCAAGTACATGACAGCCTGCACAGAGGCAGCGTCCAGTTTCTGAGTCTCAGAAGCTGAATAATGTAAAAAAACACCTTAGGCTGACTACACACTCAGGTAAAGTGCAAGTAACAAACCAGTGACAACTGACTGTAGTCAGCAGAACAAGCCTTTCAGACCGGGGCTTTGTGCCTCAGCATGCTTTTTGAGGAGGATGACACCCATGGTTTCACAGTTGGGTCTGGTGCAAGGAAGCAAGGCTTAGGGGATATCCACATAGAAAACTCAGCTTCTGGTACTCTGCTTATACTGCTTCTGAGTGGTCTTACCAGATGCAGTGGGTACTGAAGAGTAAGTATCAGCATCCCATCAGTCTTTGCTGGTAGCGCTGCTGTTTAAACTTCATATTAAAATGAAGTCCTCATGAATAAGATATAAACCACTTAAAACCCTGTGTGCTCATTGGTAAGCAGGCAGCCTATTTTTTTATTATGATTCTTTTCCTGCCTTTGTTGGGTTTTTTGTTTTTGCTTTTGTTTTTTTTTTTAAAGAAAACCATTTTCTCTAACTATTTTTCTCATTTGCTTTTATAATACAATATTCTACTTGTAAGTTAAGTATTTCTGTAGATATTTTGAGGTTTTCTGCAAGCTTTGAGTAGCTGATTTAGTGAAGTTGCATTGCTGGGTTTGAGTCAACACGGAAAAAAAGTAGTGTTTCTCATTCCAGTCTTCAAAGACACAGAGGCCTAGCTTTTCTTTTTGCCTTGTTGACTGCTTTTTTTTGTGTATTAGCAGCTAGCAGAGGGCTTCAGTCAGCTGATGGGTGCAGATGGGCTCAGCCAAGGCAGGAATGTCCTAGTGAGGAGGCCACTGCATCCATCAACATGTATCCTGAGAGGGGTCAGTGGTGGTGAACCAGTAGGCTGCCCAGCCAGGTGGTACAACTGCTTTCCTCTCCTGCAAAATGAAATCAGTCCTGCTTCACAATCAATGAGATCTCATCCAGACAGCAGCATAGACATAAATTTCCCCGGTGAGGCATATGAAAATACCAGAGCATCACTTCATGAAGCAGCACATTGGACTGATTAGGACGACACTATACTGTAGTATATTCCAGACCAAAGCTCTTGGAATTTAAATGCTTGAAGGAAGGAAGGAAAAGAAAAAAAAAAAAAAAAAAACAACAGACTAAATAAATTTCCTCTAGCATAAAAGATCTCTCTTCTCAGGTGATTAATGTTTGCTTTGGAGAGCAGTGGCTGTTTTGAGTTTCAGTTGATGACTGGAAATATTAATCTGCAAGCACTGGTGGTAGTAGTGCTTCTGCCTGCTGTGTGCCAATGAGTGCTCTTGAGTTAGCAGACTGAATTATAAAAGCCTTATTCTGTACAAAGCAGTGTCCTCCTTTGTCACCTTGATTCAGAGCAGCTTCAAACTATTATTCCTATGCTTCCTGCCATCAGACTTATAAGTATCACATGACTGAGAAACTAGAGAATTTCAGAAAATACATTGATCCTGTAAGGAAACATTTAAATTAAAGAGTGTTTTCTGTATGTGTGCAAGAGCAAGTAAAGCAAGAGACTCATTCCTGATGTAATTTTTCTGAAGCTGCCTGATATACACAGAGAAATGTTTACAGCTTTATATTTTTTCCATTTAATTAAGACACATAAGGCAAAATATTAATATTAATACTCCTAGTGTTGCAAAACTAGAGCTGTGCAGAGGAAGGAAATTCTCTTCAATGAAAGATTTCAGAACTTTAATCTCTGAGCTTATTCAAAATCAGAAAAAATCTGATTTTTTCTCAAATATTCCCCTTTTATAGCTGTAGGAGATCATAATTTTTTTCCCATACTCCTTATGATATAATAAACAAAAAGTACAGAAAATAGAAAATATTTCTTCTGTTCTTGCCAACATACTGTGTATTATCCTCATTGGATTTTTTTCATTGCTTTTCTTCACACTGAATTCTGGTGAATAGAATTGATTTTGTGAAGCTTACTGGTATCTTGAAGTGTGTTCCCTCATAGAGAGTTTTCTCCTGAAGTTTTGGTAATCTGCTCCTTCAGTTTTCCTTCTGGTTACAACCAACAGCTAGAAACTCAGGAAAAAAAACCCCATAGAGTCACCTCATGGAGAAACAGGACAGGGTGTTCCCCAGTGGAATCAGCAGATCAATAGTTGCTATTTGGTTAGGTTGCAGAATAGGTAGGTGAATGAATACCAAAGGAATGCTAGTCCACAAGCAAGACACGCTATTTTCAGGGATGAATTAATTTTGAAAAGAAAATCTGTCCCATACTTTCAAATGGATCAGGCATGCCATCCTCTCACAGACTTAAATGATTGACTCACCAGAATTTGAAAAAAACAAAAATACTCTATTCAAAAGAGCAGGAGTAAAAGCCAGAGAAAGAGAAGCTCCAAACCTTTTGAGCTTTACTTGCCATTAATCTAGTGGATGATACAGGGCCTATGTTTAAATCCAGCATGCTGGGGGGGTTTCTGTACAGGTACATGGAAAACTTAATAACTCAATTAAATTAATGAAATGCACTGTTATAGGGTAAAGCTCAACTAAGAGCAGAAAGAGGATACTTTCTCTCAAAAAGTTGCATCTCCAAGCTGCTGGTTGTGCTATAAAAACATTTCTAGCTTCGCAGACAGCAATGAAATGGAGATGAAAAATTTTAATTCACTACTTTCATAAGAAACTGACAATAACAATAGCTGAGTAAGGGGGAAAAAAGCCCTAAACTTAATACAAGTGAAGAGAAATTAAATCACCAACTGTCTGATGACAACTGAAAAGCATAGCAATGCAGGGTTATATTTTATTTCCAAAGAATAGAAAAGACTAGTAACCATGGAGCTTTATGCCTCCCTGTATTTTCCCCCGTCAGTACTGATTTCCTTTCAGAAACAAATCCAAATAAACCAAACCAAAGAAACAAAACGTGAACTACCACTGCTGTATGTTTCATGTCCATAATTGCACAGTAGCTTTGCTGGATATTGCTGTGTTATGGATGAGAAACATGGACTGTACAGCAATGAGGCTGTTTCTCCATCTATTGATATATGATAAATATCATTTTAGGTCTCATTGGTAAGTCTATACCTGTGGGAATCTGACAGAGCTAAATTAATATAAATCAGGACAGAGAAGATAAGCCTCCTCTCTGCCCTCAGAAAAAAAGAAGTCCCCTGCAGGTTACATGTTAAATTCAAAGGAAATATCACGTATGTTGAGACCACTCAACAGTCAGCTATCCATATATTTAGTCAGAGTGCAGACTGAGGATTTCGCATCCAAATTTGGACATTTGGGTTCCAAAGAAAGAGCCCTTCCCGCCTACCCCACCCCTCCAAAAAAAAAAAAAAAGCAACAGTTCTTGAGGCTGACTGTTTGAAACTACCTTGGTACAGCGATGGATAAACCAGAGATCTGATAGTCCACAGGTGGTTCTAACCTCTCAACACCTTCCTAGTATTTCCCTCCATCATCTTGTTTAAGAATAAGTTTGACTGCCAGGCTCAGGAGCCAGGCAGCTTTGTGCATGCACAGACAGACTGCCCTGGAGTTTTTCTAGCCAGCTACTACTTGGATGAGTTGAATGGCTTCAGGGGACAAGTCATCCCTGAACGACCTGACCTCCACCCAGCCATTGTCAGCTTGAATCTGATGCCTTGCAGAGGTTTTGGGGAAAAGGAAGGGGCCAGAGGCATGTGACTGTAAACTGCTTCCATCAGGGAGAGGAAAGGGAAATACATTCTGAATGTGCCTTAAACATATTTAAAAAGAAAAATAGTGATGTATCTGAATGTTGAAAGGTAGGGGTTAGGAGAAGCGCTTGAATTCAGGAATGGGAAAAAAGAAAATAGGCGCATAACCATGAAAGGATAAGGAAGGCAAAAGTTCAAGTCAACCAAACTGAGATGAGTAGGGATGTGAAAACAAACATCCCAATTCCCACATGACTGGGCAATTAGGTAGTTAAAACAAGCCCCACATGATGAGAAAGTGTAGCTCTGCCTGCACCTCTGCCTACTTGGAGAAGAGCAGCTCAGGTCTGGTGGATGATGTCAACATGGGTCCACATCATCTGACAATTGGGCAGAGCAAAGCCACAGGCAGCTCAAGAGAATGTGACTTGGACAGCTTTTCTCATTAGATTAGCAGAAGCTCGGGGCTTCTCTAAAGCTTTGTGACAGATACCCAGTTGGGTCTAGGTAAGCTTGTCCAGTAGCAGGTGGTATGAACTGGCATTCAGATTGTGGCACTCTCCTATGTGGGCATGGCTCTGCAAGTTAGTGTATGCTTGGGGGTCTCCTACCTTTCGCATCTTCAAATTATAGATACACGAGCATAAGTCCGAACATAATTGTGGTTAGCCGGTATCTGCGCAGAAGTTTTCAGTCTTGTGTAATACCAAAATGTTGAACTTAGACACTTCGCAAGGTGATGTCCACAAAGTTATAAGAGTTGTTTATTAGAATACAGTTTTCACCTGAGTGCCTACCCGAAAGACACTAACAGGTATGTGATGTTTTCTGGTGTTTGAGGCATTAGGCCCAGTAAATTGTTTTTTCCATGGAGTATGATCTCACCATGCAGTCAGAACTCATAATGCATATGTGCTGTTTTACAGTGCCACAACGGGATAGTGAGGCTAAAGACATGCATTAATTTTGTCATTGTGACCCATATGTATAACATCCAGTTATATGCAACTTTGCTAACACAGTATGATCTCTAACTTTAATGCTGCTTTCACAATACAGAAGAGAAAATTAAACAACAAAAGACAACTCCCACTGAGAAGTCAGGTAAGAAAAAGTAATTCTCTCCAGATTTATACATTTTCTCCAGATTTAGTGTTTGTGTGTGTAATGGGTATGTTAAACACTATTCAGGACTCTTCTAATGTAGCACATTTGCATTGCAATCATTTTGTTATGGTATTTTGAAACGTGTGACTGATCAAGCTTCCTTAAAGCAAATCCAGCAGAGTGGCAACTGCAGATACCATTCTAAGAACATCTGCTGTCCAATGACAAAGCCAGGTCAAGACATTTCGGCTCTTGGTCTGCTTGTTCCAGTCTCCCTCACAGAGCTGAGCTAATGAAATGGGGTGGAGCTGTAAATCAGATCCCTGAAATTATTCAAATAAACTTGGAAGGCATTGCTCTTTGGTTATTGGGCGAGGTTTTTTTTTAAATTCAGATCTTTCAAGCAACTGGATTTACAGGATAGAGAACAGCACCTGAGTAGAGAGTGATGTAGGAGGGAGAATTGCCAGTTGGATTAGAGACCTGAATGGGCCTTAAACTGTCTTTCTCATGGGGAAAATATTTTTGGACCTAAACTCTAAGTCTCTGGGTCTTTTCTATGTCTTATACCTTGTAGGTCTTGTAATAATAATTCTGACAGAAAAGATTCAAGTAATATTGGTTGTTATAGAAGCCCTGAAATGTCACCCAAGGAATGAATATATTCTCATCATCACTCACATCCAAACTGTTTTGAAGGCTTCTTCTAGATATCAACCTCTTGATTTTCACTGGAGGTAGCCTTGATCTAAACATAAAATGAAAGATTGCCAAGTCTCAGGCAATGATGCCAATAATGGATTTTTTTTTAATATGATGATGATGGTGATGATGATGATGAAGAATATTTTGTATAAAAGAAAATACTGGATTTTTAAAGCTGACTGGTGCTGTTTAATGCCTCTTTTCTATACTTATTTTATGTATGTTTTTTCTTCCCTTCAGTAGCAGAATAGATGCTGTACAGAATAGTATGATTCTGTATCTAGTTGTGAACATTCATATAATTTGTGAGTTTAAGTTTCTTTGTTTAAGATCTCTCATGATAAGCTATGATTTTACAATGAAGTGATTTTTTACAACACACTATCCAATAAAAATATTTTTTTGGTAGTTTTTACGTGATCACAAACTGCTGTAGCATGTTCAAAACCATAAAAGTTATGATTCTGTTAATAGAATTGGAGAAATTACTGAAAAATACTTCAATATATTGCAACCTGAACTTTTAATGATAGTAGCAATTATGGACAGGCAAACAAGCCTGGAGAGGGAAGAACTAACTTCTTTGCATTTATAGTATTTTCACACCTAAATTAGCAATTTTTTTAGGGTCAGCTAAGCTTCAGTCTTAGTTTGTGACAAACTCAGAAGGCTCAAGATGTGGTTTAGCAGTGGTTGGAAACAAAACTGCTAGAAATACCACTTTTTGAAAAATTTCTTTGAGTCAGGTGCTTGCCAATACAGTATTTCAGGTTGGCCATCTTAACATACACCACTACAAAAGTAAGTTGTAAGTTTTCAGATCAACACCTGTTGAAATTGAAATAGGCAACTTCAAAGAGTGGGCGAGTCATCCCATCTTTCTTCAACAAACATTTTGTAATGATATGAATTATCCTCTGGAGATGACTAGTGCTCTCCTGGCTGAGAATGTGGACAAATGTTTTCTTGATGTTGCAAATTAATTGAATCTCATCAAATATTTCCAATCATCTGTCAGCTGATCTGGAGCTACTTCTGATTTACACTATGACACAGGGAGAAACAGTCCTGCAATGTATAAATGTGCTAAGTGACAGGATACTGTATTATTTCAGAGGAGCTTATAGATGGTGGGACTTGCTAAGGTCTAAACATGTTAGAGCCTACCTGCATTTTAGGGGCCTGAATACTGTGCATCTTTACATGAGTACAGGAAAATAAGAACTAGTGAGAACTGATTGCCATCAAAATATTTTCATATTAAAAAGGAAAAAAAAAGTTAGAATCTCTTTTCTTTTTATATTTAAATATCACAATTTACCTCCTTTCATCTTCTATAGTCCAGGCAAAGCCAGCAAGTACGTGTGTGGCTTTTTTTGACTTTAACATATGGAAACTATTCCTTAGCAATTTCTAGTTTTGTTTAAAGCTATCGTGTCTTTATCACAATGTCTTCCATTACTTTCATTTAACATAATATCTTATTGTTGCTACTTAAAAGTCTATTTGCCATAACCAGTTTCATCAGTACAGGAGTCAATTCATTCTATGATTCCTGTATCAAAAGTGTCAACAAAAAAATACTAATACAGAAGTGGCAAGCTTTTTCAAAATCACTGTTAAAAATTAGTTGGGTGGAATAAATACTCCTGATGCATTAGAAAAAAGAAAGATATCATCACGTTTTCTAAATAAACATTTATTATTTTAGTATAACCATATCTAGAATTTTTCACAATCCAGAAGAACTCAAAAAAGTCCGTACCTTAACTTACTAGTCAGACTGCTTGTTAACTTTCTATATCTTTCATGCCTTCAGTGTGCAAGATAAACTGCAAAAGTAAAAAAAAAAAAAGATAATTCTGTTAAGTCCCCAAATACTGTCATATTCAAAAAAGCCAAGATGTGGGAAAAATATCACTCTTCGCTGACCTAAGTTTTAATTCATATCTCACAAAACTGTTTCCCACCTCAAATTCCCTATCATGTCTTCTTCTCAGCATTTCCTGTCATATATCTTCACTTGAAGTCACAGTTCCTAGGAGTTCAATCATTCATCTAAGTAGCTGAAGCGCTGAGACATATTGCCCTTTTTTTAAGGTGCTACTCACATTTTGAACGTTTTCCACTTTAAAGCCCACTTCTGTGTCCTCCTTCTTGCTCGAAGAGATTTTTGCACAGATTTTTAGCTGTGGGAACTCCAACATGATGACAAGGCTAGCGTAGATGTCCATTGATTCCTCTCTAAAACGCATTGTGGCCACTATTTACATGCATTTGGCATAACTGCTACTATGCTGTACTATGGTGTGGTGTGGGTTTTTTTCAATTTCTTTTAAGCAAGTGCAACTTTTTTATAAACAAAGTTTCTTCATCTTCTCTACTTTCAGCAACCTAACATAAATTATCTTTTTCTTTTTTTTTTTTCCCTGGTAATAATTATGAAAGGACAGCAGTGGGGGGCAAAATACATGTTGCTTTGCCTACCAATAAGTGCTGGTTCTCTAATTTTCCACAGTTAGATATAATTTATTCATATGGAATAGGATGTGTTTGATACTTTGGGAATTCAACTCAAGTATGTCTGACAATAATATAAAAGTTGAGAGAATTGTTGCTGAGGTTTTTTTGTATTCCCCTTTCAAACAACAAAAATGGAGAGTAGATACAAATTACATTTCAGAAACTGAGAGGAGTCCCTATTAACTGACTTCTTCCTTAAGACACATGCATAACTCTTAGTAACATTAATAGTAGCTGTATATGTGGAGCTATGTGCAGTACTACTGAACTTCACTATTTTGTGGCAGATCCCTCAGTGAATAATCTGTAAGTAACTGTGCATTTGACTTTTTTCCAAAATAACAGCATGAAGCAATAGAAAATGAATGTTTATTTCTGAAAAACATACATGCAATCCTTCTTAGTTAAAAAAAAAAAAAAAAAAAAAAAAAAAAAAAAACACCAAAAAAGAAAACCCATATACAAAACATAAGATACATTAAGACACTTTATATATTTTATGGCAATTTTGTTACGCTGGGGTTTTTTATCTAGACCATGAAGCAGTCAGACATGAAAAAGATGTTCCACCTACAAAAGCAGGTAGGCACTTCTGCATCTTATGCATTCATTACTTTTACAACTGTTATTTAAAGAAATTGCAATATACAATTGCTTATGATAAATGTCAAAATCATGGCTTTTTGATCTATTTTCCTATATAGAATGGGATGTGTCATACCATAGCTAAGGTAGCACAGTACATATTTGCAATACTTGTTGTCATTTTTTGGAGAAATATATATCAAAGGTCAAATTTCTGCTTCTGTAATTCCACCAATGTTAAGGAAGCTATGCCAGCAAAGAATTTGAACCATTTTCTGAAAGTGCTTGCTTTAAATAGCTTCATTTTGCTAATTATTTGTGGATATCTGCCATTTATTTGGATGTCACAACCTTCCTGCATGAGTAAACTTCTCAGGACCAGCAACACTTTAATTTTCCTCCATAGCAGGTATTATACAATATTCTACTCGGATTGTGACCTGACACAATGATTTTCTATGATAAATGTTTCTGCATATCATAACTTCTATGCAGCCTCACTTGTACATGATAAAGCAAAATTACTGCAGATGTAGGAAGCAGCACTCTTCAGTTTCACTGTGAAGCCATCGCCATGGGTTTAAAAAATGTCTTCTCCACGCTTCTCAGTGCAAAGAAATAAATGAAGAATTAACATTCTTATTGTTGGCATTATTTGTTCTTAACTCTAGCACAACAGCTATCATGTGTAGATGGGAACATTCTTACTATTATTCTCAATGATTAGACTTTTATTAATAACTGTGAGATTACTAAAAATTATACTTTGATATGCAGTATATATGTAGAACAAGTAAAGCCATTCTCTGCCATAACAGTATTATGCTGCACCTGGATGTTCTGACCATTTTTCTTTCCTCTTTTTACTTTCCAGTCAAAAGGAAAAGCACTGCAAGTATGCGTCATGGCTTGTTTCCTACAGAATATGAGCCTTCTTTTCAGATGCATGTTGTCTCAACTTACATTTTTGCACTTATGTCATATTAGATGATGCTATTTTCTTGCTTATACTACAGAAACTCTTGTACTCAGTCTGCTTAGTAACAGCCGAACAAGCCAAAACTCAGTACATTTATAATATAATAGTGTGAAGCTGCAACATGCAAACTCTGTCTGCAATTTTTACTTTTTATAAAAGTATAATGTTAGTAACATAATTGATGCTCTGGTGATTTTAGGTAAGTGTAGACACATAATTTATCTTTATGCAAATAAATTGTTTATTAAAAATAACAAAATGGCATGTAACATAACTGAATTAGATAACACTTATTACTTCTTTTACCATTTGGAAATGACTTAATTAATTCACTAAGCATGTTCTTGGCCTTTTTTCAATGTGCTTTGTTTTCCTATTTTAATAAAAACTAAATCAAATTAAAGAAGACAAAGGAATATTTCCAGTTTAGATTAGTTTTAAGGAGGATTCAAGGGTAATCTCTTGCATAACAAAGACTTCCACTGAAGTAATTTAATAATGTCCTTGTTAAGGTCAGTAAGACTTATGAATAGATAAAGACTGGGATTTATGCTTATTGTGGCAAGTCATTGCACATTACATACCTCAAATCACGACCAAACAACAGTCAGAAGGTCAGTGTTTCCACCACATGCTTTGAATTGTGAAAACGTTGAAGTACAGACCTGCACAGCTGAATTATTTGTAGCATCTTTAGAACACGATTATTGTTTTCTTGTTTTTTTGTACTGTGCTAAGCACATCAAGAACAAAACATGTGTTATTCTGATGCAAAATACTCTATAAAGAGTACCCAAACCTAAGGCCAAGCCCATGAGACACAGCCCTCTTCCTGCTCCAGGTCAGAAGATGACAACTAGGCAAGACAAACTGATTCCATTAAGCTTCCTAAATTAGTGTCCTATGTTAAGTGCTTAAAGTTAGACAAGATGAATATTCGCTCTTAAACGCCTGTCAGAAGACACATTGATATTCTGAACCCCAGCTCCAAAGGGAAGAAGAGAACACAAAGCATCTGAAATGTGCCATCACTGAAGGATCTCCAGCAATTCTGAACTGCAGTGCTGTTTTCAAGTCATCATTGCAAAATTATTACTTTATGTGAAGCTATTGCTGGGTTTATTTCCATTTTTGCTAGTATTTTAAGCAAAATTTCCTCTATTTGATTTCATTATTCAGATTTGTTCACTCATGTTCACTGGATCTGTTCACTGGCATTTTATGTCTTCTGCACTGATTTATCTGAGAGACCCACTGACAACACTCTCTTCTATTGGAGAACCATCAGAGATTTAAGTGACTAATTCTTCATGCTTTCTGTAATAAGAATAATTTTAACTCAAAATCACTGTCTACAATGCTTTTTTTATCAAGACCTATTTTACATGACATATTGTGAATATAAGGAACAGCAAAGATATTTTCCCTTGACCTTTGCAGAGGAATATTTGTACCACATTCTTGAGCTGATATCCTGCTGCTTGAAATCGTTATAAAGGTTAACAGTGCCTTTAGAAAAAGAAAAAGGGGCAGGGGGGAGAAACAAGCCTATATGACCTACAATCATATACAAAAGTCTATTTTGAGCTACTCATCATTGTATATATCTAGTTCAAGATTTTAAGCATCAGAGATATCGATTTTAAATTACTTTTTTTGCCACTCATAGAAGAACACTTGGTTGGTTCACTGCCATTATGTAATTCACCATGAGACGTAGCCACGGACACAAAATACTCACTGATTTTGAAGTTCAGGTCTAGTAGGAGTGTAAAATAAGTCTATACTCTTTTCTTGGGCCAAATTTATTCATATATTACACCCTGTGCAATCATAGTGAAAAAGTGAATGGGGTTTAAAACAGTAGAGAAATAGTACCATTAAATGAATGACGTTATAAACAGAAATACAATGTTGTGTTTGAAAAGTCCTCAGATTACCAACAAATACACTTTTATAGTAATCTGCTAAGTGAATTACCATCCGATCGTGAAAATAATTACTATCATAATCATAATACAATAATAAAATTAATTCACTATTTCTGCTTTAGCAAGATCTTTGACAGCAATTGATCTTATATCAAATTTGAATGTGTAATGAAATTCAGAATTTACTTCCTGCATACTGATTAAAGACTCTCAGACTGTGAGAGATCATGAACAGAGGACAAAATCAATGCCTTTTCTTATTCATGCAATAACTAGTATCAATCCTATAAGTGTTTTGCAATCAAGATGAAGAATTCCTTGGTTAAGGGGTGAGGGCATGCATCCCTTCCCTAGATTTGGTCCCTCAGACAAATGTTTTCTCTCTTTTGTGAAAATGAGAAGAGTTGTTAATCCACAGGTCATGATGCAGTAGTGTATCAGGTTTCAGCAACTGTGAGCATGATCATAAGGAGAAATGTAGATATTAAAGGACTTAAGCATGTTAACATTCAATAGCAGCACAACTGCCCTTTGCTGAACGCCTGTTGTTCCTAGGCATTGAGCTCTGACATTTATGAGTCTCCTTATGAACAAAAACCTGAATGAAAGTTTCCTGGCATGTGCTAGTGATAGCCATGCTAAATTGCTCAGTCTTCCTGCTGAAAAAGCATTGACTGAAGCATTTGCACTTTGATGTGAGCTGTAGAACCTTATGTTCATCTGAAGGCAAAACCTGGCATGAGGAAAACACAGAGATAATTCAATGAAATGAAACCTTGAAATGTTTTGTGAGCATATTCCTATTTTTTCCAGCTCTAGGTTCAAAGAAGAAAAGTTTTGATTGTCTAGTAAGGTTATTCTCTTTCCTTCAAATTGAGTTCTAAAATAAAACTGAGACTAACAAACTGGAAATGTGGAAAAAATGCTTAGATTCCAAGTCACAATTTAATTAATTCCTTTGATTTAAAAAGAGTAATGATAGTTCATACCAGAGCACTTCTATGCCATTGCATTGATCAATTTTCATTAATTCTTATTGGTATTATAATAGCACAGGAATATATGCTTCTTTTGTGCTAGGTGCTATGCAAGGATGTAGTGAAAAATTTTCCAGCTCTCAAGAGATTTTAGTCTTAAAAGGCAAGGCAAACTGTTAATGCAAAAGAGATATATAGGGGTGAATGTCAGCAACTCAAGGTCAGTGTCAGCCTTTGGCTGGCATTTGTGGATGACAAGAAAAGAGAGGTAACACTTAAACTGAATAATTTTTTTAGAAAATAGCATAGTCAGCTATAACTTTGCATGCACATTTAAGAAGGACTTTAAATATTTGCTTGACGGAAAGCTTTGATTGACACGGAGTTTGCATTTGCAGGAGCTATTGCATGCTGGATTAGAGCACTTCAAAGAGTGGGACTTTTAGCTTTCAGTGTGAAATTCTGTGTACACGCCCATTGTTAAGGCACATTTCTTTGAAAATTAATATCCTACAGAAAAGTTGCAGATGAAAGAGATTTATTTGAATAGTTACTTGCCTTGAAAAAAACATGGTACTGAACCTCATATTCTTTTCCTTCCCTCCTTCCTCTTCCTTTCTGATTATTTTTCTGGAGAGACAACAGGTGAAATCCCAACAGCAGGTAAATATTACATTTCTCTGGTATGTGTTATGGAAAGAATTAATGAACATGCTATTGTTGATGAATACATATTGTTCATCAGCAATGAACAATGCTGATATAAACCAGCATTGGTAAACTCACAGCGTTGCAGCCACGCAGTTCTCTACCAAAAACCGCTCTGATCAGCTGATTGTGTTATTTTCACTCTTCATCTTCAATAGCAGGTTTTTTGGTGAGCTAGACACAGGTGATCAGCACTGAGTAAGCTAGCGTTAATCAGATAACACATGCTCCAGAAGACATTGAACAAAGCGTTATTACAACTAGTTGGGCAATATGAAATAAAAATGAACAACTCAAAGGCAGCCTGCCAGTTTTCTGCTCTAGTCAATGGGGAATACTGGAATGGGCTCAGATGCCTGAAGCAATACACCTTACTTAATTTCAATCTGCCTCATTGAATGGAGTCACAAACCAAGCATCTGTGCACGCAGGTCGGGGAAAAGGATGCTGAAAGGGAAAAAGCGCATGCTCTAAGTGAATGTACAATTAGACAAAAATAAACTAAATAAAATAAATCAGAATCTACTGCTGCAGGACTTCAGAGTGGTCACATTTGGTGGTTCGAAAGGTTCATCTAGCTGCATATTCTAGGGTTGGGTTGGGGGTTTTTTTGTAGTTGTTTATTGATTTCAGTTGATTGATACTGCTTCAGAAAAGATGATAAAAAGCAGAATCATATACAAAAGTTCCTTCCCTGATGCATTTTGGAAACCAATAATTAGGGAATTTTGGCAATAGTTGGGGAATTACAGAATTCTAGTGTCTGAAGACTGTATCAGGAGCTTCCAAACTACTCTGCAACCAACAGTATTCAGACAATTTACAGTGACTCTTCAGAAGTCTTGGAACTGCTAGTACCACTAAGGATAGCAGCTACTGTTGTAATATTAGATGCATTGTATACGTGCTATGAGGTACATTTACCACAGTTGTTATTCCAGTGAAATTACTAGAGCAATCAGTTTTGTGCAATGTACTTATGGCAAGAGCCCCATAATTCTGATGCCTGTCACTTAATATTGTTTCCTTGCAAACCTTTCTAGCCACGAAAAGAACAAAGACAGCTAAAGAAAAGGAAGGTATGAATTTACTCTATGTGCACATATATATGTAGAAGATCAAAATAAAAATATAATGCGATTACAACTTTGCATGTATTGCTTTTTGAAACACCTAAACGATCTGTGTTACTTTTCAAAGAATTGCATTTGAAAACTCTAGGTAATGATCTATTCAGCATTCAGTCAATTTACCAGCCCTGAACTGTGTTTCTTTTCCTTGCTAGAAAAAACAACTGAGAAGAAACATCTGAAAGATGGAAAAAGCAAAGGTAATAAAGGGATGAAAATCTCTGCCAACAAAAACGAAAATGCAAACCTTAGGTTTTTTTCATAGGATTGGAAAATGGAGCTTTTTTAGTCTTTCTATATACATGCAAGTAAGCCAAGATGATGAAATTGTGCATAAATCCCCAGTAATGGAATGTTTGATGGCCCCTTTGTACATAAGAAACAAGGATTACATCATCATGTCCTATCTGGCCTCAGCAGTGCCCTGCCTCTGGCCCTCCCTGGCTGATACAGCATCAGCCTGTCTGCAGGGCCCTCTAGCACTGTACCCATAGATGAGAGGATTAGTAGTCTCTATTTAGTCTGCTGTTAAACTCCATAGTGAGGTAGTGCAAAGTTCATCACCATAGCTTGTGTGATTCTTCACATCACCAGCTTCACATTGTAGCATAACTATATTGATAATAAGAAACACCTTTTATACATAAAATATACTTCGTGACCACACGTATTCTGTCTTACCTGTTGGACACAGCACTGCCTTGATTGTTTCCCTACAGTAATATGCAGACAGGGAAATGTTTTTTGTTATACCTCTGAAGGTAATTAATAGGAATAAGTTACACTAATATATTAAGTTAGTGGTCTAAGACATACATTGCTTAAGGACAGTGACTTGCACATAAACACTGTATACTGAATTCTTGGAATCTCAAATTATAACTGTTAATTGTACTGGTGCAAACTTACTAAACTATTACCTAGAAGCAGTTTGCTTCTATGGTCTTATTAGACATAAAATTTCTCTGTTTAGATAATTTACTAGGAAAGTCATGCTTAAAAATATCTTGTTTACAGGTATTCTGAGCTCTGAGTTGAGTCCAAGAAACTAGCATATTTCTTATTGAAATTTATTTAAATATTTTGGTCTGAAACTGAAGATTAATTTATTATCTATGTTTTGTTCTTTAGGAGTCCCACCGGTAAAAGAAGCTCCACGACATCATAACCTGACAACAGGTACATGATTTTCCTTTACTCTAAAGGAACTTCCTTTTCCTTTCCAAAAACTTGCTTTTCATCTTTCATGTTTCATTTGTGGTTTTTGTTTGGTTTTGTTGTTGTTGGGTTTTTGGTTTGTTTTTTTTTTTGTAAAGGGGATCACACTGCAATCTTTTCACATCTCTCATTCAAGTCTAGGGGACAAGATGTGAGGCAAGCCAGTCAAATCAATCCCATAAATATTGTCCTTGTGGAGAATGATTTGCTCAAATGGTATTACTTCACCACATTCCTCAACTTTTAAACATATATTCAGCAGATTGCTTTATAAACCAAGCGGGCTGTAATTAATTTGGGAGTGCATTTTTTATACTCCTTATAGAAAATCTGCTCCATAACAAAACCAGATAAGGAGAAACATGCAATTTATTTTCTCTCACATTAATAATTATTGTATCCCATCACAGTGTGTCCACCACCCCAAACCCCCCTGAAAAAAAGGTGAATAAACTTAGGGCATCTTATGAGAAAATCTCCCTTCATTGTATTATTGATTAGCTCCATGTTTTTCATAGTTTAAGGTAAAAATAAGAATACATTCCAGATTCTTGACTAGTATAAATTAAGCCTCATGACTTCAGTGGAACTGCACTGATTCATGACAGGCAAGGACCAAAGTCTTTAATCTCACCTATGAGGTATAAGTGGTTTACCCAGAAAATATGAACTAAATATTAATATGGGTCTTCCTAGTGCAATTTTGTTATTTTAAACTACTCAGGAAAAAAAAAATCACTGCTAATCATCTAGACTGTTGTGTTGTATGTGATTTTTTAACCTCTTTTACTATAAGTGGAATACTTTAGAGTTCTATAAATGATGATATAACATGTGTAATATATGTGTAGTTACATGTATCTATGTGTTTAGAAATATAGAATCACAGAAGGATTAGAGTTGAAAAGGAGCTTAAAGGTCATTGAGTTCCAACCCACCTGTCCTGGGCAGGGACACTTCCCACTAGACCAGGTTGCTCAAAGCTTGATCCAGCCTGGCCATGAACACTTCCGGGGATGGGGCATCCACAACTTCCCTGGGCATGTCTATTTATCCATATATATACATTTAAAATATCTGAATAATAATAAAAAGGTAGCTAAGTATAAAACAAGAACAGAACAATCTGACATCAAGAAAGAGAAAATGCAAATTAAATGCTAAGATAAAGCATCCATATGTCAGATTGTTTATTTGTATGAAAATATTTGCACATGTGACTCACAAGACTTTGTTGTATAAGGGCAACTACATTTACATATAGGAATAGCTTAGCTTGTTTTTCCAACTCTTTTTTTAATCAGGAACACATAGAGTCAGATATAGTCTAGTTCCTCTTAATGATTCTGTTGCTAACTGATAGACACTGAGAATAAAATCTATGCTAGCAAAAAGTTATTACTAATTTATTAAGATAATTCATATAGATCAAGTAGTGCTAATCATAATAAATAACCAGTAAGTTAAATCACATATTTTACCAGGAGAGAAAAGAATTATCTTATCGAGCAAAGTTCCAAATTCAATGTAAAACAGAAATGCACTAAATTTGTAGACTTTCTCCTGCACACCACGGTCCTGCAAAGTCTACATTATTCAAGAATTCTGTTACTGTGGCTTTCATTTACACTAATCGTTATGATTGGTTAATTTAATTCTATGGTGTATCTGTGCAGTTACTCTTGAATAGATGTTTCCCAGATCACAAGCAGCTCTGTGCAAACAGTTCTTCATAACTGGCTTTGCAAACAAAACCTACTATGCAAATATTTTCAAATCATTCTTTGTCCTCTAGAAAGAATAAGATAGTTTTCAGACATCAAAGTGGTTTGTCTTTAAGAATGCTTTTCTTTGGTATTTGCTTAAATTGAGAATTTAAAAGCTGAGACCAAAGCTGAGGTCACGCACACTTGAGTTGGAACTGTTCTGTTTGCAGATGAAGCCAGTGCATTTTCCCCAGTGCATTGAATACTAATACTTTTTACTGATAAATGGAGGTAGAAAGGGATTTACACATTCTGAGGTAATCTAAAATTTTAAATAGTAAATCTTCTTTCAGCTTTCAAAGGCTGAATAGAATAGATTCCCATGTTCTTAGATTTTGATCAGCCCTTCAACCTTTCCCTGCTATTAAAGAGCAATCAGATAAAGAAAAATAAGCAATTTTAAAAGCTGTATATATCTTCAATTTTAGAATGCTCCACATTTAAATGGAATTTTAAGCAGTGGTGTACCTTTCATGAACAATGGTGATGTATGCAGTAGACATTAAATGTCATTCCCCTGCAGTGCTGCAAGCAGTAACTTAGAATTCTTTCCCCTTCTTCTCCTGTCCTAATTGCCAAAACTAACACTCATACCCAGACTGAGACTTACCCACATAAGAATACTGAAATTCTTGGAATTCCTTTTTTATTCTTGTATCTTTTGTATTTTTTGTATATTGTATATGTTGTATTTTGTATAAAAAACAAAGGTGCAAGCACACAGAAGCAGAGTGTTTGACTCAGTGTAAAATTTGAGGAATGTACAAATTCAGCTCTGAAGTAAGGATTAGCTACCATACCCTGTATGAACAGCTGGATGCTTTTATATAAGTCCTAATTTGTTTCAAGGCTTATACTAGAGTATGAAATTCTAAATTAATAAAAAGTTGATTATGTTTGTTGCAATTACCTTGTAACTGTCCTCATGACTGAAAACTCAGGAAACAATGCATGTTGCATTTGTCATACAGTTAGCTGAAGAGGCTGATGTTTTTAGTGTGCTGTTATCTAAGCCCACAGTTGTGAAAATGTGGCAGTAATAAAGAGAGGGCGTGATGGAAGAGCATAAAAAGTGCAAAATAATGAGACTGATGCTAATCCCGTATCAATTTCTTTTTTAAATTGGAGAAATGTGTGGCTTATTCTCAAGGTCAAGAGAAATCAAACTACTTATGTTAACTTCCATCTAAATAGATGTCTCATACATGCATCTAACCTCCTACATTATTAGAGGTTTAAAACTTTCTTGCACATGAGAACTTCCATACTTATTATCTAGCCAAAGAAGTTGTACCTTCAGGAAAACTAAAATTATTAAGCAGAGTTGGAGCTCTGTTTATATGTGCATACTCTCCCAGCACTGTTATGAAACAAAGCATTTCTCAGATCCTTCCTCTGCTTCTGCAGTAATAGAAAGTAATAATATTTCTCAGATATTTTCTAGCATGAAGAGCAATAATTTCATCATGTTGTCAGCAAAAGATATTTAATGGATCATAGTGATCACCACATGAAAACCTCTGTAACTCCAGTGGATGGATCTATTACCTGTCTGTATTAGCACATGGTGATTGGTTTATTACCATAAAGTTGTTTTATTTTTTGCACTTCCTGTCTTCCTGTAATATATTTTCCAAATCTGCAGAAGCAGAGAAATTCTATTTAATGTGAGATTTCATATGAGAGCCATTTAAGACATTCTCAAGGGTGTTCCTCGGTGCCGAGTTAGCAGTACAATGTGTAAGATTTTTTGCTTGAATCATTATTTTGAAAAAGAATGAGACCACTTTAGTTTATTTTTTTCTTGATTCTGAAGCATTTGAAGATTTTGGAGGAAAAGATGAGCTTTTTCTTTTATTCTGAAGTTGTAGTTTTTGTCAATTTCATTGAGCACAAACATATTGGTACTTTTCTATAAAATAGAAGCCTTGAACTGCTTTAATAGTAATGTACAATATTTAAAAGAGAATGCAAGAACTTCATCACTGCAGAACAGGTAGCTCTCATCTATAGATAGATGAAGAACTGCGGATACTGTGTTTTCTACTCTCCCTGCATCCAGACAGTCTCTTTATCCCAGATGTATGATGGTTCTGGTATTCTGTCAGCAATTTCTTCCAGAACTTCAGCTGCATAAACTCATACTTCCGAAGCTGACTTTTTGAATGCAACTAGATCAAAGAAGCTGAACAATAATGTTGAGGTTAAGAAAGGGACCATTAACTGTAACAGCTGTGTCTCTGAAAGTAAGAATTAAAATAGTAGTAGAGATTAATCTTTTTTTTTTTTTCTTACCAGAATTGAGCAGTGAATCACTAACATTAATTTTATATTTTCTGAACATAAGGAAGTGTGCCATTAGCTGAAATATAATAAAAGGAACTGGCACTTTGAGAAGTTTCAGAATTCTTTCTATGAGATCTGTGCTCATGCATATACAGGACCTGTGTCTGTGTAGGATATTCTTATTCAGTAAGATTTTCCAGGGTGCTTATCACTCTGCAGTACCAGCACTCGGCATGAGAGCAGGATGAGCTGCGCATGACCGGCTGTTCGCCATCCACAACAGCCTCCCTGCTGTGGATACGCATGAATGTCTCAACATTTCAGGTGTGCAAGAAATGTGAGGACCAAGGCTACGTATGCAGGCTTCCCAACAAGTTGGTATTAGCCAGTCCACTATTCTGAAGCTGACTTTTAAAGAAACACTCGAAGACTAAATCTCAGCAGGCTTATCTAAGTGGAGACATAGAGGAATACGGTGCATTAACAGGAGTTGTGTGTTTAAAGATATCAGTTAAGCAGTGCTAAATGCTTGAGTGGCCACTTATTAAGAACTAAGGTGACCTTGATTTAATTAATTTTAACCGATTTTGAAATTGAAATTATGAAAATTTTACTGATGCTGCTTTAATTCTGAATGAGTGCCCACAATTTTATAGGACCTAATTAATCCTTTTTTAAATTTAACTTGAATTAACATTCCTGATTGTTTCTAGATAGAAAAGCAATATAAAGGGGAAAGAGTAGCCGTACTGTGGTAGCTAGGTAAAATGAAAACTTCATGGTCTGGTCTGAAGTTGATTAAGTCTCACTGGAAAAACTCTTACAGATTGCAATAAATTTTGAAACTCAAACTGTACATAAACACTACAAATGAAAAAAATACATCGGGTTTTATGTTAATTATAAGTTTATAGATAGCCTCTCAGCATAATGACATTGTAATCTAAATTATGAATGTCAGACATTCTATTTAAATACCCAAAGGGTAAGTTTTATCTTTTGAAACAAATAACTTCGTGGGGAGAATCTAGAAACACTTTGAGTTCCTGCTGTGACTTCTGCAAGAGGACATCTATCCCTACCTCTAAACTAATCTTTTTTACCTTTGGCTATATTTGGTAATTCCATTACCTTACCTTGATTTTATTTGTTGTCAAGATTTGTTTACAATTAGAAATACCGAGATTGGTTCTCAATCAACTTTACATTATGACAAGAGTCACTTGGACTCAAAGTCTACCTCCCCAGTATGCAATCGTAAGTTTTCAGTTACCAACAAAGTGGCAAAAGATGGGTTGATTCAGTTCAGTTTCTGCATAGCATCTAAATATTACCTACATGTTAATAGCACTTAAACTTTACTAGCTCAGTCGTCAAATCACTGAGAAACTTTTCTTATTATTATGCAAACCTTAGCTGTGCTACAACTGTGAATGTGTTTTACAGACCCAACTGACAGACTTATTTAAAAACTGTAAGAGATAAATCCTGAAGATTTATCAAACAGAGAGAGTCCTTGCCAATCAGCAGTGAAAACCACTGTTACAAATATAAAATCAGGCCCAAAATTTTATTTTAGAATATTTTAATGTCCCAAATGATGTGTCAAAGAGGTTCCTTATGATTTCTACATCCGTAAGGCACCTTGCTATGCAAGCACAGAATTTTTTGCCTCCTCATCCCTGTTTTTGAAATGGGGAAAACTGATGGCCTAGTGCCCAGTTCCTACAAAAACTTCATTAAGATCCAGAAACTGGATAAACAATTCATGTCTGCCAGAGCTGTTTTGAGTAAAAGCAATGCATCAGCAACATCAAACCCTTGACAAAATGCAGTTGTAATTACTTCGCTTTTAAAATGGGAGTGATGGTGATATTTTCTCTGTACCTGTGTAGTCATAGTGTACTCTCCAAGGGATTTAGCTGCCACTCTTTCAGAGCCATCCTTACCGGGAGAAACTCAACTTTATACCTTCCACTTCCCAGGAAGGTACTAGGGCTACTGAGTTATGGAATAATATGGGTGGAACACCAGCTGCCTGTTTCTTATGAATTTGCACAATTCCAGACCCATTAATGGAAGAGTCACTGGTACTGGAGGTTAATAGACAAGATTCATCAATTTGATTTAAAGGTCTGCTTCTGCTTCAGAAACCTCTTTACATAAAATACTTCAAAAAGATTACTGGGTAAAATTTAGAAATTATTATTGACTCATGCTATGAGGCACATCTAGTAATATATGTGGCTCATGCACATGTACAACACTAAGTTTAAAATCTGGAGAGATTTTCAGTCCCTAATGGGACTAAAGAGGACCTCCTCTTGTTATTGGAGTGCTGGTTTGTGAAAATTACTTCAAATGTAGGTGCTGTCACTCAGCCTAAGCTTTGTTCAAGGCATCCAAAATCCAATCTAAATCTTGGTCCACAAACATTAGAACTCTTCCACTATGCTTGACAATGTGCCCTCTGGGCTTGGAATTTACATCAAAAAGGAACACACAAAATTCTACCAGGGAATATGCTAAGAAAAAAACTTGTAGTTCAGAGAGAGATACCAGAAATAAAGAAGGGTGTTTGGCAAAAAAATGAATTGAGGGCTCAGCTAAAGCTGAAAACAGACAAGATAATAAAAAGTTGGATTTTTTTTACAAATAATTAATTCATTGATTACTTTTAATGTTAAGTCTACAAATTGTTTGCCTAGCAAATTATTAGAGAAATGCTTATTTTTCTATAAATGTAGGCATAAATTAGTCTAACTAAACAACATATGAGGGTTGCAGAGTATGGAAGACGGTGAAAAAAAATACATTATTTAACATGATGGTTTAGATCCAGTAATGAGAATCTGATTTGCCTAACTTTGCAAAATGAATCCAATTAGTAATGTTATTTATGCCTGTTGGACAATGATTTCATTCCCTTTCTCTTAACTGGGTCAAAACATTTTGCTAAAATTAAACTAAGTGGCTCCAGGCATTTCTAAATGTATACTAAATTTGTGCCAAGTCAAAGGAAAAAAAAAGAAATCTCAGTAAAAGGCTCTGAATGATTTTGCCACAAATGAAATATAAATATCTAGTATCTTATTGCTTCTCATTGTTAAGTAGGTCTTGCCCTTTAGTTTGACTGGTATATCTTTTTAAATTTTTTTGCACACTACAAAAAAAAAAGATAGAAGAAAAGTATTTACAAACTACATACTATGTATTTCCATGACATATCTCATGGGAGCAAAGTTCTGTACAAAATATAATTCTTCAACAGTTTTCTGAGTCACGGGTTGGTTATTTACCTTTGTTTCAGTAAACGGTCATTTCTTCAAATCCCTCTTGAACTTTAGAAAAGTAATTCCTCCAGTGCTGTATTCCTTCTCTTCTAAGTGGGACATTGCTTAGAGGACAGAGCAACTGTCTTGATTTTTTACCAACATGGATTTTGGTTTTAAACATTTGTCAATGGAAAATCAAGCAGCCTCATGTTAGAGTGAGTTCATGTTTTCAGGTTGTCATCAATACAGTGAAATCCAGTGGACAAATGGTAATTATGCAAGCAATGCTTAATTAGTGAGACTGGAACTGACAGCAGATGCTGTGAAATATTTTAAAGTAGCCAGCTTTACAGCTCTTACAGTTTCTTTCTGGTTTCCCTTGTTCCTAGAAAATCCAGAGTGAGGAAGATACTCTAATTTAGCTTTACCTTTACTTATAAGTAGCACCCAGACACAAATTTGATTCTCCTAATCATAGGCACTTAAATAAGGACATATTTGCACATGTTCTGTGGTCAGTGAGAGAAGAACTTCTCTAATGGGCTACTCATCCCTTTGAAATCTGAATTCCCTCCTAGCGTTAATTCATGTGGCTAGAGTTGAATCCAGAAGGTAGAGCATCAGGTGTCTGATGTTAAGCAGGATGAATTTGGGCCTATCAGGGCTTGTGAGTAGCATAGTTCAAGTACCGTCTCTTCCCTGAGGTTAATTGTCATAAAGTACTGCTGCTCCTAGCAGAAAAATTCTCACTGGGGAAGATAAATCCACAAAAAATACATGCATCAAAAAAAACCCCCTTTATTTAATAAAGATTTCAGTTAGAATGATAACTGAAATTAAGAAAGCACTAGTATCATTCAAACATCAGTTTCACTTTGATTACTTGCTTAACTCCCTTGTCATTGACTGTTCCTGTCCCTTCTCTTCCTTTTCCCTCCCCTTCCCTCCTGTCTCTAGCTCATACCTTCACAGCTGAATAAATATTTGGTATTATCTTCCAGTTATTTGGTATCCATTCTTGTTAACAGAATAAGATTGGTTTTATCTTCTTCTTCAGCTTTATATGTTTTTTGTCTGCATAAATGAGTTCATATGTAAATTTTAAACTGATCTTTGTTTGTTAGAAACAACTATTTTAATTCAATATGTTGTAATTACATTAGTTGAACATGCTGGCCATAGGGATGAGTTAACAGAGACCATGTCACTCCAACATGTCTAAGGTACGTGATCAGCACACAGTGCATCCTGTCAAGACATTGCCATTGTTTATTGAGCAATAGCAATAAAGTCCAATTTTATATTGCTGCCCACCAAATATCACTATAGTCTCCTGTTACCATTGCAGACTGTGAGAAACTCTAACAGACATTAACAGACTTTGAATCAGGTCTGCTTTAATTTTTGGTCCCTCTTAAATATCATTCATTGAATGATTGATTCATTTGCTCCTCTCTCTTGCTAAGAAAGCACATAATGCCAGTCCCAGACTCCTTTGGAAGCTGAATGGTAGCAAAGCTGTAACGTCTGTGTAGTCTGGTGATTGCTGTGCTTTGTTGGAATTGTCTGTATTACCACATATGTGTCGCACTGTTACATCTTGCATGGTTTTGCTGTTTAACAAAGAGAATATTTTAATGAATTTTGGGAGAATATCACACCTTGGAGATATTCGCACATTTACGTGAGAGTTACATGGTTTGTGTTCCGTGACCAAAACATGGGATGTAACACTTTTCTCTAAACATACAACTTATTTATCCATTAAACCTTCTTACTAGACAATGCAAGAGCCAGTTAGCAAGCCACAGTTTTTACTTCTCATTTAAATGTTTGTTAGGTGTCATCCATCACATTCAAGCTAAAAGACGGAGATAATAAATTTCACATTTTATTGCAGAAATCACTTGTGTTAGAATGAAGATTTTGCTCATTGAGCTTTGTTAAAGTGTTTCAAAAAGAGCACTTGACTTTGATAAGTAACAAATCATAACTGTTTTTAACCATGTCTGGTCTTTGGATCTTATGCATGTTTTTTTACTATGATGGGCTTTTTTCACTTTTAATGACATTAAATCTGACCAGAGTGACCTTCTAGTACTATTGATTGGATATATTTGCAATACATTTTATACCAAGAAAGTGTTATTAAACTCATGTACTACTGACTTTCTACTGATACTATTTTTGTTCCACCAATTTAAACACTGATTCTTTTTGCTGGATTCTTTTGTGTATTTATCTTAGCAGTTTTTCTGAGCGAGTTGGGACCACAGGCAGTCAAGAAATGGAACAATCTTCTGGGCAATTTTTGCTCACTATTCAACACTACTTTTGAGAGGAAGTGATTTTATTCCTTTAAATTTTAAGTATTTTATGTTCTCCAGACCTTGCATTTCCACAATGCTTGAAAAAGAGATGCTGAGAACACGCACTCTGAGTTTTCATGGCTGTAATAACAATGTTGCCACTCAAACATCTTTTTTTATTAAATAACTTATTATCTGACAGTTCCCCTCCTAAAATGGATGTGAAAACTTGGATGGTGTTTGCAAAGATGAGCAATTAATTGCATTATATCACAGACTCTTTGAAAGTAGCTTCGAGAGCTAGTTTCTGACCATTCTTCATTTTATTTCCTTATTGAAGACATAAAATAAGATGTGAAAGAAGTATCCTCATGGGACAATTTCTTTTTTTTGCTTCGCTGTCTACACATTGCATATACAATATTAGAAACATGTTATTTTAAAAGGATGGGTTAGATATATAGAATTGATTTAAAGTGGTAGTGATATTTCTTGCAGATGTGTAATGAACATGTAAGAATTTGCTCCGTTTCCTTTCCTGCCTCTTCTTTCCCATTATGCATTTCAATTCCTGAGAATGGCAGTAGTGTGACTGTACAGCTTACTCAATAATAAGAAAGGAGTTGAAAAATATTTATCCAAAACAGATAAATTTAATTTTTGAAACAAACCATGTTGTTTTGAATAGCCAGCATCTAAACATGAACCGTACTGTGAATTTAAGAAAACAGGCCGTCAGCATTCAGCTTTGCTATTCAGAGAAATTGGATTTAATTAAATGCCAGCTACGCGGTGCAGCTAAGCACAAAGATTTATATACTCGCATTAGAAAATGTGAAGACAAAATGTGATATTTAGCAAGGATTCCACACTACTCTATCTGCACATGTGCTTTCTCGGATCAGTTTGTCACAGTGTAATTTTACTGAAAGGTTAGGGGAAGGAGTCCAAATTGTTTGATAGGGAAAGAAGCAGGGCAAGAGGCAAAATACCTCCTTCTCCTCCTCACCTTGTGTGCATTCCAGGGAAGCAATTAGAAAGAAACTAGTTAAATTGTTAATACTTTCCTCTTACTTAAAATTGCTTCATAATTAGATGTTTCTAATTCTCTGATTGCCTGCATTGTTGTGCTTTGTTGAATTCTATTAGAAAAGCCTCTGAGTGAAGAAATTTTATTCAAACTAGGAAATATCAATAATAAAAATTGTTTCCTCAAATAGTCTCTGTAATTCTTCCCTAATAACCAAACTTTTATTGCTAAAAGCTATTGCTTTTTAATGAATATTTTATTTGATTACTTGCCTAAAAAACAGCTATTGAGCCTTGTAGAAATGGGACTTTAGCCATTGTGACAAACAAACAAGTTTACTTTTACATTCTTTAGGATTAGTAAATTTTATTCCTCTCTGAATTTTCTACCCCCTTTCCTTATAAGATTAATTTTTTAAAGTCTATAGTGAAAAAATATATTTATTTATTTGTTTGGATCACCATAATTCTTTACACAAAACTCCCATTAATTGCTTTAGTAGGCACTTGAATAGTAGTTTAGCACTTTGAATGGTAGAAAGCTATGCCTAATTAGTGTTCTAGAAAATGATACTAAGTTATATTAACTCAGAGGAAGCTTTCCTGAAAATTATCACAAGGCTCCTGGACACCCCTGGGTTTAAATATTTTCCCAACTAGACTGCATACATCTAAAGGAGAAAATGAAAAAGTGGTTTTCCTCTTTAGCCCCTGAATTACCAGTTCCCAAACCAGACATGCTACTTAACCGAAGCTAGGTTTATCATCTTTTTGAAATTGTGGATCAACGCATTAGAAGCCAAATTCCTTCCCAGTGTCCCAGCACCTTGAATTTTAAGGTCCATCACGTTTCTAAGGATAGAGTGCTATGTATTAGTCAGTTTTCTTAAAAAACTACTTCAGGTAATTGACCTTAGAAACAATTCCAAAATAGAATGCTTAGGATATAAGGATCTATTATGGCATAAATATGCAGAACGAGAATGAACACGTCAGTGCTTACCCAGCACTAGTTTTATAGTGTCTCTTCCACTACAAGGTTCATTTAAGTAGCTGACAGTAGTTTAATAGTCTCTGTCCTGGTGACTGTGTTTCTCATTAAAATCTTTCGCCAGATTTCGCTAGATTTGTCACAGAAGGGGACCTGGTAGAGGATGCCTTTATTCCCTTTGTATGGAAGGTTCTTCTTCTATTCAGATTTAAAACTCATCTCTTTCCCAGCAATTCCTTAATCCTTCTCTCAGCTGCAAGACATTTTGGATCTTACTGTAAATTCATCAGTGTCTGTTTTCTCTTGCTTTGGAAATGGAAATGGCTGAGTGTGAACCTTTCCGCTCAGACAGTAAATAAAGACTGTTAACCAATATAAGCCACCATAAGGCAAAAAACTGTAACCACCTGTTAAGCAATATTCAAACCTGAGAGAGAAGCTTTCTCATACATTGATTCTAATGTTTTATATGGAATCACAGAAATTGATGATTTATGCCATATACAAATGGATTTAACTCTTCACTGCCTTTGTCAGGGATGAGGTGCAGAGTAATCAATATATTTGGGATGGTAAAGGACTTGTGGATGACACCACAGTAGTATTTGTAGAGGATATAGTAGCTGTGGATGCTTTGAAAGTTAAACCTGATTCTGGGATGTGTTTGGACTTCAGTGTGCCTGTCTGCTGGTTCTCAGCCACGTCAGTTCTGTTGGTATTTTTTCAATATGTGAATATGAAAAAAATGGAGCATTATCTAAAATCTCTGTTTCACTGTTCCAGCAATCTTACAGCCTTGGGATTCTCTTTGTTCTCTATTGTCTTGTTGCTTACTGGGACTTGTGTCAGCTAGTTGTGTTTTACCTGCTACCTGTTAGTTTTTTCATTCAATACACTTAATGAGAACAACTAACAACAAATAGTATGTAATTTGCATTGTAGCTCTTTAAGTGAGAAAAATATCTTCAAAGCAAAATTAATAATATTTGAACAACTACAGCAATTAGGAGAGATGCCTGGCAAAAAGCAAACCTTGCTCCTGTCTTGAAATACAGTGAGAAGATGGACCCAGGGAACTACTACACCTGGGAAGGTGATGGAGCAGTTAATCTTGCAAACCATTGCCAGACACATGAAGGAGACAAGACGTTGATCAGAAACGGTCAGCATGGATTCATGAAGTCATGCTTGACCAACCTGATAACCTTTGATGAAATGACTGGCTTGGTTGACAAGGAGAGAGCAGTGGATATTGTTGACGTCAGTAAGGCTTTTGGCACTGTCTCCCATAGGATACTCATAGAGAAGCTGATGAAATATGGGCTAAATGAGCAGACAGTGGAATGGATTGAAAACTATCTAAACTGTCAGGCCCAGAGGGTGGTGATCAGCAGCAATCTAGTTGGAGGTCAGTAACTAGTGGAGTAACTCAAGGGTCAACATGGGTTCCATTTATCACCTTCACTAGTGATCTGGATAATGCAACAGAGTGTACCCCCAGCAAGTCTGCAGATGAATGCTGGGGGAAATGGCTAATAAACCAGAGTAGTGTTGCCATCCAGAGGGACTTCACTAGGCTGTTTTCATCCCTCTGCTAAAGAACTAAAAGGAGGAGAACTCCTCACATTTCTTGAAACCTGCACACTGTGTAAGATGCATGTCACTTGGAGATCAAGAGCGCACTTCATGGAATATTTGTATAATATACTGGCTAACTATGGAATGTACTTAGCATCTCCTCTTGACCAGCCCTAAACAGATTCACACAAACCTTGAATCCAGGGGGTTGTGTTTGTTTCTTCGCTTTCTGGAACTCATCTTGATTTGACTGATTTCTATCCAGGCAAAAAGATATTTAAAAGATATCTCTCTTTTTGTGATGGAAAAAAGTGCACATTCTTTTCACAAAGTGAAAAACAAAGAAGCAAATACCCCCTCCTCCAGCCTTTCAGAAATGAATTTGTCCCAGGTATCAGATATCCTTATATAACAGTATTAGTTACAATTTGTTAAAAAAAAATCTCTATACTTTTCCAGCACTGACTTTTTTCGTTTCCTCAGAAGTACTTATAAGGGAAATTTATGTAATTCTATGAATTCTCATAAACTTTATCCTAAACAAAAACATAAGCCAGNAAATAAAATGAAAATAAGTCAGACGACTGGTGATTTTGGAATGATTATCAGATAACACCCCCAGAAAACACTGTGGTGTCAGGCATGCTATAATTACAAGACATAAGCATGTTTAAAATGCTTGAAAGTATGTAGATATATAAGCTAGTATGTATCAGGACTTTGGGAATGTATGTANTTTTTTTTTTTTTTTATCTCAGCTAAGCTGACAAAAGACGTGTAGTGTTAAACCATGTATTTTGCAGTTTCTGTTCATCTTTTTTTGGTAACATTTGCCCTGAAGGTATGAGACAATACATTCTAAGTGAGAACTCACTTCAGTTTAAAAGACACATTTTGTATTCACATTGAATGTGGGAATTACAAGGCCAGAATGGGATGCATTTGTAGTTTTATTTGCATGCCAAAATTCAAATTGTTCTCCTGACTGTTCTTTGTGTCATAACGCTATTGCACACTATGATACAGGCACAGTTCCAAAGATGTTGGTATTTTTTGAATGAAGTTTTTATCTGTGTGTTTTACGGATGAAGTTTGCATGATATAGCAGCCTAAGAGGGGCAACCTGAAAGGGAAATAGTGAAAAAACACATAGCAAAAAGTGTAATTATTAAACCATCTCCTCCTGCATAGACTTACTATATGGACAGCTGACTTTGTTTTTCTTAACAAGTTAGTATATGCTAAAGAAAGACCGTTCAGGTTAGAGAAAGTTTGAATCTCATCAGCAATAAAGAAGAAAGACAATATAGGAGATACTTACCATAAAATAAATAAATAAATAAATAAATAAATGAATAAATAAATAAATAAATTGAAAATAAGTCAGACGACTGGTGATTTTGGAATGATTATCAGATAACACCCCCAGAAAACACTGTGGTGTCAGGCATGCTATAATTACAAGACATAAGCATGTTTAAAATGCTTGAAAGTATGTAGATATATAAGCTAGTATGTATCAGGACTTTGGGAATGTATGTAAAGAAAACGAGATAATTTTTTTTTCATAATGTTTGCATGTAAAATACAGGGGAGCTTAATAATTTTTATTACCCTTAGGTAAACTATTTATTGAGGCTAACAAGTGCATGGACTCCTACTTGCCTTCTTCACAAAAAAGAGAGAGTTATTGACTTTTTTATTTTCATTTTTATACCCATAAAAGAATATGCAGAAATAATTTACATTTAAACAGAGAAAGATGAGTTTTTAACTGGTAGATTTCTTCCCCTAAGTTATTTCTATTTACCAAATTGGCATCCTAGTGAGTAAATTTTAGGGGGCTCTGTGTTTGGCTGTATTTTTTTTTAAAGAAGGTCCAACTGAGAAATATCTGACATGGTACTTTGTTAGGAAAATATTTTTTTTAATCATAACAGGTCTTGTGGCAATATACTCTACTTTCAAGTGTTTTTTTTCAATAACAAAGACTTATCCCTTACATGAGTCAGTCAAGCTGACCACAAAGGATAATAGAACTGGATTGAATACACAAACATTGCTGAAACACTGCTCTGTGTTCCACCATTCACTGTGACTTGACAGTCAACAAATAAACCCTGAACCTTGGTTTATAACACAGGAAGACCTGGAGTCCATCTCAGTTTCAAACTGTCAGAGGGAACAGCTAGTTTTTTTTTTTCATATGGAATGAACAGCAGAGGAAAGAAAACAGCATCAGAAAATCAATTGCATGAAAACGAACTTGTTTCAGATAGAAACGTTCCTCTAATCTTTTTCCCAAACACATACCTGACTAATAGTTGTCTTTTAAAATCTTGTCAGTGTTAACCTCAGAACGCAAAACTCAGCTTTTGGAACAAATTAAGTCAATTCCAACTGTGCTAAAGTACGTTTTCTTGAAAGCTTTTAAAATGTAATGGAAAAAAAAAAAACAGTGACTACACAGGCTAGTGTTCAAAAATCAAAAGGGAGAAAGGCTCCCTGATTTAGAAAGACTGTGAAAGAGGTCCTGTCATTTATTCATTTATTCAGAATAAAGACAGACTCATTTGAAACCTAGTTCATTGTCACTATCAGATATGAGTTCTTCTGGAACTCCTCAATGATTCTGAAATACAGATACAGGCTGTGAAATATAAAATCAGAAAATATGTGTGTGAATTTTAGGGACTTCCATTCAGGTATCTTCATTCATAATGCAAATATTCTGGAAGAAGTAGGACTATAACATTGAGAAGAATAACGGATTAAATGTGAAATTGTCAAATTTTCAAATCTTGTGCTGCATATATGTCTCATTGAGCCTTTTAGTAAAATCTTGTTGATAAGTAGAACCTGGCTTGTGATCACACTAGAGATTCCTGATAACTCACTTAATGGAAATGAAATTACACAGACGTTTTCTGGAAGAACATGGAATAGACTCATGTCTATTCCAAACTTCCCAGTTTGGAAGCCGTAAACATTAACCACCTCTTCCTTGTTTTCCTAGCTCCTGTCCGCTACTTTCAATGTGTCTTCCTAAATGGACCTAATGGATTTGGACTGCAATTTCCCACTAATGCCCCTTCAGACAAGGAAGAAAAGATTCACTCAAAGACTTCCAAGAGAAAGACAAGGAAACCAGGGCAGTAGAGAGACTGAGTCCTGTGATTGCTCGCATTTTGCACTTTATCTTTTCTACTGAGGTCCACAGTAGTTACAATGGTACTTGTCATTGCAAGTATGTGATCCGCTTGGACACATGTACATGGAAAAGGTTTCCATGGGGCAAAAGCAAAACAAGCAGTAATGAACTGTGTTTGACATAGGTAGAAATGTAAAAGTGCCCCATTCCTCATGGAAAGGCTGCAATAACAGAGCGCTGGTCTGATGCTGTGTGTGTGAGCATGTGTGTGTGTGTGTGTGTTTTCCTGCCTCTTTTGCTCTTCTTGTTTTTCTTTACCTACCTGCTCAGCATTGAAGTGAGTCTGTTTTCCATGTAATCTTATCTACGGAGTGAAAGATTGAATATAGCTCTTATATCAGCAAGATTGCAAGACTACCTGCAATCCTAAATCATTTCTTCTTGACGTTCAATCAAACTGCTGACAGGAAAAAGCCTCACTAAGTCTTGAAAATGTGCTCTGTGACTGGTGCTATTTTTATGTCTCATTGACCAGCATAGCCTGAAGCTCACACTTACACTGAGCAGCTCAATATACTATCAGTACATTGACTCCGCAAGCCATGTTAATGATGAATATTTCTATTTAACTCGAAGCAGTAGAGGCATGGTCTGTTTGCCTTGACTATTGGTGAAATACAACCAAAGCCCAAACTGAGCAGAAAAAATGAAACACACCAAAGGTGAGGAAAACCAGTGTTTTACCAACATGAAGGTCCTGAAAAATAAATGAAATCATTTTAGTACTTCTACTTGTCTTCTGTGAGTAAATCAGAGAGTTGCAGTGAAGACCATGTCAATGGAGAATATATCAGCCAAACATTTGTTATTAGCATAAGTCAGATCAAAAGTTATGACTTAGATGCCACTTGTGAAACTAAAACAAGCCAAATAAGCATGTCAATTTGATACAACCTCAGATCATTAAAAAAAAAAAACCAAACAAAAAAAACCCCCACCCAACAGTCAAAATAAACAAACAAACAGGAGGACATGAAATAATCCGAGTAGCTGATTTTACTAGATGAAATGAAAGGACTTCCTCACAGCACATTGCTGCCGCTATATTATAGAGGAGAACTGGAAGTAGATATGCTAATCCTCAACATTCTTTTGTGCATTTCTGTAGAAATAATAGACTGGTTGCCTTAAGAAAGAGTTGGGATGACACTTGACACATGAAGGCACATGTCTGAAAACTGTCATCCCACTTCTCTGTAAGTCTGGCATTGTAAATAATCACATTTTTGCAAGCTGCTATTTGTTTGTATTTCCTTACTATACTTCTGCATTTAATCTGTGAAACGCACAGCAGTGATCTTAGTTATATAGTTACCTGGTGAAGGAGCATGGTGCTCTTTGTAGAACCCGGCTACTTGTCTGATCACACCAGTAACTATAGGCTGCTTTTTTATTTTTAGCATAGCTCAAGATAACGTCAGCTCCTTCTCCCACTCCCTCTCCCTGCAAACTTATTCCTCCCTCAATCAAATAATTGACTTACATGAGTTTTGGACAACAGAGTCTTTGACAAGTTAATGCAATTCAAAACTTTTGTTGTTACACTGCTGGGTCAGGTTGGTACTCTCGGAAGTTACTGGTCATGGCCTAATGTGAACTGGATTCTTGGCCTTAATGCGCTTTCACATTGCACAGATCCTGTGCTGCAAAAACTGACATTGGTTTCTGGAAAGAGGTAGGAATAGGTCCTGCCCTAGGAGCAGCTCTTCCCACATAGAAGCACACTGCAGACAAAAGCATTCATGGTGAATGCCTTCGTTGCCTCTGTGAAATCTGCTCTGGAGACAGAGCTGCCAGCATAGTAGAGTAACAGAGCTTCATGGTGAAATGGTAATCTTTAATTTTCTTTCAGTGGGCCTTTTTATATTTTTAGTGACTTTTTTCCTTCCCAATTTGTGAATTTGCATATAATATTATGGATGTTATTGCCCCAGGTTTTTACAGTGAAACCTGTCTTAAAAGATTATAACTTTCTGAAAATCAGAATTTAATTCAAGACTATATCTAATTCAAATAATCTGGACAAAATGTTAATATACTGTAAACTGATACTTTTTTTGGCTTCTTTTGGCAAAATAGATTTTGTTCATTATAGTTAGCCATAATCCTTTCTCCCATTTGAGTTGGGAGAAAATAAGAATATGTTCCATATCTTATTTTCATAGTGTTTCAACTAGATAGCTGAAAACATTGGAAATATGCCATTGAATTGAAAATTTATGTCATTGAAAATGTATGTCATTGAATAAGTGATATAAAATCAGTCATTTATTGTTACTTCCTACTCTCAGTCTCTGCCTCGAAGAACAGAAGAAATAGGTCCACTCTCAAAGTGGCAAGCAGTTTTCTCTTTAAATCCACCTGGACACTTTAAAAAATATTACTTGAATTGCATGGTTTACTCAAATTACCCTGAGATATTGCAAAATCGTATGCTGATTGTTATCCATTTGGAAAATAAAGAATATAATCCTTGTTCCAATGGCTGTAATATGTTTTCTTGTGCATCTAAAAGTGAAAAAAAAAGGAAAAAGGGATTACAGATGTAAGTTTTCTATCCCTGCTAAGTATATACAAATCTTCTGACTATAAACATACCATATTTCTTAAAATGAGGCTGGAAAAAATCATTTGGCATTGTATTTTTTCCTAAAGAGCTTTTTGTAACTAGTCTTTTCACACACTTGGTGGATTACAGTCTGACATATGAAAAGTTAAATGGTTACTGCAGTCATTCAAAGCAGGCTTTCATCTGTACCAAAATCACCTATGTTCGTCTAAATGGCTACTTAAAATACACCAGCACAACCAAAGCAGACAAACCTACAATCTGCAATGACTAGTCTGTAGTCCAGACAATTGGGAAAATTACCACCAAGAAACTGAGAGAGTGAAAATGGTGATTTCCTGCACTCCCTGCCCTGGAACTGCGGCTTACCTATATCAGCAGTTGCTAAGACAGGTGAGTTGGTACAGGAACCAGAGGACAGACTGAAGATGGTCATTACGCAGCTCTACCTTGGGGCTTGGAGCCCTGTGTCCCGTGGAGTTTGGTGACCCTGCCCAAGTGGGAGATGTGTCGCTCAGCACTTCAGCAGGGCAGGTGGATTGGCGTTTCTAATCCTTTCTTCTTGAGAAAGTGCACCTTTCCTGAGATCAGCAGGAACAGAAAATTTTCAGCAACTCCAAAGATCAAGACTTGGCTGAGCCTGAGGAGATCCATTTTGCACTGTTCAGGCAGGAGCTCTGCCCACTCTCACCAGTCCAGCCCACAGAGTCCAAGTGAGCCCTCAGTCCATGCTCAGTGTTTCACACTCCTACCCGTGCTGTAGCTGGGGTCCAGTTTTGTCCGTCTTAAAACCTTCCAGCAAACAGGAGCTGTTCTCAATGGCTCATTTCTATTGCTGACACATTTATGAGTTAATTTCGCCTGACTCTGCTTCGTCCATGACAAGTAATCAGCCTGTCCATCTTTCTCTCAACCCACTAGCTTTCTCATTCCTATTCTTCCTATTTTCTTCCCCTGTGGGGAGAAGTGACGAAAGGGCTGGGTGGGAGTTTGTCTGTTAGCCAAGGCTAACCTACCACACTTGGTTGTTATACAGATCCTATACACCTCCTGAAAAATGGCACAAATTGCTATTTGTCCTACATTTAGGGGCTCCACTTGGAACACAAGATAGAACTTGCATAACTTGTACATTGCTGCAAAGATTTATCCTGTTGATCTCCAACTCTAGAATTGCACTGTTAGTTTTTTTTATACACAGCCATTTACTACTTAGTATAGTCTAGTTTAAACGCCAAATTCCCTGTAGAAAAACCCTGTAACACTGTGCTTTAATCCAACATAATACGAGAAGAGCAATAAGCACTGGGATGTCTTTATCTGCCAGGACATAGGCACTCAGGAGAGAAGCTGAAAGACTCTTCCCTTTCCCATCTTAATGCTTTGCTTCCACTTCAGCATCCCACTGTATAATCCACTCAGCATAGTGAGAAAAGGGTAAAAGACTTACTCCCTTAGGGAGAACACTGGTTGTTTAAGCTGCTTTAGACTTAAGACAGTCAGCTGCTGACTGCCCACAGGTACATACCATCAATAGCACATCTTTCCAAGGATTTGGGATTTTGGAAGGCAAGAAAAGCAAAAGGATAATGTGAATAGTACTGGCAGAAGGAGAAAAGGGAAGGTATGAGAAGCTAGTAACCGACAAAATAAGAGGTAATATCAAATGCTTTATCTGGGCTCCTAGATAAGAACTATGCATAAAAGCACAAGAAATTGGTAAAGATTTGGCTTTGAGGAGGTGATATTTCTGCCACCTTTTAGTTTTCCAGAAGGAAGAAACACAAAGGCAAACGGAAATATGAAGCATGTACTATTTATATACCTGAAAAGGTCACTATCTAGTGACCACCTTTTTATCACCATCTCTTTATCCTGAATGAAGTTCTCCAGAAATTCCCAATTAGCCAAATAGCTAAGTAGTCATATTATTCACCTGTAGGCAAAAGTTTGTTATGCAGTGTACCTCTCAATGCAGAATTCTTAGCCTTTTTAATGAAACAATGAAATAACATGACCTTTTGTGTTTTTTCTCTTGGTTTATGGATTTCTCTGTATGGTCATTGCTTGTGATACATCCTTCACACAACAATCTGTTCTACTGTACTCGTATCTAAAGAACTGTGTGAGATATTGCTGTAAATACTTCTCAGGAATTTTCTTCAATTTCCAGTCTTCTCTTTTATTATGACAGAAATTACTAAAATTTTTAGAATGCAATTTTGTTTTGCCCGGCCTAAAATCCCAGCAAATTGATTTACTAACTGATGTTTCCTTTTGGAAAGATATTGCAAAAATTGCAATTTCCAGACATCACCTTTCTAATGTACAGGGGAAAAGGAAGTTCTGTTTTGGCAATACTAGGCAAAATTTGTTTACAACTTTCAGCCCGTTTCTTTGAATTGCTTATTTTCAAAGGGAAAAATATGTCCTTGCTCAAATGACCAATGTGATCCTTGTGTTGCCTTTGGTTTGGTTCGTGTTTTGTATTAGGAAAAACCTAGAGTGGTCAAATTTCTTATAGATTAAAAGATACTCTGCCCACAGGCAAATTTCTTTCCAGGTACGTTTTTGCCTGAAATATTTTCCTGATTTTCTCTCAGAATATCTAATGGTAATAAGTATGCCCATATCCTAAACCTTTGGATTTTGTCACCAGCAGGAAATTGTATTAGGTAATATTGTCTGGTGTCTGAACCAGCAAATCACTGAATATCATTAGTAGTGGAGGTAGTAAGCAGCTTCTTCCTGATAATTGTGATATTTCCTTTTATAATTCTAAAATCTCCTCAATTTTTGGTGATAAATTTTGCTCAGAAATAAATTTATTCTCCCTTCTACCCCACACTAAGCTCCAGTGAGCAGAAAAAGCAAACATTCTTTGAAAACAAATCACCAAACTGAAAAATTGTAACTATGGTAAAGGATAAATGGAAACACTTCAATCAGCTGTTCTTTTACTCTTTGGAGGGGCATTTCAAAATGAAGGTCTTCTTGGTTTTGGACCTGTCAAAGAAATTTGGAAAATAAGGTTGCTGGCATTAATACTCCAGCACACTTTCTAGCTCAATAACAAAGATAGAAATGCACATTTATTGTGCAACCCACCTGCTGTGGTTTTTTTCTTTCAAATGATGAACAATGCAAAGGAGGAGTCTTGAGTACCGTGCTGTTAAATTAGAACTTAGCTGTAGCATTTCAATGAAGAAAAGGCAACATGAAGACAACTTGATAAGACCCTTCATATGCCTCTCTAAATATCAAATCTTCTTGTCAAAGTGATATGGCCACCCTTTCTCAAAACAACTGAGTCCCTTTGTTCTCTCCTTGACCTTGATGTGAGTGGGAATAAGTCTGGGTCTAGAAAATCTGAATAAATCACTACTGCTTGGTGATTTCTCAGAGTGTGAATGTCCATACTGTGTTCTGCTGTCATATGGTTATATATGTATATATGCAAGTACATACATAGATGTAATATACATTGTAATTGACCTCATTAATGTTTATAAATATGTAAAGGATGAGTGTCAGGAGGATGGAGCCAGGCTCTTCTCAGTGACAGGCAATGATAGGACAAGGGGCAATGGGTACAAGTTGGAACATAAGAGGTTCCACTTAGACGTGAGGAAAAACTTCTTCACAGTGAGGGTGACAGAACACTGGAACAAGCTGCCCAGAGAAGTTGTGGGGTCTCCTTCTCTGGAGATATTCAAAACCTGCCTGGACGCGTTCCTGTGTGACCTGATCTAGGTGTTCCTGCTCCGGCAGGGGGATTGGACTAGATGATCTTTCAAGGTCCATTCCAATCCCTGATATTCTGTGATTCTGTGATACTTGCATATCTACCACTGACATTTTAATTGGAATGAAATCATGTTCTCTGATAGGTCAAATTAGTAAACTAGAACAAGGAAGCTGGAGTGGTGAGTCAAATAAAATTAGTTGTTCTTTTAAAATTCACCAAAAATTTTTTAAAAAATTACAAAAGTGGAAGGAAATCTAATTAAGATATCTGCTTTTCTAAGAAGATTTTAAGACTCTAATTGTTTAAATCAAACAATTCTTCCTTTTTAGATAATTGTCAAGAGTGTTTTCCCATTAAAGGCTTGACAACTTATTTATCATCTCTGGGCACAAGTAATAGAAGTTAATAGAATTCTATAAACTTTAAGGATGTTTGGATCCAACCCTGAATCCACTTTTTTTTAAGTGACTGATCATTTAGTTAATCATTTTGGAAGCTTCCCTAAAAAGTAGAAAAGAAAATTGAAGTACTAAAGCATTTTTTCACATCTTCATTTCAAAACAGAATCAGAAAAGACACTTGGAAAAGTAGTACCGATGGCAGTGAGGTTATTCAATGCTAAATGTCACAGAAAATGAAATATCTGAGTGCTTCAGTTTCCAGGAAACAAAACCAACAGCATGCCTGAATTTGCCTGAAACTAGATGACTTAAGTGTAGCATTAAATCTAGCATTTTCAGTTTATAGCAGCATTGTTGAGGTCCTGTAGTTTCAGTGTGTTATAATTAGTGAGAATGATAAATACATGTAACCAAAGGCAGAAATATCATCAAATTCATCCAAGTATGGGAGATCAATTCACATTTTTCATCTGTTTGTGGGCAGCTGTATCATGGACAGTAGTGATTGGCACGCTACAGTAAAAAGGGTTTCTGCAATTTAGTTGACTTTGTAAAGTCTCTGAAAAAAAATGCAGCAATAGAGCAGTAAATAACATTTGAGTATGACCCCTTTTTGACAGCTTTCATCCTTCATACTGAGATCCCTACTATGAACAGCTTATATAGCCTGTAACTATTGTCAGTCTTTTGCTTCCAAGATAGAATTATTCTCTGCTTTTGCTTAGATAGACGCATATATTCTGTGTTAAAGACATTCTCTAACATTTCTTCTTTAATTTTGGAATCACCAACTGGCAATGGTGCCTTGCCCATTGACGGCTCAAATACAAATTGCTTGAAAAGATATAGTGAAGCTACGCCATATCAGCAATCTGCGCAAGCTTTCACAGTCATTGCAGAAATAGCGTGCAAAGATTGTTGAGATGAAATGTCTGTGTGTGTGTGGACACAGCAAGGCACCTGTATTCCGATGGACACACAAATGCAGAGAGCTAAGCGCTCTCCTTCAGTGCATATTTGTAAATTCATGGAATTTAAAGACAAAATAGGCCCTTATGTTTCATGTTTTTTTATCAAATCCAATAACTCAAGCTGGAAAAGATCCCAAATGCTGAAAGTTCATATTGGACAAACTAACAGAAAGGTTTATAAATTAAGCGCACTCTTTTTCCCGTGCTGTTGGTAGTTATAGAATCATAGAATAGTCTAAATTAGAAGGGACCTTTAAGATCGTGGAGTCCAACCATCAACCTAACACTGCCAAGTCCACCACTAAACCATGTCCCTAAGCACCATATTTAATTGTCTTTTAAATATCTCCAGGGTTGGTGATTCCACCCCTTCCCTGGACAGCCTGTTCCAATGTTTGACAACCCTTTTGGTGAAGAAATTTTTCCTAATATCCATCCTAAACCTCCCCTGGTGCAATTTGAGGCTGTTTACTCTCGTCCCACTGCTTGTTACTAGGGAGAAAAGACTGACACCTACTGCTCTACAACCTCCTTTTAGGTAGTTGTAGAGAGCAACAAGGTCTCCTCTCAGCCTCCTTTTCTCCAGGCTGAACAACCCCAGTTCCCTCAGCCAATCTTTGTAAGACTTGTGCTGTAGACCCTTCATCAACTTCATTGCCCTTCTCTGGACATGCTCCACCACCTCAAAATCTTTCCTTCAGTAAGGGACCCAAAACTGAACTCAGGACTTAAGGTAGGGCCTCTCCAGTGCTGACTACAGGAGGACAATTACTTCCCAGGTCCTGCTGGCCACACTATTTCTCATACAAGTCAGGGAGCTGTTGGCCTGAGAAGCAAGGAGAACAATGAAAGCAGATGAGAGCAAAGTGAAGGCTTAAGGGACACAAGGTCCTGGGCTATTTGGATGTTATGGAACTCAAGAATCCATATGGTCACTGCTATAAAGTTAAATTTTTGCACCCTCAACCATTTCCTATTCTTCCCTGGAACAGTAGCATTCAATTTTACAAGTATTTCTGATGAGCTATCTTCGGATGTACAGTGCTCATGTTCCATTTTATGAACAGGGAATTCAATCCATTTCCCTCACAAACCACAGGCAGACGGTGTCTGATTTTGTTTAATTATCTTTTGATAATAGCTTTGATGGATATCAGTCCCAGATCAAATCAATTGGCCTCACCAGCATAAATCTGCAGCTATGCATCTGAAATTGCTGACCCTCCAAAAAATTAGCTTTCTCTCTTCCTTCCCTCTCTGTGTCTGGCAAGCACTCTCAAGCTGTCTGTACCATCTTCTGCTGATGGAAAAACATCACCTCAAACCACTTTGACTGTTAGTTCCTCAGGGGAAATAAAAATTGCCTCTCTACAATGTGATCCCAATGCTGTTTGGAAAACTGCTGAATGTGTGCTGGATAATAACTATACAACAAAGACTTGTTTCTGTGATGTGTTGCAAACCTTGACTCTTCCTGCAGATTGAACTGCTGTCACCTCACAGTCAAGTAATTAACTCTCCCACCAGATACAGTCTCAAAAGTATTTATGGAGATGAGGCTCATCACATTTGTGAAAATGAGAGTCATTTGCTTCATGAGTCTGTGAAAATCAGGATAGTTACCCCCAGCACATGTCAAGCACAGAACCCAAGCAGAGTCCTGAACTCTTCTAGGCTGGTGGCTCTGTTAATAGTAATTATTTGCTATATATTTGTACAGTCTTGCCTCACATCTTATCATAAAGATTACCATCATAATAACATAGATTGATAATTATATACTATTATAATGACAATTCAGCTAAAAAGTCATCTAAACTTTAACTGTCATGAGTCCAATGCATGTATTTGTGTCAACCTGAAAATTGATGAAAACAAACCAGTCACTGTTAAATTCATCCAATTTAAAACCTGTAAAATATGTGGGATTGCACAAAAAGTGTAATGAGTTCTATCCCCTTGTCCAATTTCAATGGGTAATAATTTATACCACATCCTCATAGGTACAAGAAAGGAAAACAGAAGGCCCCAGATCTCATCACTCTGCCTGACAGAAAACCAACTGTTCATCCCAAAGTTAATTAATTTTGCTCTTTTCTACTCCTTTAATATGTCCAAAGGCATCTTCAGATGTTTAAATTCTGTTCTGTTGGAACAAATATTAGATAATGCTTCTGTTCTTTTCTGATAAAGAAAAAAAAATCACTAATATCCCATGAGACAATAAAGTAGCTTCTATCTAAACTATAAGAAGAGATGTGCAGAGCATGGTATCGCACTAGTAAAACTTTTTCCCTTCCCATAGCTCCTGCCTCAGCCTTCCACAAGATTCCACGAAACAACTTTTGTTCCATTGCTTTCTTCTGCCAGTCTCTCATGGCAGAACAGAAAACAGCTAACACTGGTTTTAACCATTAAATTTTCTTGCACATCACAGCCCTGGGCTTAAAAACAGCCCTTGTGTGTAAAAAAGCATAAGCTCATATAACAATACTAGGAATTCTCTTTGTAAAACAAATATTCATATATAATAAATCTTTTTTCTCCTAAGGAGTGGGCACTATCTCTTCTGGTCTACATGGGGTATTACTTCAACAAATGTGATTCTGGTTGCTGACTAAAATTCCAGTGTGTGAGGATAAAAAGAAGAAAATACACATACTCCTCTCACTGCAGAAATAAAAGACAGGATTATAGAATCGTAAACTCATAGAATCATAGAATCATTTAGGTGGGAAAAGATGTTTAAGATCACCAAGTCCAACTGTTAATCTAACACTACTAAGTCCACCACTAAACCATGTCTCAAAGCACCACATCTACACATCTTTTAAATACCTCCAGGGAGGATTAGATTCTCTGCCTACACTTCAACTATCAGAAATGCTGAAGTGTTTGGTTGAATACCTACTGGTTGTGAAAACAGTTAATCAGTGGAAAACTGTTAGACTCCAAAAAATTTTCAGAATTTTTAAAAGACAGGTTGAATAAACATGCCGAGTGACAACATTATAGCTGATCCTTCCTGGGAGCAAGAATGATTACCTCGCAATATCCATTGTAGCACCATGTGCTACGATTGAGTGTGTATATATCCTTAATATTTTTCTTTGTATAGCAATAAATTCTGACATTTCAAAGAAGTATATGTTCCTCCAGAGTCTATTAGCTTCAAAAACAGCATTTGAGCTGCTTCCATTGAAAGGTTACATTCTGATGTTCAATACTATGGCATATTTTAAAATATCTTTGAAAATTTTAGGCTACATTAAACTTATTTATGGTAACTCAGCCCTGACTTCAGTGGTAAAACCTTTGTGAATCCCAATGACAGCTGTTTTTTCCAGGGATGTCGAGTAGCACCAACATCTAGAAATGAAATCCTGTTATTTAAGATTCCTGCAGTTCGACTATCTTCTGCATCTGCAGCTGTCCTAATTTGTAGAGCCATAGAGGAATGAGAAAAAAAAGTTCCAACTGTATTATATATTTCTATTACTTTAGACTTTATGAGAATAAATCTATAAAACAAGCTGTGAACAATCTCTGAGGCTATATTTCTGATTTCCCAATAGGTCACAGTGAAGATAAGCTGCTATACAAAAGGAGAACTAAAGCTCAAAGTGAATAAAGAACTGTATCACTCAAAGAACACTTTGAATATGATTTGTCTCAACTTTATTTCTGGTTTTTCAGGTGCCCAGTCTAAGGTAGTTGCTCAGTCAATGTTAAGTCTGTAGTCAATGAAGAGAGACTAGTAAGTCCTGATGACAGTTCACCTATTCTGTAATAAATATCTGATAGGTAGTATGAGAAGAACACATCTTTCTTCATTTGCAGCATTCTTAACTAGCTAAGAGCAGATCTCTCTAGCATTCATCAGGCTAAAGCCATATGAGATTCATATATGATACTATAATGCTATGTGCCCAGAAGTAAAGCTAAAAATGGGCATACTTTCAGTATAAAATCATCATCTGAATGAATTTAAAAAATGCAATATAACATTTTCTGTATTTCTGTCAGTTTTTGGTTGCCAAAAGTAAAAGTACTCACATTATATTGGTTACATTAGTGTCATTTCTTTCTTCTTACTCCCTCTTTTCTTTTAATTCCACGTCACCTACATGTCACAGGAGTAAATTTGCACTAGGCCGTATAATTGTTGGGTTTTTTCTCAACAAGTGAAGAAATGACATTTCATAGAGGCCATCACTATTTACACAAGTATATCTAGCGAATGAAAATGGCAGAGTTACAGTCCAAGGGCTCACTAATGTTGGAAATATGTACTTTCATGACAGTTACTGCAGATCCAAACAAGGAAAAGCCATCCCTAAGCACCAATGTTCCTGCTAAGTTCCTGATCCTATAAACAACAGGCTGCTCTCCATTTGCCTCCTGATTTCTCTTCAAGAATGAAAGGAGGTAACATAGGAAACAGTCTAAAAGAAAGAAGAGCCCACAGCCAGGTGAGATTCAAACAACATAAGCATAACTCAGCTTGAACTCTGAATGATATTTTTACAGTATTCCCTGACTGCCCCCACCCACATGGAACTATGTAGAGTGTAAGGATTGTTTGAATTGTTTGGGACATTATAAAAACCTAGGGAAATTTTTCATTTTTTCCTCCTACAGCTTGTGTATGGTGTTTTGGTTTTTTTCTTTTTTACAGTTCAATTCCTTACTACAATTGCTTCAAATTTAGGGAGGTGTAAAACACTCATTTCTTAATCAATGCTTCATTCTTCTGCAGAGACACTGATGAAACCATGGCAGTCAATAATACTCCTGTTCAGGCATAAAACTTTTGCAAAGGCTTTCCCCTCAGCTTCAAATTTGAATTTGCACTGCTAAAATCAATGGGAACATTTCCACTCTTCAAACCACTGGAAGGGCCAGTCCTTAAAGTACAGCTGCCAGTCAGGTGCGATACAAAAGGCCGTGTGCCTGTCACCATGTAAATACAGCATATTTGTCCCTGAACTTCTTCTCCCTCAGTGGTGAGCTCCTCAATGTCAACACTGGTCATTTTGGGCTATACTTGCTCAGAAAATGTCCAGAGTGCAAGAAAATTCTGCTGTTTCACCACTGTACCAAACATGACAAGCTTAGAGGTCTGAGTATACAGTTCTGTTGTGCTTCCTACGTCTTTAACGAAAGTGAGCATATTTTACTGCTACCTTGCTACTTACTGTTACCTCGTACCATCTCGAGTGATTTTAAAATATCAGCCCTTCTGGTCTTTATCACTGTTAGATACTGAATGTGTACAGAACAGAGAAATAATATATTTCTCTATACAACATGCTGTGAAGATAATTATTCTCGTTGTTGAACCAGAAAGAAGGACCTAGATACATGAAAAAAAGGTTTAAGGAAAATAGAGGTCTATAAACAAAATACTCATTATATACTTTCGTGTTTGATCTGTTATCTTCACATACTTACAAGTACATTTCTGTCAAAACCTCTGTGAGGTTGCTCAGACAAGTCAAGCTCCAGGAGACAGAGTAGCACTGAAAGTCTTTGCAGGACGCAACCCAGCACACTTATTTGTCACGGGTGGAGTGATTAACTTCACTCATAAAAGAGAAGTTGTGAAATATTTATTAAGGGGAAACAGTGATTGAACAAGATAAGTAGTAAATGCGAAAGCGTTTTACAAGATTTGATGGCAAGGTACACTTGATTATTTACTGCATAGAGGACAGGGTCAGACAAGCTGTCAGGGAGACCCTCCTGTTGAGTCACGAGGTTCAGAAAGTGAACCCCCTTTCTAAATTCCTTCTCAGAGAGGAGCCTAGGTGTGTCTGCATCCAGTCCTAGTCCCAGACTTGGTCAACAGTTCATGTCTAAAAGATTACATATGCACAATCAATCCCTTATATTACTAAGCTAAGATTTCAGTGTAGCATGGTATATGTCACTTACTGAGAGTCTGCTGTGGCAAGGAATCTCTCAACCTTGAGGAGTACAACCTTAAGCAAGTGTCCTCGCTCAAGGGGAGATCCTGGCATGCAGCTCGCTGCCATAGAGGGGAGCTCAAAGGGCTCTTGGGCTTCTACTATTTATACAGTAAGATGATTATCTATAGCCATATTCTGATGGGAATAAAACATCTAGGTCCCCACTCCAGACAGCGTTTTGGCTGTGTTGCCAGCTATCCCCCAAAGTCCAGGTGCAACTCATCACAACTCCCACTGATGGTTACGACATGAGCAGGAGCCAGGTAAGCAGGAGCAGGGGTCAGAGGGGGAAAAAGAGGAAGAGCACACTGCCACACTACTCAGAACATGCTTAACGTATAATAAATCACACCAAGGAAAATCCTGAATTTTATATTATTATACTGAATAAGGAATTATACCGCTCAATTCCTGTCTACTGTTGACATTGTTGTCACTGTTTCTTAAAAATGTTTGAAGGAGATCTGAAGGAATCGGTTTCCTCAAAGAAACTGATTTAGATGTAAGGTCACGTAATATGTGTAGGAATACTCTAAATGGGTCTATGGAATTGAAAAACATCCTCCCAAAAATATTGCACCATGCCAGTAAGAATTTATGGACACCATATCTAAAGTTTTGTCTGTGGAATACTGAACATGTTACTGATACTCAATATGTTCATGAATTCTTTATTTACAAGATAATAAAATATGTTATTTTATCAGATTAAATGAGCTTTCCATTCTAAAAGATTTTGATATAACAGATATTATTTTTGGTATGAATTACGGCTTTTTAAGCATTTCAGAACAAAAAAAAAAAAACAGAACAAAAAGCTGTAAAGGAAAGATTGACAACTCTCTGATAAAGAGAAAATAGAAAAATAAAATTGAAAAGCTTTTTCTTTCTCTTCATTTGCAGTTTTTTCCTTTTATTTTTCAACAAGTTTTTCCTTCACACTTTAGAAAAACTTGGGTTTGTACTAAGATACCATGTGTTGGCAATTTTTGTCATAAGAAAGAAATCATAATGAAAATATAGAGTAAAACCAATGTATTTCCAGTTATTTATCATAAATGCATTTGTGGTTTTAATATTTCCTTTACAGATACCTTTTCCAAGTGACTAAGGTAAAATAAAAATATTGTATAATACTGTTAAAGGATTTCTATTACTAATTATTTTTAGTGCTCAAACTTGTTGATAAAATTAATGAAAAGTTTGCTTAAATGAGAAATTATGGTTGCAATCAAGTTAATAAGACTACTTTAATAGATCAAAAGACATCTTTATTTGGCATTTTTTTGCTGCAGATACACTTCCAATGAAAAACCAATTGATTAATAAAATGCATGCAAGTGTCATAAAATTTCTGAATGCTCTGCTCATCTAGCATATGATAAATGAAATATTTTATGTAAAATTTTAATGTGTAGACATTAACATGCTTATTCATTTTTGTGATAACATATAGTCATACTAAAGCTCTCCATACATACTTTACATATTGAGTATATTCAGAAGAGCATATATGTGAAGGGCTGATGGTGAACTGTGTTGCAGTTCATTCAATTACTGCACCCCTTCAAGGGGCTGACATCATACAAAATGTCTTCTATTCTTGGTTGAAGTTCAAGGCTTAAATTTATCATCATACTGTCTCTAAAATTTTGGCTTTGCCTTGTTACTTCTCCTTGTGTGTGTTTTAACAAAGAGCTAGTCAGTGACTCAAACATGTCTAAATACATAATTTCTCTGAGAGCAACAGAGAAAGAAGAGGCAATTTAAAGAATTAAATTTAAAGTAATTTTTTCCCTTTACTGTGATGGAGGAAAAAAGGCCTATCTAGCCAACAGTGATCATTTGTTATCATATTGTGATCATTTTTCAATCACAATAATTTTTCCTTCCACTAGGGCATCTATGATGTAATGTGCCTTTATTTCCATATTATTAAAACTTAGGAGTTCTTCTCAATAGGCAGACTACATAGATAACTTAGCTCCCTACATTAGGTTCCTCATCCCCAAAGAATAATCAACACAAGCTCTGCAAGGAAGTGGCTGAAACACACGTGGTTCCTTTTTAGACAGTATAATCTGTGTTTTGATTTACAAGACAGAAGTAGAGGAATGAAGGATCACAGTCAAAAAGTACTAGGCAAACTGAGCCAGTCCTTTCAAGAAGTAATACTACTGATTAATCAGTGTGGTTAATTGCACTCTTTTTGGAAAATTCTAAATTTTACATCAACAGCTGATGTCTGATATACCCCACCCAATTTATTCACTCATTCTAGTACTGGTTGTACTCTTCTGTATTCTTAAGCTTATCAGACTGCACATTATTTCTTCCAAGTATGAAAGGTTTACCTCTCCCCACCATTGCCAAGTTCCTTTTCAGAACACTTTTGTCATCAGACTTTCTTTTTCACAGGTCCAGCAATGCATTAAGTGAATTAGTTCCCTCTATATAAAATTTTCATGATGCATCCTTGCCAAAATTGACCTTGTACACTGTCCTATTATTTTAGTTAGACTTACCTGGACTGAGGTTTCCCAGAAGATTAATAACAAAATAATTTTTAAAAAATGGTCTATGTATTTCCAAGATATGGCAAGAAAGTAAGTATCATGGCATATATGAGCAACTAAGGAAGAGGAAAGGTAAGATATTAAGGAGAGCAGCATTATTAATGTCATAATGAACAAATAAATAAAAAATGCAAAAATGAGTGTCGTTCTGCAGCACTCAATCCCTCATGTCCCTCCATGATAGTAGTTCCCTTTCACACTCTCTTAATTTTCCATATCTCAGAATGTCCTACCTAACCCTTATGGTTTACTCTGACAGTGTCATGAGCTCTCCCATTGTCACCTAGTCACCTGGCAAACTCCATTTTTTCAGAAAAGTAGGAGTCAGGTCAAGACACTGCCTGTTGAAGATGCACTGATGTGCACCATCACTTGGATGGATTACCGCTGTTCCCATTTTTACACGCTTTTCCACTAAGAGAAGCACCAACAAGGGCACCTCTCCTCTACCTAGGCACCACCTCATGTGACATTTTCTGGAACAAATTAAATCTAAGAACTAACTCCTCTGCCAAACTTAGTTGAAATTTACCCAACAATTCACAACAGCATAAAGAAAACAGACACGAACAGACAAAAAGTCTGATCAGCTCATTTCAGAATTGCAGATTTGTGGTTCAATAATGATTTTACAACAAACTGAAAAGTTTTGCTGGTATAATATTTTACTGTTACTGTTATGTCATTGCTTTCACATTGTCTATCTTCTGTGTATGGCTCTCTTTGGATTAGATTATTGTGTCAAAAACTATAACATAGTACTAGGCAAAGTTCAGATATGACTTAACTTCAGCTAAGACGTGGGACATGATCCCATTGGAATGATTTAAGTTTTTAATTCTTTCAGGAGGGTAACCTCTACTTTCCTGTACATTATTGGAGTGGAAATGCCTTATCCTTTGATGTGCTGCCAGTCTGGGCAATTTCAATTGTCTTAATTCATATTACCTTTACACTCTCTTTCTTTAATCAATTAATGATAAATAAATTACAACACTCCTCTACAAAGCCAACTCTGCTATCAGTCAAAAGAGCCTTTCAGTTCAGAAATTTTCTTGAGACAATTCTTATTGACAGATGCTTTTTAACAATATCTCATTTCCTTTCTTTCCTCATAGGATTCTCCTGCACCTTATTTAGCAGACTGTAGAGATATGCAGCCATTGCTATCATGTTGATCTGACCTGAAAAAGCAGATTGAGACAATTCTTGATTGAGGCCACCTTCATTTTCAGAAGCTTCCTGAATCACGCTGAAAGTGCTGAGTAACAAGCTCTCTTCCTGTTTGGACATGAGTCAGTCTGTATGTTCCATATAGAATCCTCTTAAATAGAGCACAGAGCCTAGTAAGCACTTTTCTTTAATGAACTATTAGATTTTGAAAAGTCTGCCAGTCTAAGACTCGAACAAAGTCAGTGATGGAGAAATACATACTGTGTTTCTAGAGACATCGATGGTCCAAAACTGACAAACACAGCAGCTCCTTCTTGGTTAGAATACTAAAGGCAGGCTTGTCCCAAGCTTACTAAGTAGCAACTGTGATTATAATCTTTCCTAATTTACCTTAATGTCCTGAGTGCTAACAAGAGTGGCCTCTAAGGAAAAGACTCTTTATTTTACTTTTTCGTCAATAAATTTTGATTTTGAAAATGCTCCAAGCTCAAATTTAAATCCAGTTCAAAAAATGTTTATGGAGTCTGTCAACAAAATAAAGAAGTTAAACTGAAAACATACTAGAGGCTGTCAAGAAATTTTTTTGTAATCCAAAAGCGATCCAGTAGCATCGTGTAAGTGTTCCAGGGATAAATCTCAAAAAGGAGCACTAAAGCACAAAATCTGTGTAGTCATAAGGCTAATTTTCTTAAATTTTCTTGTAGTGAAATGACTCCCAGCTGTACCATATCATTGCTGGTTTTTAGAAAGCTCCTGCATAGTATATAACATTTCATATATAATAGAAAAATGTTTATGCAACATGTTGCCTTCTAAGATTTCTCTCATTGTGCTACCTGCAACTCTTCCAGGTTAGTTTCTTAACTGATATCTCTGCTTATGAAACAATAGAGTAAATCACACTGTGAATTTAAATTTGAAGTTCTAAATATGAGTTAGTGATTGCTAACTTTTTTCTTAGGATCATGCGATTGTTCCAACATGTGGTATATTTAAATCAGTAGTCTGTTTATCCAAACAGAAAAGAGACTTAATTAATTTTACATCTAATCTCTTCACTATTGAGACTTGATTTTTTTTTCTTACAAATATTTCTGCACTAGTAGAAAGAACTTTGGTGGAACCTAAAAAGAAACTATAATTGCCTTTCATGTGTGAAAAAGATCTCTTCTGTAACCCATTGGAAATCAGTGCACTAGGCTGGGGAGTACATTTAGAGAAATGATGGTTCAGGAGAAAGTTCTTTAGCAAAATTAATTTAATTGCCAAAGAACATCATCAAGGACAAAATAACTAAGACTGTAATAATGAAACTTTTATAAGACCTAATAAAGAATAACATTATCAATTCAGGGAGAGTAGAAAAGAGCTAGATGATCTTTGAGACTGGAATAACAGAGGGATGAAACTGAGGACTACAGAGTAGAAGGTTGTTCACAGAGGGACAATGACACAACAGTTAATCAATTGGAAATTAAAAAGCATGAGAAGGAAGATTAATGATTGAGGGACTGCATATGATGCAGCTATGAGAACATACACAAAAAAATGTACCTAAGCAGAAATACTGTTGCAGCTCCCTGTAAATGAAAGAGCAATTTTCTGGGGTGTATTTTTTAATAACTCTCTATCCCTTATAGGAAAGAAAAGGGTTCAGCTTGTGGATTCATATTTTGACATCATTGTTTCTCCTAACATCAGCATGGGTTTTTTAGCTGAATTATTAAGTGACCTAACTGGAATATATCCTTAATTCAGATTCAAAATTATTACAGTAAATAGCATTTGTCCCAGAACATATTGTCTACTCTATCAAAACCTGTCTATTGTTTGCCAGAAAGTCACCCAAATTTGTGTGATTAGGAGTTCAGCTCCTGGGGGCAGGCAATTTGGTCATTTAAATAAATTGCTAGGAAAGCATTTCTTTCACCCTGGTCACATCTTTCAAGTCAATTTCCCCTTAGTGGATTTTCAGAACATCTTTTCTAACATGTATTATTCAATTATTAGCTGTAATGAAATCCAAATCCAATCTGGGTTCTCTAAGGTATGTATGTGTCCTTTTCCACTTCCTGAAACTAAAGAAAATATATTCAAAATGAGGGAATGCAGCACTTTATTGAGAGCAAAAAGAGACACTACATTTTTCAGTCTCCCTTAAAAGTGCCCATTAAAATTGCTAAGCCTGCTGAGAAAAGAGGATGAAAGTTAACTTAAATAATTAAACATACCTAGGGCATCTCACCTACGTGCTGCACTGGCATTCAAAATAGTTGTTTGTGAAGAGCTTTTCACAAGCGAAACCTGGGGTCACTGTTCCTTTGTGTCTTCTGCTGAAAAATAAATAATTCAACAAGTAATGTACTGGCTACATTGTAAAAAACCATACCCCTTCAGTGGAGAAATAGGGAGATATCAGCTGTTTACAGAGTCTTTTTTCTTTTCTGATGAGAGAAGGAAAAGAAACCAAGAAAAAGTAGTACAGTGAGACCCTCTCAGGATTTTAGTAAGATTCTCCCTCTGTTTTATTCTCCCTCAAAACGTGCTATACATACGACATTACCTGAAAAAAACCCTCATGAAAAATCATAAATCCTCTATAAATCACTCAAATTCCAACAATTCAGTGTTGCTTCCAGACATCAAACTATCAGTGCTTAACCTTCATCTCCTTAACTTTTTCTGGGGTCTTTTTTTGTGACTTTATTCACAGCAACAGTAAAAGCAGGTGAAATAACCTAATGCCTCTAGTGTCAAGGTTCAGGATAGCAGATTTTTCTGTACCTCTTAGCTACTCAGTATTTTGGTGGGGAATGAGATATCTTTATCTCGAGAAAGATCTGTGTATGTCAGTAGCAGTATTCTGGGAGAAGAATGAAGGCACAGGGTAGGCAGGAGTGCAAAAGAGAATGATGTTTGGTTCCTGCCAAGTGAGCAGTTCAGTCTATGCATCAGTGATTTCTTCTCCAGCCCAAAACACGAATGAGGATGGAGAGCGAAATGTTAGCATTGGCAAGCTGGGCTATACGTGATGCACGAGGCTGTAGATGAGATCCTCCAGTTCTTGGTTCTGCTGGGTGAAAATTGTATGGAGAGCATATTACTAAGGTCCTTTTGGGCAAAGGGTCTGGTAAAATCCTGCTTACACACATTTGTCTGAAACTCCACATTTTTACTCCCTAATGCATCAGACCCAGGGCAAAAAAAAACCTAAAAAACAAGGGAGAGACAGAGATCTCTTTCTTATTGTCACCACATCAAAACACTTACATGCCGGGAGAATTTGGTTTGTTCTTCCTTGAGAAAAGAAGGCCTAGGGGAGGCTTTATCACCATGTTTCGGTATTTAAAATTGGCTGCAAAGAAGATGGAGACTTTTTGCAAGGAGTCACATGGAAAAAGACTTGTAATGTGTACAAGTTAAGCCTGGGGAGACTCTGATTGGACACAAGAGGAAAATTTTTCACAATGGGGACAATGAGCCAGGGAAGTGGTGCATTCCCCATCCTTGGACACTTTTAAGATTCGGCTGGACAGGGTGCTGGGCTTTCTTGTCTAGACCATTCTTTTTCCAGGAAAGGTTGGCCCAGATGATTCTTGAGGTCCCTTCCAACCTTACATTCTACAATTCTGTGATTCATGCAGAGCATAAAGGCAGTAGAGGAAAGGTTGTTTAATGTATGTCTTCATATGCATTGGTGATTTTGTTTCCTAACTAATCACAGGGATAAGAAATATTTTTTACCATTTAAGCTCAGATCCTGCTCCACATTGCTAACAAAAAGACGACATCACACAAGTCCATACAATTTCCTTCAGGCTCATCAGTGATTTGGCAATAGGAAACCGTATTGTCTGAAACGGTGCTATTTGTAAAATTTCTGACATTTTAATTACATTGTTACTCTCTTGTTTCTTCTGAGCTGAAATTCTACACAATATTTGAGGGAAAGGAATTGTAAATCTTAAACTTGTCTTCTAATGTTTTTTTTTTCTAGGAGTTGTTTACGTTCTGTGTTCTTTGAGGACTCTGTGGCTAGTCAAGCACTGGATCTTCAGCATAAAACCAGTGTGCGATATCTTCTGTGACAAACTGTCATAAGAAAATCTGCAGAGTGGAAAAATACTAGCAGATTTCCTTAACTTTGTTCAGTGTTATACCTAAATCTGTGAGGTCACAAAGGAAACATGAATTAAAATAAATAACTAACTATAAATAACTAAATAAAATTATAACTTCTTGTGGAAATCCTATACTAGGCAACTCAGGTAGGAATCTTAGCTAAGAAAAATAGATTGATTTGATTCAAACCACTTTATGTGATAAAATGAGCCTTTCCTCAATGAAAAGGATTTGACTGTAAAAAAATATAAGGAAGCAGCCGTGCACAAAATTTCTTTCTGCATTAACCACTCCAGCTTCTGAAGACACAGAAATCTTGAGGGCAACTGCATACCCACTGTCCATAGGTAACTGAAATTGAAAGAAGGCAACATCAGTAACCTTAACTGCCATTAGAATAAGGAGCTGAAACAATCGTTCCAGAGGTCATATTGTGAAAGAAAAAATACCCCAACACCTAGCTAGTTTTAAGATAGAGATTACATATCTCCTGCCCTGAGGGATTGTTATGACAGATGGAGCCCAAAGTCATGGACTAAATAAATTCAATGGACAGTTTAGAGGGATGGCTTATAGACTAAGGGAATGAAATCTGTGTCTATATATCAAAAGACAGGAAAGGTGGTGGTGATTAATTAGGATGTTTTGGAAAGTGTGGGACTTGAGCATGACATAGATGGTATAGAATATGGAATGAACATTGTCCTGGTTTCAGATGAGATAGAGTTAATTTTCTTCCTAGTAGCTGGAATAGTGCTGTGTTTTGGATTCAGGAAGAGAATAAGCGGATAAGACACTGATGTTTTAGTGGTTGCTGAGTGGTACTTTTCAACTTCTTGTACTGCCCTACAAGTAGGTTGGGGGTGCACAAGAAGCTGGGAGGGGACACAGGCAAGACAGAGACCCAAGATGGCCAAAGGGATATTCCATACCATATGACATAATGCTGAACAACAAAACTGGAGGTAGTTGGCTGGAGGGTGGCAGCCACTACTCGGGGACTGGCTGGGCATCAGTCAGCTGGCAGTGAGCAAGTGCATTGTGCATCACTTGTTTTGTATATTGTTTTATCATAATTATTATTTTCCCTTCCTTTTCCGTCCTATTAAACTGTCTTTATTCCAACCCATGTGTTTTACCTTTTTTCCAATTCTCTCCCACCCTGCTGGGGATAAGTGAGCGAGCAGCTGTGTGGTATTTAGTTGCCTGCCGGGTTAAACCACAAACGCTATTTTTATGAAAAGGATTTTATGCTGTATTTATCCCCATGATATCAGGACACCAGAATCCATAATTACAACATCACTTTCTGACATTCCCAATGGTCATACAACGTATTTGTGCAACCTGTTAGTCTTTCCTGACACTATTTCAAAGCTTCTGGGGCTCTAAGTATCCTCCAGGAGTTTGGAGAGCTGTGTGGAAGTGCATTGGGTAGTGACTCAGCATGAAAGAGAGGTTGTGCTTCATTTAACCTGTCCATCACCCCAGCTGCCTCTGGAGAGCAGAACCCTGCCAGGCGGGACTCTGACTGCAGTACTCTCTGGGAGCAATGGGGCTGTTCAGAGGCAAGGGCTGAAATGTGTCTCCTTCTGACCACAGCAGTAACAGACTGGCCTGAGGAGAGAGGAGATACTTTAACAAAGTTGGTCCCAGGGCAACAAATTAAACAAATCCTATTTAGATCCTACTGTGTAGATGGTACAAATACAGAAACATTAGTGTGTTCACTCCAGAAAGATATACTCTTAATGAGTAGAGACTTGAATTCTGTTACACTTTCAGTCTCCAGATGGTTGTAAAGTATAGCCCTTAGTAAAATTCATTGGAAAGTCTGAGCTGAAAGTAATAGCTACCAAATGCAGGACTTAAAGAAATGAGCCCAGCTGCTTAACTCAATGACGGTGAAGGACAAGCAGGGAAACCAGATCCTTTCCTCTATGGTATCATAGTAACGCTCTGCATTTTAATATCAACAGTGAACTAGCTTCATTCCTACTTGTCTTTTCTGAGTCAAAAGTAGCAATATTAGCTTTGCCATCTGTTCCTGCTGTTTTCCATACCCAGCACTTTATTCCCTTTCAAATCAAGCATCAGCCAGCCAGCCCGTGACCCCAAGCCCTTAATAATATATGCAGTTGCTGTGGCTGGGATGCATGTTTTGGGTGGATAGAGCTGAAGGTCACGGGCTGGACCACTCTTGCACCAGGCCCATGTTCAGAGCAGACAAAGGTAACCCTGATATATCTCATACACAGAAATGGAAAATGCACTGTGTCCTTACTGAAATACTCCTCAAACAAAATATACAGAAACTAGATAAATTAAAGTGGAGACCCTGAGAAAAATAAGCACTTCCTACGGTTGCTATACAATGTATATACTTTTTAGAGAATTTTTCAATTATATATCTGTATAATAGGTTAAAAAATTGGAAGAAAACATATGGATTTTTAACTTTCTAAATTGCCAAACCTAATTATTTTGATGTTTTCTAACAAAAGCTTTACACTTTCTTGCTTTGAAATAACTTTGGTTTTAAATTAAACTAAATGTATTCAAATTTAGAACAATTATTTTTTAACTCTCAGTGAAAAATAAAAATTAAAAAATTAATTGAAAATATATTTTATTTGAATCAAATACACTTTGGATTTCCATTTTTACAAAGCTTTAGATTTTGATGCTTTATTGTAATTTAAGATAGATAAATTTTTGGCAGTAAATCCATTTTCAAGTAAAAGGAGAGAAGCTTTCTTCCTCATTTCCTTCCCAGGCTGTCCTTGCAGCTGTAATTCAGAAAAAAAAGCTGTGTACAAGAGCTCCATTTGTGTATTATTCAGGTTATGGCTACTGGGACAACCTTGTTCCAGATTCCAAGTTACTGAAAGATGTATTATTTTATTACCCAGTCAGGGACTTTTACTGAGATGCATGCTTCAATTTCTTTTTCAGTCTTTGAGAAAGGCTTCTACATTGTGTGCAAACCTGGAAGAAAATAAACAGTATGTTATCAAAATAAATCTCACTCAGCTCAAAAAGGCTGAATAGAGGTTAATCCAATTACTTAATGGTTATCTCCTTTTGCCTCTTCCTTCAGGCATCTGTGCTTTTACATGTTCTTCCCTTTCCTAACATGATTCTTTAGAATTCTTTCCTTCACAAAAGAAAAAATACTTCATTGTGCTCTCTCATCCAAGTATTTCTCCATTATGGAGTGATAGAAATATGCTTTAAAAATTGTACAAGTAGTCTTGAAATTATTCATTTATGGCAAATATTTATTTTTCATTTAGAGTCAACAGGTCATTGCTCTTAAATTTGTTTGACTTATTCTTGAGGTCAGACCTCATACTGAATGAAATATATAGTAGGAATAGCACTGAAAATTTGATCAATAATATTAATTGATTTGATCTATAACATTAATGCTTGACTCCAGTAAATACACGACTCCAGAGAACACAGGATAAATAGCAGTAGGAGTCAAATAAATATGTTTAATAGAACTGTAATTAGAACAAATTTTAATGAACTGCATGTATATGTTTTCAGCATTCCTGCTTCAGGGAAATCAAATGTGCTAATTCCTGCTAGCAACATCCCTCTGGGAGTTTAATGCCCAACTGGTAAGCTGCACAAAATAATAACTGACCTACAAGGACGGAAGGCAGCAAGCAAACAGTGAATGAGATGGTGGGACAATTAATCTTTCGCATCCACTTGTGCCTTGTGGAATAATTATTCTGCTACATTTGGAACCTGCCAAAATGTTCATACCTAAAGTCCCCAGAACTAGACATCCTATGCAGATTCTCAGCGCTCCTCTGCCATCTTCTCAGCCAGAGCCATCACAGTCCATCCTTGGTAGTGCCCCCTGACACTATTTATTCCCCAGTCACCCTGACCCAGTATTCCTCTCTCCCTGCAATCAAATTTCAATAATTGCATAATAGACATTGTCCAGAATAGCTTCTGCTTGATAGCATGTTCAAACACTAAAATCAATCCTCTTTATTGCTAAAATGAAAAGGGAAAACTTCTTTCCTTTGTATGTTTGTACTGTCATTCACTCAGTGAGCAAAATTTTAAGTTATAAAAATGGGACTAGGAATACAGAAAGCTAATTTTAAAAGAATCTCTGTAAGATTTGGGGAGATGAACTGGGTTACTAAACTACAAGGTGGGTGAATCACTTGCTGGACCATAAACTGGCTCAAAGATTCAAACTTCAACAAAGATAAATTCTTAGTGCCTCGGGGCAGAAAAATACCCATTTAACAGTACAGGGTAGTAACTGGCTGCCTGGGTAATGCTTCTCCAGAAAAAAAACACGGGGATCATGGTAGGAAACAAGTTAAACATGAGGCAGCAGTGCATACTTGCAGTGATGATGGCTACCAGCACGCTGTGCTGCATTAACAGGAGTAGAGTAAGTGGATTGGGGATAATTATTATTCCCCTGTGCTTGCATTTGTGAGGAGGAATGAGGTGCCCTGTCTCCAGTTTTGCCACACCAAAACAAGGGACAAAACCTGCAGACAGGCCAGAGGAGGGCCAGTCGCATGGTTACAGGCTTGCAATACATGGGACAATGCTGAGGAAACGCGTTTTTTTTTCAGCCTTGAGAAGTGAAGGCTAAGAATGAAGACTAACTGCAATCTCTCACAACTTAAAATGCAGTTACAGAGCAGGCAAAACCAAGTGCTTCTTGGAGGTGCAGTGGTCACAAGTTCCAGCAAGAGAGAAAAAAATTACCATCAAAGTGGTAAGCATCAGAACAGATGCCCAGGGAGTAAGCTCCATCCTCAGAGATTTTCAAACTTTCACTAATCCAGTCAGTTCTAGAGCAAAATGATACAACTTTTATCAAAGTTCAGCTCTGCACAGGAGGTAGGACCAGATCACCTGCAGAGCTTCTTTCCAACCAGAATGGCCCTGTAGTTTCCCCAGCCTAAATTCCTGCTCTGTGTAGTATTAAGTAATATGGGGTCAGTTCCTACCACAGTAAATCAGCAAGCAGGTTATTCAAAGTGGGGTGTATGGCTTCCTATTCATTGCACAAGGGTTGGAAATACGTAAAATGACAGATGTTCCTTCAAGCATTTAGCAAGGATGATATCTCCCAAATCTATAGAAGATCTGGAAACTGAACTAAACACAGGTTTCCAGCCAGCTCACTGATTCATTAGCAGTATGGTAGCTGCAGCTTCTACAGAAACCGGCCTGTTGAAGTGATGCCTTTCATCCGCACAGCAAATTCTTTTACATGTACCAGTGGTAATCAAAAACATAAATCTTCAGTAAACTGAAAACTTTACAAAAGAAACCCTGGTGTCATGCCCAATTCTTCTTTGCCTTTCAGTATGTGTTTATGTTCTTGACAAAAGTTCAGCAGCATAACAATAATGCATTTATATCCCGCAGCAGGCTCAGTGCTGGGGTTAGCTGGGGCTGCTCAGCGTTGTGCCACCTCAGGGCTGGAAAATGCCTGGACAGTGCTGGCACAGCCTCCCTGGGCAGCCTGTGCCTCTGCCCCACTGGCCCCAAGAAGACAACCATGTTTTCAGCTGCTAGAACTGAAAGGAGACAATGCAGAGAAACAGCTGACCTTGTCTTTCTATATCACCAAATTTCCTAGAAGATCTGCTGGGGTACCTGTACAACATTATTAGTCCACCACAATGTATGACTGTGGTGAGAATTACCAATGAAAAGACAAAAAACTTTAAGAAGAATGCTTGTTTGAATAGGCAGGTTATACAATACGTATCCACATGCTTCTGTAAAAGAGAAATTTTTGTTCTAAATGCAATGTCCAAATATGAAAAAGAAAAACAACAGGTAGCCATCGGAAAGAGACATTTCTTTCTCACTGCTGGTTATGACACACATAGAACAATGTTATACCACACTTCAACTTCCCATACAATATTCTATGAAATCCAAAGCTTCAGGATCATATACTCCATGTCATGACTCACTCCTCCAGTCCAAAAGGAGATGACAGAGGATGCGATGACAGTAAATCCTAGCTTCACTGTGAATAAATATGTAAGCTTTTTTTCTGGCCTGAGGACAACCAATTCCTACTGAGAATAAAAAGACAACATGTGATCAGGGATAAATGTACAGAAGTCAAAGCCACTATCATTTACTGCTGTTTTAACTATAGAAAAAGCATGGTATTGAAGAAATGTTATTTTCAGTATGCTCAGTCTTCAAATGTGATTTGCAGGCTGGCCTTTGATGATAGGTTTGTTTCATGCCCATTTCCTACTTTGTACCTGCAACTAGAAAAGAACAATAGAACACCAGCAAATGTATAAAAATCCTCCCATTTTAAGTTTTAGAGCTATGATTTTCAGACCTAACCTTCTAACCGGATTAGGTTAGATGATCACAGCAAAGTCACAAACTCCTGCTGCTGTAGAGTCTTTGAGGTTTCTTTCCTGTCATATTAAATCATGGCAGGGGATTTTAAAAGATATTTGAATGAGTGACCTTCAACAATATTATCTTTGAGTAATTTTCTGAGTAATATTTCTTAAAGTTATAATTTCATAATATTCATTAACTCATTCTCCAAATGAATATTTCACATATGTGCCTTAGGTTGATACAGTATTTTGTCTGGTTAGTTATCAAAATCAAAACTCTACACATAAAATATTTACAAAAAACTACAGTCAGGTTATTATATTCCAAAGGTGATCTTTTTTTTATAATCACTGTGTCGAATAGAAAAAGAATCTGAACACATTTTTTACAAAAATCCATAGCTGCTAATAAAACAATGGAATACTAACAAGAACCAGTATCAGTTTTATTTTGTCCTTTCCTGAGAGCAGGTGGTATAAACACATATGAGCACATTTCCAAAACATCCCTGATGATCAGAACATGCAGCTCTCCAGTGATTAAATTCTTAATCAGATCTGCAGGACACCTTTTATCAGCTTTGAAACAATTTTTTTTATGTAACTTGGAACCCGTCATAGTTTTCTCAATTCCTGATAAATATATATTATTTTACCAGAACAATTTTACATGATTTGAGTTAAAAGGAAAGAGTGAAGTTACTTTCCTGGCAAAGAAAGAGGCTTATTTTAATCAGCCAGTGACAGTGCTTACATGATGCTAGATTTTAGAATTATTTAATATAAAACACTTTTTGTTCAGACCTGCCAATTTCAGCATTTCAAGAACCATGATTCAGTTTCCCAAAAACTTCATTATCTTTAAATTTATAAGATTTATTTTATCTAATTTAATCAAGACTTCACTTGTGATCTGTCCACCAGTCTCTGAGAATCACATTTTGGCACTAAATAACTAATAAACTAATGAATCATTTTTTTTACAGAGGTAATGAGGTCTCACAAAGTTCCTGCAAGTACATGAAAGCCACTAGTTCAGTGGAGTTTTGGTGGAGCACCAGTGGTGCACCTGGTAATGGAAAGACAGAGGCACGTCAGCACTTGTGTATCTTTCCCAGCAGCACCAGCAGCCAGCAGTCACCAAGTCTGCAGCTGAATCAATTGGCGCTTGCTTGAATGGCATTATAAAGAGATAGATAAAGCAAATGAGGGCCTTGAGGAAGATTAGCATTTTGTGCTGTGTGAGAAGAATGAAGTTTCTATTCCATCCTACTGTGGAGGGCTTGTAGGAGAATGGAAAGTATCATGGTAGGAGGCATGGAGTAGTTGCAGTGAGTGGAGAGGAGAGAAACGCTGTGTGAGAATCCAAAGAAAACTAGGCTTTCTCTATTCTGCTGTTCACAGAATTATTTAAGAACGGGGTTTTATTGTTAAATACTTCTTGTGTTGTGCCCTCATGCTACCTTAGAGTCAATTATTTCAGCCTTTCTCATCAGGGAAGAACTTACTTCAATTTTTTTCATTGATAGCTTAGGTCCTCACAGTACTCAGGGATGGAGCTAAAAAAAAAAAAGCCTCCTCAAAAACCAAAATAAACAATCAAACAAAACAAGCCAACAAAGTTTGAGATATGTGACTAAAAAAAGGAAAACAAAAAATAGAAAATGGAACTGGGAGAGACCTTGACTAAGCAAGATAATCTGTGCCTAGACTATTGCCAACTGCCTTATTTTTTAAAAACCTCCATTAATAGAGATGCAAAAACTTTCCTGGGTGCCCTGTTCCAGTGCTTCACTCTTTACATCAGCCTGCCCAACACTTCTTGCACCAGTAGTTGGTACTGTCATTGCTAATGCCCTACTTGAGAATAGCAGGAAACCAAAAAGGTCTAGATGATCGTTGTAGGAACCTTCCAACTGAATTATTCTAACAATTTAGAGAAAGTGAGGAGCTATGCTCCTTAGCCATAACACAAAGGACAGTGATCTTTTTAATTTACCCTAACTTTTGGTTATACCGAGGAAAGGACCTCACAAAGCCATCCTATCAATGAAATATTTTTACAGAAAATGTAAATGAGTCCAGAAAAATTAATGCAAAAGAGAAACAGTCTTGTTTCCAATTCTTACCATGACATCTGCAACTATGCAAGTAATACAAATGTGATATGCAAAAATTCTTATCAGCTACTGTTAAGTAAAATACTTCCTTAAGGGGGAGATCTGCTTTGCTTCTCTTTGATCTTAGAAAATTCTTCACTGAAAAAGCTTCAAAATTTAAGTCCATCATATTATTTTCTATATATTCTGGACAGATGCTAGCTGACACCCTTTTGTAGAAAACAAGGTAAAGGCTCATTCAGAGAACCTTCAAGATGCCACCTACCTACAGTTTCCTAGTCTACTTCTTTTCACTACCAACTGTTGAGAAATTTTAGGGGTTTCATGCTGTGCCATTTCTTCTTTGACTGACAAGAAATATGACCCAGGATTTGGCCATGGGCATATACATAGATATGAGAGATTGAGACACAAGAGTGAAAATTTAATTCCTAGCAACAATATCTTAAAAAAAAAATCTTGTTAAAATATTTGAAGGAAAGCAGTATCTGCATGTGTTTTCATAAGACATGGAATAATTTTGTTTGTAGATTTTAAACAATCAAGATTGTTTAAAAGTGGAACTGAAATGCATCTACTATGACACCATTTCACTGTGAATGGTCAGAGGTCTCAATATCTGTCCTTCTACAGTACTCTGAAAGGAAAACCATTATTTATATGTAATTACCTTAGCCCAGAGAAGATATGCACTTACAAGGAAAAATCCTCGTAGCTGTAAACAGGTCTTACAGCAGCATTCACATACCAAATAAAAAAATCTCTCTCATACAAATTATGCAACTGAGTTTTCAGCATCAGTGTGTTTTATTCCAAATTTTGAAGCCAGCACTTGTGTGAATGTATCCATGATTCTTTAATAGTGCAGTGATCCTAGGAGTTTTAAAAATCAGCTAGAATAATATGGCTACAACTTTGAGTCTGAATTTGCAGTGATCATTTTTATTATCAATATAAATGGCAAATGTGTTTGTCCTCCCTTCCCCTCTCACAAAGGATGTTGTAGCCTCAGCTGAGCTGCCAGTACAGGAACCTGGCTTGGGCCAAGCTCTGCTGCACAACAACCCTCCAGAAACCAGGAGTCTCACCAATACCTGCTTGATCTGACTGCACAACAGCCTTCGGTAAGGCAAACCTCTGCATAGCACCACTAGTTTTCATTGACTTTTCATATCCTTCTCAAAGGTTGGTCCTCATAGCATATTTCATGCAGTGTGGTGACCGGTAGGCTGTTCCACTAAAATAATCAAAATTATTAAAAATCATTAAACCGAGTAATCTTCATTAAAAATATGCCATATCTATTTTATTTAAACTTTGGGGTTTGGTATTGTTCCAGCTTTTTATTTGGGACTGCACATCGCTTTTATGGATATGACTTTCAGAGAAGATGGAAGACTCTGCCTCTGTGTGCAGCCACTTGTATTCCCTCCTTAGCACCTGTTTTCAGCTTTTGGACCTCTCCATCGATGAGTCAAAAGGAGCTCCCCTCAGAAGGGCAGCATATGAGTCTGGGAGTTTTGTACCTTTTCCACAGTTATCTCCCAGAAACACTCAGAGCGTGAAGTCAGGATAAGAAATGATGAAAAACAGACTGAAAGTCATTTTGCTCTTGAGAGAGCTTGTGAATTACCCAACCCTAACAGCCTTGACTGCTTGGATTAGCCAACTTTCAAAGGAATAAAGCCTTCATGATTGTTTCACAATTGGAAACTGAAATTACCTCCAGTTTTTCCTCAGGGTCCCTCTAAAGGCACAAATACACTAAGCCACTGTTTTTTCTGGAAACAACCACTAAATAAAGAGGCCAGGTGAAGAACAGTAACTGTAGGTAGCTGAGAAACTATGCACTGCTGGGTTGTCACAATTTTTCAATCCTAGTTTGCTAAAGGCTATGCAATTCTTAAAAATACATAATTTTAAATGCAACCATAAAGTAACAGAATTATATAAAGAACAGTGGGAAGCAACCCTAAGAATATCAGTGAGCCCAGCTCTGGCAGGATCAATTATCACTGTATTGTTCATGAAAGACATATGGCTAACCTGTTTTTAATATCTCTAGCAATTAACATTTTACAACCTATGCAGAGGTCTACTCATACGACTAAAAGCTATGCTTTTCACTAGCACAGTGCCAGTGAAAAACATAAGTAGGAAGTGTTTCCTAATATCTAACTTGGTCTTTTCTTGCTGAAAACAAAGCCAATGACTGTTTATAAATCTCCCGGTGACAAAGAAAACAGTTTATCATTTTATTCTTCGCAGCAGACTTTTATATGCCTAAGGTATGTTATATTGTCCCAACCATTTCTTATCCTATGTCTTACCCAGGTTGTTTTTTCAATATTGACCCAAATGTCATCTTTTCTAGAGATTCTCTTGGAATCTCTCCAGCCGCTTTACACCTTTCTCAAAGTTTAATGACCACAGCAATACACTTTACAAAACAGGTCTGAGAGGAATAGAAATCCTGCATACTCCACTTCTGATTGTACATTTCAGATGTGATGTTCACAGCTGTACAACCTTATTAACTTATATTCAGCTTGTGGTCGACCATAAATCCCACATTCTTTCTTAAAGATCTGGTATTTCATCCTATTTCTGTTTTGCTGATTATTAAGCTTCATCTTGGTTTTTCAGACCAAATTGTCAAGACATGTCAACTTACCTGCAGTCTTTCTTCCCTATTCTCTTTAACTATTAACCAGCGACTTTTGGCATACACTTTACACTTTCAACCACCAAGCAAGTGTGTTATCTTCCATATATAAGGTGATCCCTTTTCGGTTCTCCCTTGAGCGTGCTATACTGATTTATGTTTATCTTCTTGTCATGTGAGTTATCGCATCTCTGTTATGTCAGTTACTTCACAACAGTGATGAGATTGTTTTCTGCATTAATATATACATGCCTACATACTATCTGTGTTATAAAGTATAGAAAGCTTTGATGGGCTGATGAGCTATTCCCTTTTTTATTCCTTCCAAATAAAATCTTAGTGACTTAGTGGCTATTAAGAATAATTTTTTTTTTGTATCTAGATCCTTATTGCTCACATTTAGCTAGGGTGTCATCTATCACTGCTGACCCAGGCTGGTATCCCTCCTTCCTTGATCAGCAAAAGAACATTTTAGGATAATCTAGGTTGGCAAGATAATTCCATGCTTTTATAAGGTGAACTCCATTTTGTCCATGGATCATCAAATTTCATTTTGTGTTGAAATGACGAAAGTTCATGCTCTTGATGAACCCTATGGTAGCCAAAATTCCAGTTTCTGTTACAAAGAAAGTAATTACACATGCAAATATGTCAATTACTTATGGAAATTACAGGTTATATGACTACCTGTTCATTTGCATGCACAATTACCCAAACTGAATACGAAACCATGGCAAATTTAACGTGTCAATTGGGTGTGCAATCAAGCGTTCAGCTAACTCACACCTAATTAGGCACAGCTCACTTTGAAAAGTATTTTCCTAGTTTTCCGCTTACCTTCAACATTTTGGATCAAGGCTCTATAATAATTCTTTCATAGTTATAAAATAAAACAAAGGAAAATCACATCTGTCCACAAAAAACATACATAGCAGGAATGCCTATAGGCTTTTATTTTTTTTCCTAGCTCAGTCTTGTCTGAAAACTCTAACCACAAGCCACAACACCACTTGTCACTAGTCTCCATCTGGACACTGAGAAGTAGAACACTACCCTCTGGATGCAACCATCCAACAATTTCACACCCACTGAACAGTCCGCTCATCAATTCCATACCTCACTAACATAAAAAGAAGGATGTTGTGGGGTTACAAAGTCTTTACATTCTGAGTGGTTGTGCACATAGGCAAACAACTCATGTAAGTACGTAGGGCCACTTCTGTGTAAGAGGTGGACTTATACTTGGGGTGAAGTACTTGCTCCACATTCAGGTTAATCACAGCTAAAGTGACTGAAAACAGCTGAAGAAGGATCTCATGATAAAGCATGACAAGATTTCAAGAGAAATTCAGCGTCAATAAATGCAAAATATATCCCATGAAGAGAAGCAATTGCAATTCTATATGTATACCAGCAGGCTTTCAACAAGATTTTATGACTCAGAAATCAGACTTTGGAGGTACTGTAAATGATTGTTAGAAAATTTTAGCGCAGTACTCAACAGCGGTCACAAAACCAGCTAGAATCACAGAATCATGGAATTGGATGATTTTGATAGCATAAATATTAATAGATCCAGAGGGGGATTTTTTAATATATCATGGAAGATCCACAAAGGTATTCTAAAATGTGATGTTGGAGATGTAGCTCTGCTTCAGCAAGCTCTTAATCCAGAGTGCCAGAAGGGCAAAGAGTGCATGAGAAAGAAGTGACACTTTGTCCTTCCTGTTTCTCATAGTCTTTTCCTAAGCATAAAGTGTTGTTCACTGCCAGCAACAGATGCTAGTCTAGGTAGATCTTTGACCTTACCCCACATGGCTATATTTATATTTATTTATAATACATCTCTTGATCCTTTCCTTGGGATCATCTACCTAGTTGCCTTTTTCCTGTCTTATGTGCTGCTCGTATTTTCATCTTAGTCTTTGTTCTTGTTCTTATTGAACTGCAACCTAGTTTTTTTCAGACTATTTCTCCGATTTGTCAAGATCATTATATTTAAATGCATTTCTTCCCATCTCCTCTAGTAACAATGATTACCTGAAGGAATGGCTGATGACAGTAACTTTAAATCTTTCAACACCTGCACAGTTAAATTACCCTAAAGCTCATAAAACTGACTGATGCCATATAAAAGGGAATTGTGGTATTTTGAAATTGTGATATAGATGTCTGGATAGATCTGGAAAGACAGAGTATTATGGTTCTCATAAGTCTGCATGATTTTCCTTTCATGCTGTTATTTTGCATAATATCACTATTAGTATGGAACATCCTAGGAGTTGTTTCTGATCTGTTAATAAGATTGGTGCAGCTGATGCTCTCAGTTTGTAGACACCTGTTGAAGTAAGACATATTTAAAGAGAAAAAAAATGTTTAATGTGATATTAGTTTGAATGATCTCGTAATATAATTCCAAGGTAGATTTTCCTTCTGTTACCTACTCTAATACTTAGATCTGCAAAAGCATTCATGTACCAAATACCTGACTTTCAGCTGTAGACCCTGCAGTTTATTATCTTCACTTTTGGTAGTAGGGCTGGGAAGGGAAAGGGCCACTAAGTGCAATATATCGTTGCTCCCTCTGAGGAGGAAAAGTGTTTTGACTCTAAGAGAGTACCATGCTAAAAAGGCAGCTTGACCAGTGGAGATCTATGTTTAGCAGGCTTAGACTGAGGCAAAGCACAGGCATGCCAGTAGACAATGGACAGCAGATATCAGCCTGTGCAGATATCTTTTCAGGTACCTGAAAATGGGTTGAAGAAGGGCTGAGAAACAGAGATGGAGGGAAGGAAGGAAGGAAGGAGAAGAGGGAATAATTTAGACACTTCATCCTGTGTTGCGCCTTTTTTCATTAGGAAAGATAATTGTCTTCTCCTGAAGACAAGGCAAGTGCTTGTTAAAAATGTGGGTCTGGAGCAGAGGGCTTGCACCACTGCCCAAGTTCCCCAACTCCTTTTGTGTATTACAGCAGTGTGCTAAGGCCTCTCTGACATTCTATGATAAACAATTTGAGTAGTAAAGTATTCAGGGATGAAACTGACAGCAAGAGAGAACCAAAAAGAGGTATTTCCATTCCCTTCCACTGAAAATGCTACAACTGATATGAATGCACTTTTCAGGAACCTACCTGCAAGTACACTGCACTTGAGTTACAGTTCAGTCTCCCAGTTCTTCATTCCCACGTTGAAATTAGCCCTAAAAAAATATTTAAGTATTTTTCTTCTTAGAAGATGTTTTTATTCAGATCCTGTAAGTCAGCCCCCAGGGTGACTGTACCTGTGGTTTTCTCTGATATTTCTAACTTGTTTGATAAGAGTAATTGGTTAATTTTGCCTTTTATAAAGTGTTTGATTTAATACCACATGTGAATCTTATTATGAAATTAGTCTCCTATAAACCAGTAGAGAACACATTAAATAGATTAAGAACTCATTAATTGGCAGATGCCCAAATGCAGCTGTCAATGGAGAGTCATCCTGAAGTGAGGAATATTCTAACAGGATGATCCCTTTGCAGGGATTAATTCAATAATGTTTTATTAATGCTCTCGAATAATACACAATATCACCACTGGTAAAATGTGTGGATGACACATAGATTGTAGGACAGCAGATAATGATGATGAAGACATCCAACTTGTCAGTCTAGGCCCAATAAAACAAATGATCTTTTTAAATGCCAAATGTCTGTAGACAAAGGCATCTGGACCATGCCTGTGAAATTAAATACTACATATGGAACAGGGACTCGGTGAGAACCACACAGGATGAGAAACTGAGCATGAGTTCAGGGCTGCTCTCAATCCCTTCAATCCTCAGCCTGTATTTGTGCTTGGGATTACCATGACCCAGGTGTGGGACCTTGCACTTGGCCCAGCTGAACTTAAATGCTTCAATGCTTATCCTCCCTTACATGCTTGGATCTGACAGGAAGACTACTTCAGGTCATCCCCATATCAGAAAAAAATCTGACTCTGATCAGCCCATGTGTGAGCAGCAGGTAGATACGCGTCTTTGCTTTAAGTACATATTCTGAGTTGCTCTCCTTCTAAAGGAGAAGACTATGATCTTCTCCACTCAGTTGGAAGGGGCCCTGCCTTTGCATCCAGGGACAGGAGTTCGTGCAGATTACGATCACAGTAGAAACTAAAAAACTAATGTCAGTACACAAAATGTCTATTATTCTCTCAAACAAATCTTCTGAGTTGTCCTCTATAGCCTCCCAGTTCTTCAAGGAGCTCCATGCCATCCCAGCTGGAGACTCAAGCTATAGCCTGCTCTTCTCCCAAATACTTTTTGGAGAGACATGAGCTCAAGAGAATGACATTAATGTCATGGGGGTTGGGGAACATAATGTAGATTCTCTCAAAGGAGGTTCTGAAGCTGTAGTCTGAAGCCACAGTCATCTGAAGTTGCACTGCTATTATGAATTCTCCCTTCCCTTATATTCACAGTTGCATTTTTATTTATGAATAATGTGATCAGTCCTCTAGCTCCTAAACATACCAAGTTTGTTCCCTGTAATTCCAGAGGACTACTATGATTAATATACAATGCCTTTATGCAAGAATTTAAACACAGTAGGAACACAGCTAATTAATGTCTTTTAGAGATGCCAACCATCCTAAATCATTGGTAAATACAAGTCCAGGAGATCAGACTGCTGCAAAACAGTGAGGTGCAATAGATTGCTATGATTAACAGTTTCCAACGGATTCCCATGCAAGGAATGATTGATTTCCCATACAAAATGTTTGGATTCACAATAGGGAAGCTACCACCTGCTTCTGTTTAAGAAGAAAGTCTGAAATTTATAAACTAGTTTGTGTACAGCATTTTCTTTTCCTGCTGTGAATTCTTTAAATTGCCTTTTAACCACTACTGACACCATTTATTTTTTGTTCATTAGCCTTAGGTGGTCCTACTACGGAATTCTCATAACAAACCAAGAAAACATTGTTCAAACCTGTGTAGTAATCATTGTTACCATCCACTCCTCCATGGAAATGTGACAGGGGATAATAGTACAACATGTACTCAGAAGTATAGACAATTGCATGGCTGGAGCGAGAAGAAGGTCGTATACTGATGTAGAGGAGGGTAAGAGCTTATTTGATGTGTTACAGGCTCAGGCAGAGAAAAAAAAAAAGAAACAGAAAAAATGAAAAGACAGAAAGGAGGGTTTTTAAATTGCTAAGAGGAGTAGGAGCAAACTGCCATTCTGAAATAAACTCAGACCTCAGAAAGTCCTTATTCATAATGAAATAGATGCTGTCTGGCCACACTTTGTTTTCAGGCTCCCAAATCTTCTGATCTTACTCTCAGACGTTCTGAAAAATAGCCAAATTTAGATACATCAGCAATATGGAGGCTTTGGCTCTGGATATGCAGCCTGTCTCTTTTGAAGGAGAGCCATGTAGATTTTGGTCCCTCTCCAGATTCCTGTGTCTGACTGCACAGCTGTCAATGGCTCTGGCTACTTCAAAAAAGCATGGCAAAGGGTGGTTATGTGCTTACAGACGTGTTAAATAAGAGCAGCTTCCAGTACTAGACAGAGTACACCAAGACAGGTATCCTAATACTTTCAGTGCTTTGTTGTTACCTCTTCTATCACTTTACATTTTCTCTTTTGCCTCCTTTAAAGCCTTAATGTACAAGGATACATGTCCTTTTAAATTACAGAACAAATGAGGACCATAATAATTTTCAGCTGACCACTGTAAGCAGCAGAAAACAACTCCTCCTGTGCAGATTTGTGGGCTAAGAATCAGAGCTGTATCGCTGTTCCCTGTCCACATGAGTCAATGTTCCACCAGTGCTCAAACTCACAAAGTCATTGCACAGAGCAGACATCAGTTTTTTATACCACCCAACCAAATTACTGTAACTGCAATCACAAACGTGTAAGCACTGTACTTGACGAAAAATAACAACTAATTCAGAATTTTGAAATGTGGTAGGTTCCAACTGCACCACTTAAAACAGTTTTGGATATCTGGGTTATGATACCTCCTTAGCAAAAGGAACTGGGAAGCTTTAGAGTGAAGTCTCCAGAAGAAAGGCCTTCGAGCCTCCATTGCTGCTTGAATGGAAGCTGAGCTTTTCAAGTAAGAGATTTGGTTGACCACAGAACTATTTTCCAAATTTATAGGCAATGAGTCCTTAGATCTGGCACAGGACCCTATGATTTTGGGGGTGTTCTACTTTCAAGGAAAGAAGAAAACCTTCCAATGGTGGTATGCAGCCATCCCAGATTAGCTAGTTTAATCTTCAGTGTGCCCTGCTAAGAGGCACTTTTTGTTAAGATCCACTGCAATGTCTTTTATTAATCCATCACTATGCAGATCAGTTGTTCTGGAAGACTGAGCTTGTATTCATATATTGAGCACGGCAGTGTTTATCTTAATCTTTTACTTCTTTGCCATCAGTGTCAGGTCTGGCTCTTCCCTTTATCCTCTCTCTTATCTGCTCCCTCTCTCTCTGGTGTGGTTATTTTTGCTTCCTTGATGCACAGGAGTTCCTTGCCTAACATGGTATCAAGAAATGCGTTTGTTTTCACGTGTGGTTAATGCATTAACCATTATTCATTAATTAGTGTTTCTGATGTAGTATGTCTGATAATTGTATAATTTTGAAAGGAAAGATGCAAAGCCACCAACATGTTTATTTAATATATGCCTCAGCAGAAGATGTCCTTGGCTGTCCTCAGGTGAGAGTGGATGAGGCAGAAACTTTGGGATAGATGAAGCAGAAAGAAAAAAAATAGAATAAAACTTTGAAATGGATGAATATTCTCTGAGGATCTGGAGGCATATACTAATAAAATCATGACCTTTCTGAAAGTCCCCTACAGCAAACTAGAGAAGCTGATCCATACAAAAAAGAAAAAAGGAAATTTTGTTCCTCAGAACAATTTATGGGTTTTGAAATTACATTTGTCTCAAGTTCTAACAAAATTTAAAAATTAACAAAATAAAATATCCAAATTAGAGCAGAAATATTTTATGTCATTGTTTTAATTAAGATATCATCAAAAGAAAAATTGTATTAAAATAAATGTATTTAAACTGTTTTGAAAATTTACTTTGAAAATCTAGATGAGATTGAAATTTTTCACAGTTTAAACTTTGCTATATCCAAAATCTGCAGTAGGAAAGAGCTTCTTGGACAAATTCTGGCCAGTCTCACTCAGAATAACAAGGAAAGCAAAGCTTCACAATGGAAAAGCTTCAAAGGCTTAACACAGTCCCCTCCCTGCCTCATCATGCAGGTGAAGGCAGGTTCTGACGATCTCTGCTGCTGGGCTACAGTAAAGAATTCAAAAGGGTGACATTAATCATCCGTGGTCTGGTATTATGGACCTCACTAGCTGTGGATGTCATGGAAGTAATAAAGCTGGGGGATGAGTTGCTTAAATTTATAGACCAGGTGCAAGCTTTAACTAAACTTTGCAGAAGACTAGTCTTACATCTTAAGATTGGAGTTAACGATCTGATTAATTTTCTAGTTCAGTAAATCAGCAAGTAAGTGACTTATAGTGTTCTCTTATTCTCCTTAATCTCATTTGAGTGAACCAGTGAAAGGAACAAATATATGTTCACTATCTATGACTTATTTAGACAGAAGCCAAGCAGCAGAGCCACTTCAATCTAAAAATTTATCTCCCATGAAAAAAATTTGGTAGTTTGGCATTTGAGTTTATTCTGACACAGAATCAACATAACCTGAGAACAAAACATGACATGAGACTTCCTTAAAAAATTTAAAGTTAAAAATTCAGGCACATAATATCACTTTAATAATCAGAATAGTGTTTTTTATTAAAAAATGCATTACTTTAACCATTTTAGTTATATGTTATATTTTAAAAAATGTCTTAAACCCATATAAAATTAATCATTTTAGTTATATGTTGTAAGCTGTCATAAAATTAATTTTTAAATCAAAGCCGTTTTGAGAAGGAAAATCAAAGACAAATTTTTAATCAAAATGCTCTTGATAATAAAGACTGAGAACTGGAACATTAAAATCAATCCCAGTAATGCTACAATCCTCTGGTATTTTTTCTCATAAAATAAAAAGTCCCTTTGGGAAACTCTTTCAGCTCAGAAAAGCCAACAGTTTTATTCTCTACCTTCCCAAAATTAGTTCTCTGATGGCACCAATACTTTTTTCCCTAGGGTACAGTAGTTTTGTTCAGTGAGGCTATGTGAAAAAATCCCACAGAAACTAAAATCCATATAAAGCACCATTTATAAAGACGAAGTCTGTGTACCTCAAATACAAACTGAGGAGCAGTGCTGTATCTGGCCTCTTCTGCCCCTCATTATTTACTGACTTCAGCCCATTACAGAAGCTCACTTCTGCAATCTGAAACCCACAAATGTCACTTTGCAAACAGGCAGTGGTGAAAGGCAGCCGGTGCAGGCGCCTTTTCATTATGTGGCATCCAGCAAATACATAGCTTTCCCTGACAGGCATTTGTAACTGATAAATTCTTAACTGATCTTAAAAAAAAAAAAAATTAACAAAACAAAATAGCAGTCATCCTATTAGTGCATTTTTTTTTTGCACAAAGAAAAATAATAAGGTAAACCTAATTATTTCCAGGAGAAAATGTTAAGCTAAACCACACTATTTGCATTTTATTGTCTCTGCAGAGGTGTAAATTGCTGTCATCTTGGGCTTTATATTGCACTGATAAGGTGCTTCTAGAAAAGGGAAACTAGGCAGAAAATTGGCATCATTATGCATTTCTGAGATGCTTATATTTAATCATTACAAGCAGCCAATCTTTGAATAATAAATTGGGAGGGATCAAACAGTCAAAAATAAATGTCTGCCGCTGCAGGGTTATGAAAACAATGGAAAAAAGGACTCATGTCCCCATCTTCCAAAAAAAAGAATCCTAACACAAAATTTACCTTAGCATCCATAAAATTAGAAGACAGGGAGTTGCCTTCTTCTAAATGAAGACTAAAGAAATTCTTATATAGTAGATCCATGTGCTTCCTTTTATAATGCAGGGACATTAGCAGAGAAATTTAAAGGCAACGAGAACTTAAACAAGGGAAGAAGCAGTGGTAGTAGGTCAAATTCCCACTTTCCCTGAAAACCTCTGTAAGATCCTCCACAAAAACAACAAGTGGTGGAGGATGCCACTCCCAAGAATTATGACTTGAGGTCAATGACAATTAATGCTTGAATTTTAATTAATCTACACTGCATTTCAGTTGCCTCTGCATTTTACTAAACCAGAAAATGGGGCAGTTTTCTCACAGAGAGAAATTAATAGTAGGCTAAGTCCACTCTTCCATAGCATGATCTCTTATTAATTCAGCTGATTAACATGTATTACTAGTAGATACATTAATTTTCCCCTTTCTTTAATTCTGGACCTCAAAGACCATCATACCCCAAAGTGTCTGCAAATCATACCTCTTGAAGAGACTACATACCCGACAGGTATCTTTGCAAGGGTTTTTCCAAACACTCTCTTCAGTGCTGCATCTATATTTCATGATTGAGTTTATTCAGTAATTCTTTTTTTCAAATACTCTATATACCCAATGTTTTTAATGACACTGTAAGAAGCTATTATGGTTTTGCACACTTGCATTATCTTAATGCACCACATGGGCTAAGATCCATGGCTGCATTTTTTTTAAAGGAGGAAAGTCACATGGATGAGGAATTAAATCAAGGAAGATCAGCATAAGCTGTGGTATGCCAGTTCCTTGTATCTTTTATTTTTGTTTTGGTTTTTTTTTTCTTCTTCAAACAAGATGCTTTGTTTCTTCTTGAGGTCTTTGCTGTATGAGCATTACAATAACCTAATAAAAATAAAGTAAAGCCTTAGCAGTAAAAAAATTTCCAGTTGATAGTATGATCACAGAATCACAGAATCTTAGTGGTTGGAAGGGACCTTTGAGATCATCGAGTCCAACCACATTAAAAAAAAAAAAAAACCAAAACACAACGAAAACACCCCACACAAAAACAAACAAACAAAATAGCCACCCACCAACTAAACCCCACACNAACTGAACACAGTACTCGAGGTGAGGCCTCACCAGTGCCGAGTACAGAGGCACGATGACTTCCCTACTCCTGCTGGCCACACTGTTCCTGATACAAGCCAGGATGCTCTTGGCCTTCATGGCCACCTGGGCACACTGCTGGCTCATGTTTAGCCGGCTGTCCACTAACACTCCCAGGTCCTTTTCTGTCAGGCAGCTTTCCAGCCACTCCGCCCTCAGCCTGTAGCGCTGCCCGTGGTTGTTGTGACCAAAATGCAGGACCCGGCACTTGGCCTTATTAAACCTCATCCCATTGGCCTTGGCCCATTGATCCAACCTGTCCAGATCCCTCTGTAAAGCCTTCCGACCCTCAAGCAGATCAACGCTCCCACCTAGTTTGGTGTCATCTGCAAACTTACTGAGGGTGCATTCAATCCCCCTGTCCAGATCATGGATAAAGATATTGAACAATTGTACCTCATACTTTATTCTGAGCACTTTGAAATTTCAGGATATTTTCTTATTGGTTTTTGGTAGCTTAATCTGAACTGCAAGTTTATGTGCATTAAAGAAAGAGAAAGAATTGTAAAGTTTTTGAATATGTTGTCATTTTCCAACGTTGTGTTAATGTAGAAACAAATTAAAAGCTTCATATTTCATATTCAAATTTTATACATTTTCAGTTTATGTATCAAAATAAAAGAAAAATTTATATTCTTTTTTTCTCATTAAGATCATCATTTCAGCAGCTTCTTCATCAGGTTTAGCCTTTATGTGGTGATTCTAGGAACCAATAGGTAAGACCAGTCTGGTTCTTACTTCGTTGCTTCATGAGGAAGAAATTACATGTCTGTTGAAAAAACTGTCTTTGTTTCCAGAGACTGAAATGAAAAACATTGCTATCAAATAATATGATTAACTGTTTCTTCTAGTATTACAACTGCTGGAAATAAAATTTAAACAATGAGATTTCATTCTTTTTTCTTTTTTCTTTTCATCAATAATTCTTTTTTTTCTGTAAACTTGGGATGGGGCGAGGTGTTAAATTTTTCACAAAAGACAGATGTTAAAAAGCTGTAGCTCTGAATAGAACAATAGCATTTTAAAAAAGTTATCTCCATTTTGACCAGTGTGATATATTTCAGCTACATATGCACTTTCCAAGCTGTTAATCTCCAGAGCTTTCAACAGTTAAATTGATGGATGAAAGGAAGAAAGGTTGCTTGACAGCCTGGTGATCTGTCCAGAGGGGAAGGGACACTGTCAGTCAGAGGTACTGAAAGGGCTTTTGACCAGTCAACCATCTGTACATGTCTAGAAGGCCAAGTGTTATTTTTCCCCACTACTCAGCTCTTGAGAATGAAACCAACACTGTCAAGATGCATGCAGGCAACAAGACAACATATTTTATTTTCTACTGTCAGAGAACTTTCTGCTTTGTGAACACTTACTATGTTTATATTATGCTCAATAGACACAGAGTTGTGTAAATACCACAAGTACTATTGAAATTAGTAGCACCACTCCTAATTTCACTACCCACTCCTGTATCCTACACCATTGCAGTGCTATTGCAGGCTGCATCAAAGTTGTGGTAGCATGATAGGAAGTTAATTCCCCAGACGAATTTCCCATACTCTTGTACATCCTACCGACCACGCCTCCACACCAATGTAAGATACATTGACACTCTTCTTTTGTCTGGAAGTTGTGTATGACCTCCTTCCTGAACAATGAGGACCAATGTCTGACAGCAAGGATTCATTCTGCCTGCCATGAGGGAATGAAACGTATTTCTCTCCTCTTTTAAACCACTTTTATGGCGCTACATGAAAAAACTGTCTGTATAGCCCTATCAGAGGTCTCCATTGTATCCCGGGTGCCTCAGACCAAAGGTACTGGTCTCCTTTAGTACTATCTGATACTCCTTCCCTCATTCTCCATCCCACAGCCTGGTCTTCAGTCTGGAACTGAAGGTGTTGGAGTCACAAGTTCCAGCCAGCTCCCACAGCAGGGCCAGGCAGCCTGGGCACTTCACACCACACTGCCACAGGTCCACACAGATGCAAGCTTTGAGGCCTCTATCTTTGTCCCAAAGATAACTGTTATTGGTAAAACTGCTCCAAAATGGGAGGTGGTGGGACAAGCAGACACATACATACACACACACACACGCACCCAGTGGGATCACGTTGTTTTCAGGGTAAAGCAGCCCAGCAGCATACAAATGGATAGTGGTTGTAACTCAGAGGGCTGTAGTGAGCTATCACAGCAAACCACAGCTGCTTACAGGAGCTTTAATTCTGCTCGGTAAGAGGGATGCCAGTGAGGGAGTTCAAAGGGAGCAAGAGATCCGTACTGACACCTGTCGGGTTACAGCTCTAATGATGAAATGCATCCTTGTGCAGCAAGGGTCTCTCTTACAGGGTCTCTTCCTTCCAAGAAAAAGAATATCTAGATTAAAATGCAGGCACCACATATCACATATCCTGTTCCATCCTATCCTGGCTACACTCTCCTGAGAACAGCAACATTTCCCTGAAGAAAGGGGCATCTCTGTGAGGAGCTAGTATCACTTTCGTAGCATCAAAAGAAAAGTCAATGAACATGAGATGATGCTAGGAAACATAGTACAGAAGTTAAGAGGCGTGAGAGTAGGAAATGTCTTTGAAGGGAAAATGAGCTTTTCTTGTGCTGCATCTCTGCATGATCTTCATCTGTGAAGACGTTCCCGATCTGCAGACTTCCAAGAAGTGACAGCTCACAACCGTATTGTCAACGTGGAATATGTTAGCTCTCTAAAATTTAATGTTGGGAGGAAAGAGACATTCAGTGTTATCACAAAGAAAATTTACATGGTGATATACCACTCAGTTATTTCTCATTTTTCTTTCAAAATCTTGATAAAAATCAAGTACAGTTCATCCAATTAAAATGTCCTCCATATATGTATTTCAGCACAAGCAAGCCAGATAAATACTGCCACGTACAAACACAAAAATATATATGTATTTTAATTTTCATTTGGTCATATTTTATTTAACAGAATGTCATTCTTCCTCGGTAACCAACAATGATTTAGAGTAGTATCACTCTCCAAAGCAGCCCATTGATCACAGAGAAATGATGATATTTAAATATACAATATAAAGAGTGACATGTTTCACAAAGTTGCTTAATCTTCAGATTTTAGGTTGGAACACAACAGACCAAAAGTAATCATCTTACTAGGTCCAAGAATAAAATTCAAACTGACAACAAGTTGTGAAAAGAGAATAGTTATTGAAACTATACATAGAGAGAACATGATTGACAGACTTGTCCTGGCTTTACAGATCTCAGACCCCCTGAGTCCTAACAGCACTAAACTGTGAAACAGACAAACAATTTTTATCCCAAGGATAGAAGCACTGTTTTGCAAATTACTCCTGTAATTTAATTTTTGAATTTTTGATAATGGTAGTATAGTATTTTCTGTAAGGCTCCAAAATAGATCATTACATATGGGAAAAATGTATTCAGTGGTTACTGCTATGCAAGTACTACAAATCACGAGAGCCTAAAGTCACAGATAGCCAATCTAGCAATTTTAGGTGTCACCCAGACTAGCTATTAATCGTCATTCTCATAACAGAGTTGTATTAATAGATTATGTGAATGGTTCTACATTTGCATGACTGCACAATCAACAGTTAGCACGAGTTGTTCACAACCTTCTTTGGGAGAGGAGCATTTCCATTACTTACTGCTCTTTAAATGTTGGGGCAGTAGTCCCTACCTGAAGAAGGATAATTAATAATCAGGGGAAGGTAAGTTCTTAAATCACAAGACCTGTCTCAGACGACGGTCTATCTACACCTGGGCGGACTCCCAGCCAATCTTTTTTGTATTCCCCTACGATGAGGTCAGCTGCTGCTCTCATTTGCCATTTCACCATGTTACCAGAGATTTGTATACGGGAAATATTTAAAATAGCAGTCCTAAACCTCTAGTCTGCAGTTTATCAGGGTGTTTTTTCCAATTATTCATGGAACAAAAGTACGTACAGAAGAGAGGTTGCTGTTGAATGCAAGGGGGTAGGAGTTGAATGCAGAGCTGGGCAAGTTTTGTAGGACACATTTGGCACAACAGTCCATAGGGTGAAAGAGCTAGAGAACCAAATGATTTAGGAGAGAGATTATTATCAAGTTGAACACAAGTTTAACTGCAAAACATTTTTTTTTAATAGTTTCAGGTATCCTATACGTGCCCCACTGGGTATATTCATCATTTTAGAATCACACATTCCACTATATAATTCTTTCTGCCACTGATGCGTGAAAGATGCACATGAACCTCAGGGAAAACCATATTTAAGGGAAAATAATTATACACTAAGTCCCATCAAGGATACAATGCAACCAAACCCTGAAACTCTTTTAAGTTATCTTAGGCATTACTTGTAACAATCACCAATTTAATATTTTTAGACATTGTGTAATGCTTAAAGCTGTCAGTTTCCTTTAAATCTTCTCCTCTCTGAGTGACTAATGGCTACAATTAACATCACCAGCAGAACTGTTTAAAGACACAGGACACAGATCACCAGCTACAGCTCGAAGACTGCATAATTAGCACAAGACACCAAGACGTGCAGGGGAGATGCATCCCCCTGCCACTTACACTCACAGCCTTCTACACAGAGTCAGCGCCGATATTGATGTCAGGGCAAGACAGGCTTTAATCCAAGCAAGCGCTGAATTCTCCCACGAAATTATCTCTGCAGCAGGAACTTGCAGGATACATCCCTCCCTTCTCTTCCTACAGACAGGCTAGTGAACATCACTTTTCCAGCTCCTGGATATGTTATACCCACATCCCAAAAGCCACCGTGGAAACAGCAGCAGCAGAGCAATTCAGGCCTGGTATTAAACATTAGGTTTAAAGATATCAAAACCAAGTTTGTATTGGAAAGAGAGAAAGATGTATTCTGTTCTTTCTGATGACAGATTTGTGCTGGGGTTTGTAAGCCCTCTCTTACATTACAGAGCAAGTGAAGGCCTCCTGCACCATTACGTTCAAATGATGACCAGTTTACTCCAACTCCCTGTTGTGGTTGTCTCCACAGCTTCCCACCTTTTCTTATGGGCATGCAGCTCCTTCCCTTCTCTCCCCAAAAAACTTCTTCAGCCAGGCAGCACACAGCATTACACATATTCCTTCAGGTACCAGGTCTGAGTCAGCCCAAGGCCCATCTCCAGGTGAAGACCTGGTGGCACGCACTGAGCCATTAAACCAAGTTCAGATACTGCACCTAAAATTTCACATTGTAACTCCAGCATTTTCTAAAGATTCAGGAAAATCCATCATAGCCAAACAAGGTAGACCATGTGAAAAAAGGGAACTCCGCTCATAACGTAGATGGGGGACACAAGATAGGCCGATTCACTTCTTGTAAATGTTCATACAGGTTCATTCACATAATTTTTGCCACTTATACAGCTTTCCACTGCAGGCTTGTTTCTGGTTTTTATTTTAATTGTTCTGTTTTATCATCTTCTATTATGTTTTCCCTTGCTTTTTTCTCCCCTTAAATTTTTATTAACCAAGGGACCTGAGTTGAGATGCCTGCCTTTAGGCTCTGCTGTTTGCTGCCAATGATGCGACAGCCTTTTTAAGGAAACACAGCAGCATTTCCATATCAAATACAAATCCTAATTAACCCCCAACATTTATCTGCTGCAAATTGACAGATATGCCAATTCTCAGGAAGTAAATTCTCTGCTAACAGCAAGAGGAAGATTTGTCACACCTTTATTAGAGAGAAATTGTTTTAAGTGACTGATTCAGAGACAACAGAGCCGGCTGATCATGGTCCCCATAGAAATGGAACTTTCCCTCCATTTCAATTCCAAAGTGACAACATGATTTTGAACTCACTGCATAAATTTCTCTTTTTTCCCCTCTTTGTAAACTCTTATCATGAGAGTTATAAGCAGTTTACACACACAAAACACTGGAGAACGAGTGACAAAGTAGTGGGAGATTGTGACCTATGTTTCAACTTCACCACTGCCCAGCATACCACAAGTTGTTATTTTTTAACAACAAAATCACTTTGCAAATTGTGCAATCCAACAGGGGTCAATGTCATTTTGTGGCAACAGACCCATATGAAGGGAATAAATTAAGATCCCAAAAGCTGATAGTAAAAATTCCCACATAACTGAAAGGTGAAATGTAGACTGAAGGGTATGTCCAAGTCAACGTGCTAAATACAGAGTCCTGACACAGGATCATTCAAGGCTACAAGGCAATACAGGATGTGGACTCCTATCTACCTGGCTTGCACTTTCATTCGTTGTCATTTAAGCATGCCTTTAAATAAAATGCCAGTGTTCCCTGTATAATTAATGGGAAATAAGTATCTTTCAAGGCCCACTAAAGGAGATCCTCTCTGACCAAGTTCAGAATTCTTTAATGGGCAGACAGGATTTCCTTTCAAGGGATCTTCAGAGTAAACTATCTTTTTTCCCCTCAATTAAACAGGAAAGAAAGACATTTCATTTGGGGGACATACTACCTTTTTACTGTTTTCTCAGCAGAAATGGCAAAATGTACACCCAGATTTAACTCCACAGAATAGCAAATCACCCCTGGTTTGTAAAGGTCTCATGGTAAAACATCTAGGCACACTTCTAAAGAAACTAGGCGCTACTGAATCAATAGCTAGACATTCTTCTCACACAAGAGAGACACATTATTTTCTCTCCTGCAGTTCAAACCAGACTGAGTGATGAAAGCATCATTTTTGCCATAAATAAACACAATGTGAATGTCTTCCACTGAGATTTTAGTGTCTCTAACTGGCCCTGGTTTTGTTTTGCTACCTAAGAAGTCAGATAACTCTTATTTTCATGATTCCATAGTGTCATTTGAATTTCATGGACAAGTACTCTTCTCAGCACCACAAATAGATGCTTATAAGTGACTTGCAAAATGCATTTCTTTAGAAGGACATGATACATCTAGACACGTGATAGTGATTTTTCAGTACAATCCTTTGAGACCTTTGCTGTTGCCTTTCACATTGATATCTATCTTCCAAATTTCTCCTGGTACCCAATGCTGTCAACAGCTCAGGAGGACATTCCCCATAGGCAAACAAAGATTATCAAAATCAAACACATCACCCCCCTCAAATCTTATTTTAATACTCTGAAGAAAATCCTAAAGCCTAATTTTGAATACTTGTCTCTTTCATGCTCTTTCAAACATGACTTTTTCAAAAATCTTGATGAATACATGCACTGTTAATAACAGAAACAGAATAACAGAAACAATATAATAATGACATGACCAAAGCTTATTGCAAAGTGTTTCCCAGGAAGTTCTTGTGATGCTTGGCAAGCTTTTAAATTTCCCAAACAGAACAGGTAAATAATAAAACACATAAACAAAATATTGCCAGGTTAAAATTTTGTCAGATAATGTGCTTAGACTTTGCTGTGACTGTGATTAAATAATACAAAGAGCATTCCATGCAAAGTACTGAGCTAAAACAATTCAAGACAGAGATTAAATAGAATCTGCTCCTCCACAAATCAGTGACTTCATGAGGTTCCCTCTACTCCTGTTTTTTTTTCAGTGTTTGTTTATGTATGTCTCTACAGATATCTTTTGTGACCAGGCATAGCATGTTTGTAGAATGCAAAACATCTTTTTAAATATGCTATACAGTAAATTTACATTTCTGTAAAGACATCTTAAAGTTATTTTACAACTAATAACTATCAGGAGCCTCTCTATATGTTGGAGCTTAGTGGGACTGATTGCCTGTCTTTATAAAGCCAAGAGACTATTGACATCTCTGATTATAGGAGGAAGGCTTTGGGCATGGAAGTTTCCACAACTTTTCAGTGTATTTTTAAACATTTGTTTCATGGAAAGACATCACGTAAGGGGACATCTTTAGATCTTGCCAAAGGCCTGAAGCTATCAATTTTACACTTTTTTTTCTCCCTGTTTTTTTTCACTTAGTTGCTTGGACAGGTATATCCAGTTTTTCCACTAAGTTCCTCATATTTTTTATATGCATATTGGCATGCATAATTAAAACAAGGTTTATTCTACCCCATATACAACCATGGTAAGAAATTAAGAGGCATTCCTCCCAAGCATTTGAATTCTATTTTTAGCACTTCAATTCTTCTATAAAAATTAGGCATGAATTCCTATGACAATAAAGATTGGAAAAAGTTTTCAGTCCAAATTTAATCTATTAAAAATTGACCTACCTATAAAGATTTTCTACAAGAAGCCAAGGGAATGGCGAAAATCCTTTATGTACCCTGATGTGTAAAAGTGAAATGCCTTTAAAGAATACTGAGAGCGTGTAAAGGATAATTATTTTTCTTAAGCGTTTTCATATTCTCATCCAATGTCACAACTGCAGTTACCACTGCCAGAATTTGCTTAAGCAAAATAAAAGCTGCAGCAAGAAAAAATATAGCCCAACCCTAACAGTAAGGATCTTATTGTAAAAGTAGTTTTCTTCTTGGTGAAAGGTGAGGTCCCAGTTAAACTACAATATATAGTACTTTCTGTTTATGGAAAGAATATATTAATACTCATTAACTTGAAACTGAAATCAGGCATCAGAAAGCATTACATAAATTAGAGAAATTTAGCACATAACCAAGGACTTACAAACAAAAAATTATGAGCTTCAAACCAAATTATAAGCTTCATACAGTTGAACAGATACACTATACTTTCCTACAAATATGCACTGTGGAGACATGAGAGGCATTTGCATTCTCTGACCAGATGGCTAGTCTACTCTAAAATCAGCGTTGTGATGGTTTACAACAAGGTTTGGCCAATGCACCCAGAAGCATGAATATTTTGATCACCACTGTGTCACAGTTATGGAGTACTGACTAAATCCTAAAGCCCTTACGTGGAGAAAATTTCTGCTGATGTTAAAGTCTTATCTGATAAGGATTTAGAAATCAGGTCAATGTCAATATACTACTCTACTGACCATAAGTGGGGGCATATAAAACATACATTCAAATATGGCACTTATGCAAACCCTAGAGACATGTCTCACCTATCCAGCACAATGTTACAAGGTATGTGAGAAACAGGAGTGAATAAAATAGTGTTTAAGAATTCATCAATCTTTCAAGTCTCCCAAAGCACAAAGTAGTATTACAACAGTTTCTACTACTGAAATCTTGTGGGACAGACTGAAAAGACATTCAGGCTCCATATCTTTTCTCTTTGCATTTGTAACTTGTATCATGAAAATAGAATTAGGAGAGCAGAAAGGCAATGACTTGTTCAGGCAAGTTCCTAAAGTATGATGGTATGTTAGGGCATATGCTATTTATCGTCGCTGCTAAGGAACTGCAAAGTAGGAAAGCTTTGTCTGTGCTGCCTGGGCTAATCAAGGGTGATGCTGGAAGAGACAGGGTTGTCTCAGCCCTGAGAAACACCAAAGCCACAGAAGTGGCTGTAACACCACAGGAGTTACAGCTGAACACTGAGATGACACACGTCCAAGATTTCACTCTCCACTTTCTCCCTTAACTCATCCCAGCCTACTAAATCTTACAGCTGCAGCTATCCTGGGCAAGGAGGGGCGACCTACAACCGGTGACTTTGAAACTTCAGTGATCATTGAAGGGATGGAAGAAATCCTTTAAACTCTGGTGCTTGGGAGGTGGGACTGCTGTGAGCTATCTCCTCCACTGTGGTCAGTGCATTCTTAACTAATCCCTGCATTGCCTGGACATGATCTTACAATACCTCTAACCATTCAGATGTCCTGGTGGACACTCTGTGTCTTCTCACTCTGATTGCAGAAATATGTCTGCATAAGAAATTACATTCTTGCCCCATCATACAACAGGCTGCGCAGACACGAGCCAGCACACAGATGATTCAGGTCCTGCATTTCAGCTGATTTACCCAATCCCTACCAAAACCTGTTGCCCTTTTGAGGTAAAATGTATTTCTCTATTATGGCACATGTTGAATATATACAGTTACATTACAACCAAAACAAAAGTGTCCTAAAGGCATAGGCTGAGATGTTTGACTACAACTTATTCATATCAATCATTACTTGGAGTGGGATGCTGTTGTTCTATGGAAAGTTTTCCTATATTAATAATGACATTGTCTCAATATACAATCTATAATATATCTAAGTACATTGAATAGGTATGATTTCTTGTATAAACCTTCAACTAAATACACCTGTCTAACTATGTCACCTTGTATGCTTGTCCAAGATTGGTAAAAATATATATATGTATCCAGTCTTCCAGTGCACAGGATTCAGCATCAAACTTTTAAACTCGCTGCCAGGGTTTGCTTTCACATATTGGTTATTACACTGTATTTAGAGGACTATTTTCTCATTCCAAGGGAGCAGAGAGTTCTGGAAAAATTCTTGATGTGCACACAAAATGCAAGAGAAGTAACTCCCATGTGGCCCACATTACAACACCCAGATAAGGGTAACAAGCCAGGTTACTTGCAAACTGTAGATGAAAAGTTAAGGAGGAAACCTCACAGATCCATACAGCCAAACAACGAAGCTGTCAAAGAGTTGGTTCCAGTTCATCTGTTATCATTTTCACAATGCTACATCTTTAATGCTATATCACAATCCTAAACCACAATGTTATTTGGGAAATCAATGCTACAGTTAGGAAATGCTCAACTGATTACAGCGTCTCCAAGTTCTTCTATTCCCTCTTTCTCTTTGCAGACTACACAAGCATTGCAGGGAGAAAACAAACCAGCAGTCAATATGCTAGCTGCAATATGGCTTCCTATGAGAAGGACAACTTTTAATTGGCTTTGATATTTTTCCTTGTCCAGTGTGTTTCTCTGTGTGCATGTGTATGTGCATGAGTAAGTGCACATATGTTTTCTTCTCTTTTTTTTTTTTATGATGCACTTCACTAACATGTTTAATAGTCACTCATTTCCATAGCATTTGTTTACCATAATTTACAAAGTCAAATTGGAGGATTATATTGTATTTACAAACAAGTTGGCACTTACAGAATAAATTACTGATTCCTCTTTATTTTTTATGTCATTTTATTTTTCTTTTTTTTCTCCTCTTCTTTTTCACCCCAGGGCATCCAGAATTCAGGCAGAATAGTAAAAACTGCTGCCTGCTGCCATTATGCTACATTAACATGAATAAATAGGATTCCAGCTGGTACACTTTTCCAATAGTTTGCTTGCTGCTGAGAGGCAGTGCCTTCCACCTCAGTTCACGTGTGATGCTCAGGAACTGTTAGTCAAGTGAAAGCAAAGGCTGCATGTTTTCTTCCTCATTTTTATCCATGCGTTTCAGCACCCCGGGATCCACAACCGACTGAGACCTGCAGAGGGATAAGATGTTTATTTGACATTTCTAGATCAAGAAAAATGAGGGTAAACCTCAGCTTGCTTTTGTTTATTTTAATTTCTGCCAGGGTTTAAAAATAATGGTATAGCATTACCTGATCATTGCAAACGGTCAGAAAATACCCTCATGGAGCATGGCTTTAAAGAATGCAGTACAGGTTTGTGGATATACAAGCAAAAGGTGGAATAAGGTGCATCTTCTTTTCTTCAGTGAAACAAGGTGCATCTCCAGCAAACAACACAAGACAAACTAAACTGGGTTTTTTTGCACTGATTTAAGCACTAACCCACTCTACCAGAAGGTTATATGGTACTGGGCTGGTAGAGAAAGTACAATTCAGCCACCCAGATAGCTAATGGCACTGTGGCATGTGTTAACTGGAAGCACAAGTTGCTCCTTTTCTGAACAGTACTTAAATCCAACAGTGCAAGCTCCTAAGCCAAGACTAGGGAGCCCTGCCATGGCCAGCAGGATTTCTGGAGCAGTGGACACATCTGTCAAACTCACTTATCAGTTCAATTGAGCAGAGTTGAGAAGGATGGTAAGGGCAAATTCAGTGATGATTATAAAATTTCTTCAAATTCTCTGATTCAGCACAGAAGCATAACACTGGTACTGGTACCCTGCAACAGCTGGGTGTGAGGGGTAAAGAGGGAACCCCAACTTCCAGCAAAATAAAAAGGCTCCATTAAAATAAAAATCCAAAGAGTTAAGATGGGGTCTCACATGACTTCTCTTCCAACTTGTCAAAAAGCTGACACTTCAGGGGTAGAGTAAAAGCAATCCTTGTTCGTTGTTTCCCTTAGTGAGATGAAATGTCATGTTAGAAACACCTATTTCTCTTCTGTTCTGTAAAGATTTGAGGTGGCTAGAGCACATGTAGATCTCTACAGTGCAGGCATCTATTTTTTATCATTGGAAGCACACTGTGACTGCAGCATTGGTACAGATTTACCCATTTGGAGAGTGACAGCGCAGAGAAAAAAACTTTACAAATTCTGATCTCTCCAAAGATAAACATACAGAGTCAATCTCCCACTCTTACAAAATGGCATCATCCACTGAAACCAATGAATGAGGCTGGTAGCAGGAGACAATATGGTCTCCCTCAAAAAATCTAAAGAAAACCTTCAAAAACACAGAAAAAAAATCTGAACTAAAGCCTAGGTCAAAACTCTAAACACAAGGGTATTTTCTAACAATACCACATTCTCTTACTAATGCTAAAATCAAGAAAATTAGCTTTAAAATATGTCAGTCTCTCTTGTTATAAACATAATTAAAGTTTTTTAATTAAAACTGTACAATAACCCTGATCTAGGATGCTGGTCGGTTCCTCGAGCAGAAAACTAAACCATTGAGCTAAAAATGCTTTTTTTAAAATCTCCACAAGGCACTGTGCCAATGCAAAGCTGTTTGAAAATGTGCTGGTGGGAAGCTGTACTCCTGGAAAATCTAGTTCATCAAGATAAAAAAATGCAGTGGAAGCATACTAATTTCAAAGGATTCTAAGTGAATGTAAGTACTAATAGAAGACTGAGCCTCTTCTTCCACTGCCAATGTCTGAGCAGCCAAGATTTCCAGTTCTCAACTGGGGAAGTGAAGGATAGCTGGAAAGGCTGCAAACCTGATCCCAAATTCCCAGTGAGGCAGTTTTGGACATAAATTTCCCGGGCCTCCAAACTCTCCAATGCCAAGGCAGATGTGAAAATGAATCTGCGCAAAACCTGGTCTATGGATTGTAAGCTCATGAGCATAATTGCCTTGAAAAAGAAGGAGAAATAGTTCTCATTCAGTTTTAAATCAACATTTACTGTCAAGTTTCATTTCATTCAGCAACAACAAATGAATGTGAAGGAAAAATATTTTGAAAGTATAGCACCTTCTGTCTACATCTCCCAAATAACTTCACAGACATTGCTGAATAAATTCTCACAAAACACAGCAGGAGACAGTTGTACTACAAAGCCCCATTGCAGAGGTGAAGAACCAAAGGCACATAAAAGCTGATTAACGCAGACACCTGCCCTGTGGGGTTAGGTGAGAAGAGGCTGCAGGTCTCCAGCTGGTGCTTCAGCCATGAGAGCCACAGGTGGACACAGCCACAGACTAAACACAACTGCTGCAATGGTGCCATGTGATGTGAACATGTTCTTCGCAGAGATGTGTGCTACAGATGGGATTTATTCCTTCTTATCTCCACCACCTTCCCTGTGATCAGCCTTCCTTTCAAGTAGAGGTCATCCAATTCTCCAAAAGTTCAAGGAGATCTGAAAGAACCTCAGTGGTTCATATGGATGCAAAAAATGAGTAACAAACAAATTAATTCTCACCAGGATTTTGGTTGAAGAAGGATATTCTTCCAGAGCAATAAACTAATGTTAAAATGTCAAGACAAATTAAACAAGATAGTTGTTGGAGATCTGCTAGACACTTGTGAAATTTGTTCTGAGCAGTGAAGCACTTTTCATTGATTTACTGTCACGTTTTTTATATGATAAAAACCTTCTTCTGCACTAACATACCACACTGAGTGTGGGTTTAAACTAAGCCAAATTCAAGTTAAATTTAATTTGTAATTAAACAGATTTTATCTGTTTTACCTTAACTTCTTATTTCTGTTTTAACACAGTCTGTGGACTCAAATACACCAAAGTCTTGGGACTTTCTGTCTATCTTACTACCGCTCCCTTCTACTTGGTACTAGTACAGTAGGTCTAGTTAGTACTTTTTATCTCCAACAGCAGGGAAGGAGGATTCTAGTGGATGCTGCAGACATGCTAACTTGAAAAGAATATGAAGAAGGTGAGGAAATTTCAGTTCAATATTACGTAGACACAAATTTCAACATGCTTATTTTCTGCAGTATGTCTCCTACTGTGTCAGCTAACCCAGAATGAAAGAATTGTCAATTTGATGCTTACACTGAAATGTAATTCTGCATGAAGGATTTTTCAAGCACAAGTTAAATAAGAATAAAAATTCTTTGTGAAAAAGTGAAATCTAGTCAATCACTGTTTTTCCATTTAATAATGTGCTTGCCCAGGACAGCATGGAAAGCCTGCTCCAGAAGGTCTTGTCACAGGCTTTCTTGCACTTTTTTGTTGCGTCCTTGGATGAACATATTTACTCTCATTACTTGATTTTGCAGCAGTAAGACTTCTGCATTTCAGCTCCTAAATTCCACACTTCTTTCCAAAACAGCTTCTCTATTATCCCATAATTCTTATATTACATGCAAACTATACATGTATTGCTCACTTTTACCCTTCCCCTGGCACTTTGCTGTCTCATTTTCTCCATTACTTGCGTTAATTGCATCTCTGTCGTATGGCTTCAGGATCTTTTTTAACTTTGCTTTATCTTAATTCACTCCAATCCAGTCTCTTGCCATCCCCACTTTCAATGCACTGAAGGTTTTTTCAACACAAAACCATAGAACTACAGAACTGTAGAGGTTGGAAGGAAACTTAGGAGATCATCTAGTCCAACCTCCCTGCCAGTGCAAGTTCAACTACAGCGGGTGAGACAGGGATGCATCCAGGCAGGTTTTGAATACCTCCAGAGAAGGAGACTCCACAACCTGGGCAGCATGTTCCAGTGCTCTTGCATCCTTAAAGAAGTTTTTTCCTCATGTTGAGATTGATCTTCCTGTGTTCCAGTTTGTGCCCATTGCCCCTTGTCCTGTTGCCAGGCACCACTGAAAAGAGTCTGACCTCATCCTCTTGACACCCACCCTTTAGATATTTATAAACATTGCTAAGATGCCTTCTCAGTCTTCTCTCCTCTATGCTAAACAGACCCAAGTCTCTCAGCCTTTCCTCATAAGAGAGGTGCTTCATTCCCTTGATCAGCCTTTTAGCCCTCCACTGGACTCCTTCCAGTAGTTCTCTGTTCTGCAAATCCTTGACTTCACTGCTTTTTTAATTTTTATTTCTATGATAATCTACTGTTGACTCCTCTGTTTTCCAAAAAATATCTCCCTTTCAAACCACACTGCCCTCCCCAGCCTATTCAACATTTTCCAGCCAAAATCATCTTCCTGGCTGAGTCATCTGAAAATATTTTATCCTGTCTGACCTGCTTCCAGAGTCTCTCTCCCTTTTGCATCAAATGCCATCTCCTGAAAACGAACTCTTAGCTTAGCATATTCTGACTTAGTTTTCATGACAATTTTAATATTGTTTTCTGCCCTGCTTGTTTTTTCCTGATTCATTGTTAGTCCTACTCCATTTGAGCTGCACTCTGACTTTTTATGCACTGCTCAGTTTTTTCTATCTCCCTGCTGTAATCCTTCCTCTTTTCCTTCTACTGCCCTGGCACAGTTGGACCAGTTTTACCACTCCCAAGTGAATTGCCTCGCTGCTTCAATAGTTACTGGAGAGGTAACTAACCTCTTCCTATACTTTACTTTATTTTGAATGGTAAAATGCAGCAAGCAAATATCTTCTCATACAGAAGAATATTAGAACACCAGGTTGTTTGCCAGACTCGAGTAAAATGAGTGGCACTGATTTTTTTCCTGATTCTCCTCATTAGATTTTCTCATGTTGTGTGCAGTCACTGTGACTGACAGTTCAGATACTGTAAATGTCCTGGCACCTACAGGCTGGTGGATACCAGGCGCTGGGCTATGAGATGGAGGAAGGTAAGCATTATCATCATAATTGGCCCCAGCAGACCCTCTGCACCGAGGCTCACTGTCGCTCACAGCTTGCTCTGTGTCTCTAACACATACTGTAGGCTGGGGTGGCATATCACCTTATTCCACAGTACTGTATACAGTACCTATATGGCACTGTGAAAATATTTAGCTGTCCTGAGATGACAACTCACATGGGTAATAATCAACACTATAGTCTATAATCAACAATGATCTTCTTAAGAAAGGAAAAAAAAAAAGATACTTGTAATAAACTGAGGGAACTACCTGCAACTTCATAAAAGAGGAGGAAGGCAAATGTTAACCTCACAGCAATACTAGAAGACCACAGTACCTTTAACCCACCTTTTCATGGATTTGGGAGAGAGATCCTTTTCTATATCCTTTGCAGGAGTGTTGTAGGAGTCCGCATTGCATTCACTGTCATCATCATATTCATGGTCAAGTAGTGTTCTTGCCCACGTTCCCATGTCGTAGGGGGGCAACATTCCTCCAAACTCTGAAGGCAGGATCTCAGGGTGTATTAGCTGATGCAGGCTGTTGAGGTTGTTACCATGCAGGAATATCTGTACGTACACATGCAGATAAAAACAAAGCAGTATTACAAAAAATACTAAAGCCCATTTACATCATCTTTATTAGAGGATATTGTACAGTTCCAGTATTCTGGCTGTGTTGGGCTAACAGAGATGACCACCAATGCACACATCGCCACTATGTCCATTAACATGACATATGAATACTAGTATTTATGTTTATCATCTCTCCTCAGAGATCTGGAATGGGTGACAATTGAGCACTAGAAACAGAACACCCCTGGGTTTGGACAGCCTTCTCCCACAGACACTAGGGACCTGAAGACTTTCCACTAAAGAAAATGCCTGCTATGGCTACACAGGCAGCTCACTGCAGCTATTTCTAGACTAGCAAGTAAGATGGGCCAGGATAAATGCTTTGGGACTAGGAGCAAGTGCCATGGCACGCTTCACATCCATATGGTCAAACTGCTTTCATCTCCAGAGCAAGCTCACCTCATCCATACTGCTCACTGGTCCATGCCATCTCCAAATTGTTCCTGGGAAATGACCAAGAAAGCACCAGCTGGCACCGGCCAGTGCCCTTCTGGAAAGTGTCTCTACAATTAAACAGTAGGAATGGCAGTGCCCAACCCTTTTTAATTGACTAACACAGAAGCAGCCCAAAAGGCAAGGTTGGATGTTGCCTCCTAGCAGCCATGGGCTGTCTCTCATTCCCCACAGGGCAGGAAGGGTTGTGCGCCCAGACAGACGTCAAGCACTGACATTTCACATTCCTCTTCACCTTGCAGGGACCTCTCTGGACAGTTATACCCCCAGCATGACTTATCAAGAGTTAAAGTCAAAAGGCAGAAGGACAAAAAGACCAAATATATGCTTGTCTTGTGCCACTTATTTCACTCCATCTTCCAGTCAATTGTGGAGACAAGAAGCTTAATGTGACCATGCAAATACAGTAATGTTCTTCCATCTCAGAAAGGAATTTATCCTTGCGTGACAGAACAAATATTACTGGCAAAAGTAATTTGTTTTATGCATTTTTCCAACTGAATGTTTCACTTCTTATCACTTGTTTTTATACACAGAATCATAGAATTGTTAGAGTTGGAAGGGATCTTGAAGATCATCGAGTTCCAACCCTCCTGCCATGGGCAGGGACACCTCCCACTAGACCAAGTTGTTCAAAGCCCCATCCAGCCAGGGATGGGGCTTCCACAACTTCTTTAGGCAACCTGTTCCACTGTCTCACAACCCTCACAGTAAAGAATTTATTTCTAGTATCTAATCTAAATCTCCCCCCTCTTTCAATTTAAAACTGTTACCTCTTGACCTCTCACTACACTCCCTGATAAAGAGTCCCTCTCCAGCTCTCCAGTAGGCTCCCTTCAGACACTGGAAGGCTGCAATAAGCTCTCCCTGGAGACTTCTCTTCTCCAGGCTGAGCAACCCCAGCTCTCTCAGCCTGTCTTCACAGGAGAGGTCCTCCAGCCATCTGATCATCTTCATGGCCCTCATGCCTAGTACTACATTAATCTGAACATAGTTACCAGATGCAAATCTGCCAGACAAAATAAAAAATAAAAAATAATCCAGGATAAATACAACAGACATATAATGAGCCTGATAAAATTATGAAGAGAATTCTGTTGGGTTTGGGGTTTTTTTTCACAATTATTTGTTCTGTGTCTTATGGGGTTTTTTAAAGCTGTTTTAAAATTGTACGTACTAGGCATAATTTTCACATTTTGACATTAAGTTTTGGACTCCAAACCAATATTTAACCACCTGACTACTTCTTTTAGGTATTCATTACTGACAAAAACAGTTGTAAAAAGTCAGCATTTCTAAAAATATATGCCATTGATTCAGGTGTCTAAATAAAAAATTAGATGTTAACTGATAAGCAGCCACTTTCAACTGCCTTGTCACTTACTTTTAATGTTGTAACACACCCATGAGCTGTACTTTACTCCTTGGTTATGCATACACAGTACTTGACTTAAAAAGGCCTCATATCTGGCACTATAATGTTCTTTGTTGAAGTTGCAGTCAACGAAGTGCAACTGAATCCTGCAAAATTGGTTTTCATTTGCATATTTATAGCAGATATTACATAAAAGTCTTTGTGATCTATAGTTCAAAATCTGTGAATACCAGAGGCCTCTCAAGCATAATCTGTCAGTAAGAAACAGCTAAACACCAAGGATTGTTGTGGCCTTCTAGACTGTGGTTGAGGAGAGAAAATATAGAGCTGCTTAGAGAGCTGAGCCCGCTAAAAAAAAATATCATCACATACTTTATATTGTCTTTGTACATGATGCTGATTGTGTTTTCCTGGGTGACAAATTTCCTTTTACAGAAATAATATCGTTCTATGTGCTATCACCACCAAGCTCTAATTTAATTGCACTGATGGAAATGCTGCAAATTCAGCAACCTCTCATACACTGCTCATGCTTATGTACAGATGCATGCACACAAATCTCCTTTCATTGGCTTTCATTCAAATCAGTATTTGCAAACTATGATATACCAGCTGTGTACTTTAGTTCATGCTAACGGTCAAGGAAATCACACTACGAAAGGACTTCATACTCACTAGCTCTGCTCTTAAAAGAAAGACGCAAATAATTTCAACAGAAAATTAAAAGAATTTAATAGAATCTTAATAGAAATTCTAATGTTGACAATATTTTTATATAACCCAGGAGAAAGCATATGTTTACATTTTCAAATACATTTAATTGCACTGTTTGACCATCTTCTTAAAGGACAATGCTGTATAAGTTTCTAAAACAGTTAAAGATACTCTTCACAATGCAGATGTATTTAAATACTTTCCACTCAGAGCAAGCTGATATATTGTGTATATCTACTTTATTAGAGTATGATACATCTGCTGACTATAACTGCCAGGTAATGGACAATTAAACAGAAGAATACCCTTTTTCGTGTCTTCTCCTTTAGGAAGGGCCGTATAACTGTGTAGAGGGCATGGATATACCATGGCTGATTGACGAAATGTATTCCTCCAAACCGAGCTGGAAAGCTGTCCTGTATGTCACAAAACAAATACATACAATGTGAATTAATTCTCAACAGAATTTGCACATGCAACATAGCTTTTCCTTTTCTTTTTTTCTTTTTTTTTTTTTTCTGAATGCCTTCATTTTAATAATAAGCCTTAAACAAGAGGAAACATTCTTCAAAATTGTGCCCTCTTAGTTGTGTCCACTCAACTTCCACACCAAGCAGCAACATACCCAGGACAGAGGAATGAGGAAGCGTGCTAAAACAGCTTGTGGCATTCAAATAAAGGCATGTCATTTCTAAACTCCAGAAATGCTTTAAACATTTATGATTTGCCCATAATCCATCTATGAAATATATTTTTCTCTTTTCCACATCTACAGATTTTTTTTCATCTTTAATAGTAAAAACCTCAACTCCTGCAGTATCATTGAAGAGCACTAGAAACGTCCCTTTTGTTTCCACCTTGAAAAGGAAGTGTAAATCTATACTACTATTCAAAATGTCTCCAATATTATCCATATTTCATAAAACTGAGAATGCATTAAACATTATGCATAAACTGTTATGCAACATCCATGACAGTAATTCTTGTCACATAGTCAGGGGCCTTCTGGGAGCTTAAATGTAAGAGTAGCACATCTATATTGAAGCAATGACTTTTCTTTTTCTTGCTGAAAAACACAAGGGGCAGACAACTCACTAGGAAAGATTCTGATTTGCATTTTCAATTTCTAAGTCAAGAGGACATGCTAGAGGGTTTGGCAGTTTGAAGAGGGCAGCCACTCTGTCCTGGAATGCTATTGCCAAATTCCTTTTGTGTCCTCGTTTTGTCTTTGCCTGGCTGATCATACACTCAAATCATGCAAAAAGCTGCTGAGGTCCCCCATGTTGCCTGGAATTACAGCACTGAGCAAGGAAGCAAGAGGTGCAAACAGGTATGGAAACTGATGTATGTCCTCTTTTGTTTTAACGGGTGATGTCAGAACCTTCTCTGAGCTCAAGTATACCCACTCATTAAGTAAATGGCTTTCGTCTGAACCCTTGAGCAGGTGGTCCACTCCAGGCAATCATGACAGTCACTTAGATCAAAATCAGATTCCTCACAGCAGCAGCAATTCCACTCTCTGGCTTAAGAATATAGGTGCAAACAAGGACATGTCTCCCAGCTATACCTCCTTCTCCCGTGTGGATGCACTAAAGGTAGCTTCAGGACTGTGTCAGTGGTATCAGAGGCTCAAGAGGAAGCAATCAAACAGTGAGATGGAGCACTCTGTGCACATAGATATATGTTGTCTCCTCTGGAGACAAGACAGTAGGCCATACAGAAGCACCCAACAGTCTAGACATGATCCACGTTTGAAGCATACTGATTTAAGGTCATATAGCACACAGTAAAAAACAAGGGCCAAGAAAAAAACCATAAGCTATACCAACCAATCAAGAACTTAAGGAAGGCAGGAACTGTAAGAATGACATCTTTAATGAAACACTTCCAGATAGGAATATGATTTGAAAAAGTGCATATGCCAAGAAACCTCCTTAGTTCTGTGAATGTGTACAGAGCTGTGGCAATAATGAAGCCTGAAGAGGTCACTTGCTCCTTTCAGAAGTACCATTTAAAGACTGGCAGGCACACCTAACCCCAGGGATCTTTACATCAGGGTACCACCTGCCTCCAAATAGCAGCAACTTGGTGGATTATGAGATGAAACATTTTGCATCAAGGAGGCAATGCCTTTACAATAATCTACTGGGAGGATGACAGTTTCAACACACACCGCTAAGATCTGGCTGGCCACAGCACAACAGTCAATGCAATTAACAGTCCATTTTACAAATTTTCTCCAGAAATCTTTGATTAACAACAGCCTTGAAATAAAAAAATCCTGTTGAAAGACTCTGCTACAGAAGCCTCTTCTTGCTAAATGCCTAGTTCTTGTCAGCACTGACTAAATGTCAGACAGGATGGCTGATAATTTGACATGTAATTCACCCTGTTCAATATCGTAAATCCCCAAACACCATTTTGAGAACACAACCTCTGATGTACAAAAAGTAGTAAATTATGTCCTTATCACAGCAATCCCACTAATCCATTAAGAAGGATAAATCACTGGATGACATCTTAACCTTTAGTTGCAGGAGATACCATTCATCTGCAGAAGGTTGTGTTTATTTGGTTTATTGTGGTTGCTGCTCCAGCAAACAAGCCCAGTGCAGCACGCTGTGTACCACACACAAAAGAGCACACACTAGAGCTGCAGAAGACATCTTTTGCTAGTTTCATCCAGATGTCTTTGAAGATGTCTTAAGAATTAACTCTGGAGTGGTAACTGTCTTAAGGCTTGTGGGGGTCAAATGCTTTTTATAAGGTAGGTGCTATGGAAGACAGCAAAGCAAACAATAAACTCCTGGCTGCGTGCCTTCTTGCACAATTCTATAAGCTTTTAATTTACCTAAATGCCCCTAAACTTAGACAAACCAAGTTTGCTCTATATTCCTCAAAAACTGTCTCCCACAGAAACTGAGGGAAATTTGTGAATGGGATGATCTCAACAGGCAAACAACCACGCACACACAGATTCAGAGCAGAGAGCCAAAGCTATTTGTATTCTGTCGTGGGCTCAGAAGGGATGACTTGTCAATGGTCAGGATCTTTATAAAGATATTAAATTTCTAGCAGATAAAAGGACTATCTTTAGAAAGTACCATTTTGACACTTTCGCTATCTTTTCCTGCATCTTGGAAACCATGTAAATGGAAGATCAAGAATATACGTGGAATGATCCTCAAATTGAAGATGTCACTCGATATTAAAAGCCACTTTGTCTCAGGGTTTTTCAGCAATTCTAAAGGCATTTTTGAGAACTGACTAAAGAAGTCGCATATTTGTCGATTTCTATGCCTGAACTGAAGTGCCAAAATTCAGAAGCACTTCCTTAGGTGCTTAGGAACCTTAGGAAGGAACCCCAAAATTTGGGCCCAGAAAGAGAAAGGATAATTTGGTCAGAATTATCCTGCATCATACACAGTGCTGGGACTAGAATTCAAAAGCTGCTGAATGCAGATCTAAACCCCAAACTCAACAGCACCTGGTGATAAAATAAAAAAGTGGAATAAGCAACTACAGCTGCTGCAGAAACACATGTCAGAAGGTTGTCTGGCTCTTCTCAGACGTATTTGACTTCCACATGGGGATTTGTCAGACAGATGGCCATCCTACACAAACAGCAGGTAGGAATTTTTTCCAAATCATTGATTCTTGCGGCTTTTACATAGATGAAGTCACAAGTGTGGTGGCAGTCACAACTGCCTGTGTAGATATATAGCACTTCAACAGAAAATCCACGAATCATATGAATTCTAAGTAAAAGGAATCCCATTCCAGAAAACAGTAAGAAATGGAGATCAGTCACAAAGCAAGCTGTACATTTAACTGGAAAAGCAGTAAATCTGATGAGGCATTAACAAACACAAAAAAGAACTTTTTAGACATAAGAGTGTGTGGATATTTTTAGTATTCATAATAACCTCTCTTTATGCAGAAGAAGACAACCTAAGCATGCCTCTGATGAACACAGTTTGGACTATTAGGTTCCAGAGTCCTCGTGATACAAGGCTTATAAATGGCAATTAACAATGGGCTGCCAAGGAAGAGGCAGACACATATACTACTGTTTTCAGGACTGGGAGACCACCAGTGCATGGCAGTAACTGACCTCTCCTCTAACATCTATAAGACCATGTTGGAGACTGATCCCAAGCACACTGCCTCACCAGGTTGCCACCTCTGATGATGTGGTTCTGCTCCCTCAAAGCACAGCATTTTTACCTCTCTGCCACACACAATTTATACAACCTGTCTCCACAAGCTTTCTCTCCAAGGACCCAGCTCCTGTTGCCTGCTACCATGCTCAGCACATGCTAAGAACTTGGGTTTCTACTTGCTAGGTACCATGTCCCATCCTGTGATGATCTCAACCATCACCTGAGCCACCTTTCAGGGTTTCATAGAGGGTCCCTCTCTCTGCTGTAGCCAGCAGAAGCTCTTACAGCAAAATCAGCATATGACATTTTCGCAGTACCTAAGAGAGGAGACTGCCAAATTCCTACTGAAAATCAGCATGAGTCTTCTTAGTGGTGTCAGAACTGTTATCACAGAGATAATAAAAATGTCCCGCCTTTTTCATGGTTACCAAATGCAAAAAATGAAAGAACTTCTTAAAGCCAAAGCATCCTCATGTCTTGGGTATCGTGTTTACATATAAACCTCTGAAGTCTACTTTTAAAGAATTAGTGCCCCAAGCTGAAATCAGTACCGGAGTCAAATTTTTTTGTACAGGCTCTTAGAAGTATAGTCTTAGAACCTGCTGGGACCGCTGTGGCAGCCCAGCCACATCAGGGTCTCATAACTGTGCCACACAGGACCTGCAAGCAGCCCACCTGGAAACACCTTGCCACATACTAACACCACGAGAGGGCTTGGACACGTACGCTCTGGGGCCACATCTGAGGATTTGCTGTACTTAGGGGCAGTGAAACTGTTTTGACGGACAGTCTAGAGGCACCCTTTGAAGGACTGTCTTGACAAATATAATGAACACACTCACGCACTTTTCTCAAGGCTGTGTTTGAGTTCTGTGATGAATTCAGGTCATATCATCTGCAGGCGACAGGAGGCTACAGAGTCAACACTGTGAAAACTGTATCTTCCTAACAAAAATTACAAGTTCAAAGATTCAAAGATAGCATAATAAATTAATATCTTAAATGTCACTCAAGAGTTATTCCTGAAGACAACAAATTCAGTTCTCCTCCAGCTATTTCAAAAAGTCAAGCACTTCAGGGAGAAAAAAAAAAAGAAAAAAAATCATTATGATAAGCTAAAATAGTATCTTCATAATGGAAGGCCCCACTAGAAAGACACTGAAACATTCAGTCTAATGCGAGATGCACCATGCCTGAATTTAATTTTTAGCATATTAAAGAGGAAACAATGGAAAATCACAGAAAGAAAAGGCTCTGATTAGAAGGAATATTTCACTTCCTTAGTACTCCAAGAGTTCAATTAGCAGAGGAACCAAGAGCCACTGCCATCCACACCAGGAAGGGAAACCCAAGTCTTGCTCCCAAAGCGTAACTTTCACTGAAGGTACGAAAGAACAAAGGCATTCTTAATATCAAACGTCCTGCGGGCATCGATCCATGACAACGGTAATTGCAATGTCTCAAAACAAAATAACTTGTCTGTCAAGACTGATCACCTGTACTCAAGGAATGACCTTAGACTGGGACCTCATGCAGGGGCATGGTAAGATGACAAAGAGACTGAAAAGTGAAGCTGTGTAGTCTGAAAGAATTTTGATGGTTTTGCTTATGAAAACAAATACTGGGAGGCAGATGCTATCCATAAACACACTGGAGAGAATACAGAATGCTGACATCCAAGCTCACCACGAAATACAGCCAGCCTGGAAAGTGGTAGACAGCTTTGATCATCAACTATCCAACAACTTGGGGTGTGGAATAAGCAATCTAACTCATTTTGAGATAAAGGTTACTAAATTATGAGGAAGCTAAGCTTCAGATTGTTTGTAACAATGGGAGATTTCACCTCTGTCCCTCTGTGTTAAAGATCTTTAAGGTTCAGGCCCAAAAAACCTTTCAGGTTTCAATGGTGACTACAATGTTCTCTCCTACCTTGAGCTTTTTGTTTTTATTAAGCAATGCAAACCATTTCTAAGACAAACAAAAAGTGACCAAATAAATTTTTGTTACTGTGTTCAACCAAAAGAGCACTACCTAAAGGCAAATTAACATCATTCAGTGACATTCCTACAAAATAAGATTTAATTATCTAGAACTGGATGTTGTCATTTTGCTAAGACGCTTCCAGTGAAGCAATTCAACTTTTGGCAGTAATCCTTTTCATTTCTATTAGTCATTTTATCTTACAGCTCATATAGAAATATGTTAAATTGAATGAGATGAGAAGAGAGAGAGATGGTATCCATCCAGTGAGAATATTGCTCTTTTTATTGAAGTATCTGTTTTAATTTCAAATAATCTTCCATCTTTCATTTCAATATGCTATTCATAAAAATGATATATTGGTTAAATTAATTAGGTGGATAGGGATTTAAAAGCCATCTAATGACATATGTCTGCATGTTTGTATATAAATATAATAAAATTAAAAATCTACATAGATTTTGTGCTTCCACTATTTGGATAAAGGGCTCAGATCACTCTCATTTTTTTAATTAAATGGGCTTGAGAAAAAAATAATATTTTGTATAAAACTTCTCATTTTCATTTGGAATGACTTTATTTTTGCAAATTAACTTCAAGAGGTTTTGGCTTGACTTTTTAAAAAGTTTTAATTAGAAATTGTGTGAAATTCTTTTAGCATTCTTGCTTGTTTTGACAGGGGCTTGGGCTTTTGGGTATTTTTTTCCCTCAGCTCATTTGTTTAGTTTGAACCTGGAAAAATGAAGTCTTTAATTTTAAAGAGGAAATGAAAAATGCTGTTTTCCAAGGATAATTCTGTCTTCCACTACTAACGCTGTCTCATTTTCAATTCTAAGTAACATGTAATTTGGAATGTGAGGTATTATTAAGGGTGGAGGGGACAGATGTCAAAACCCAGACCTTTTCACAGCATCATGCTGTTTCCAAATTGGCAAACCCAGAAAAACACTAAGAAAGATGGTAGAAGTAGGTTCTTCTATACTGTTTTCTTTTCCTGTGATGAAAAACATTCTTTACAATAGGCAATTATAAGATCATGATTTCTTCTACAGAAATTCCCATGGGGGAAAAAAATCCATTTTCCAGGCAGCTTGTGAATGTCTTATTAGATTAAGATTACAGATAAATGGGAAAAACACTACACTGTGAACTGCTGTGCATAAATATAGTAATAATACTTTCATAATGCTGGTGGAATAAAAATAATGTGCAAAATTACTTTTCGTAAAAATGGCATACTCTCATTCCTGAAGGCAAAAGTCTTTGGCCAGGGATTGTAGAGGAGATGAAATGCCACACTAGCATCTCAGCTTGTACCACCCTCATCCTGAAGTCACCCTCCTGATGCCCTTGGTCTCTGCAGAGACCCCTGACCACAAGATTACTTGTCGTGACGCTTTTCATCATGTAGAAAACCTCTACAGCCCTGAGGCCATTTCAAAGAGGAGCATGAGCAGTTATCAGATAACCCCTGCCTTGTGCCTGACCACTTCTGAACGTGAGAAGGCTAAATAGTACCTTATCTAAAATTGCCTTAGGGGAGCTACACTTACTTGTTCTGTCTTATTCAACCAAAATGTGATCTCTTGTGCTATCTCACATTTCCTTCATAGCAAAAGGACAGAAGGGAAATTTTAGGTTAGTGTTAAGACAATGATTGAAAGAAGCAATGATGAGGCAGAAACCGCAGAAATAAGGTAACAGTGAGGAGCAGAGGAAAAGAGGAGAGAATAAATTAATTCAGGGAGGGATATAGAGAAATTACTATAATGCGCAAGAGAAAAAGATATTCATAGTGGTCCTGTTCTAGCCCCTCCTCAAAACTTTCACAGAAAGGCAGCAAAAGAGAAATGTAAAGTATTCCTACATAGAGGACCCATGTTTTACAGTCACGTCAAGACTGATTTTGCAGACCTAAACTCAAATAGCATAAGCAAATACCGAACCTTATGCCTTCCATATAATGTCTGCATATCATCCCAACTGACAGCTTCTCAGAAGAACCGCAGACAATCTTTAATTCTCTATGGCCTTCAGCCAAACTGTGCAAGAAACTACATCTGAACTGACTATCCTTAGTGGTATGTCAGTACAGCTGTCCAAGCCACAGGTCTGCAGATGGATAGGGTAACAGAGATACTGCACACGGGTAAAAATATCCAAGTTTCCTTGTTGTGGCAGCTTTCAAACAACACTGCGCAGCTTCACAGTGCCAGCAAATCACATAGTTAAAAGATACTGATTCTCTGACCAGAATATTCACTTTTTTTCCCTGGAAATGGAGAACTTCTAAACTGTTGATTACAATTTTATTATCCAAGCGCTTAATGCAACTCTCAGTTTCACTCAGGATGCATTAAAATTGGAATACCACTTTTTCAGTTTCAATTCACAATAACACAATAGACTGAAAACTGTAGACATTCAAGAGTTATTTCATGAGCCATACGTTTCCTCATACTATGAGGAATCAATCTCCATCACTGCAGTAGGTACTAAGAGCAGTAATCATTTTAGCCATCCAATTTTAAGCTGTCACTCCATGCAAATGAGTGTCCCGAGAATTGAACTGAACTGTAAAATTGGAGGGATAGTGATTTAAGAAAAATCATCTGAGGACAGCCACTGAGATCTAGAATGCAGCATAATTAAGCTTTAAATTACTGGGGAAATTGAATAACTGACTTGAGATCCATTAATAAGCATTTTATTTCATTAAATGTAGATGTTTCATGAACTATGCAGCATACAAATTTTCAGAAGGTCAGTTCCCAGCAGTACAAAATTATTTCCAGTTCCAAAAAAGGTTCAAATATCTTTGTCATGATACAGAATGGAGATTTATTTCAGCTTCTCAACTTCAACAAGGCCTCAGTCTGAACTGCTCAGCTATACTTTACAAAGGTGCTTAAAAATACAGTTTCCTACAAAGTAACCACCTCAGCTTTCCAGTTCTTCACTGCTGAATGACTGCTAGTGGTACACATATGTAAAATGCTCCTGGGAGCCCAGGGAATTTCAATAACTGTCATTCCAGTTATTACTCTGGAGGATCGTAAATCATTGTTGTTGAGTTCTAACTTCAGACATCAATCCCCTGTCTTTTTAAAGCCATATAAGCAAGGCTGTCGCTGTGTCAGCTGCTACACAGGAAACACTCTCAGTAAAAAACAGGGACTTCCAATATCTGGGCAAATAAGTAATTATTTCTTTTATCACACGTATCTAAGACAAAACTAATATGTTTATTCTGCTATCAGTATGTGCCAGTAATGAATAAAACGATGCTAGAATCTATCCTAAAATCAAATTTTCAGAACCCTTCAAAATTTATATCCAAGCAGTTGAAAGACTGAAATCAGAAATTAAGATCTCTTCTTGCTAAGATAACAGTGCAACCCGTGTGAATGTCTTCTCAGCAAAGAAAATAACAGTAGGCTCATTCCATGTTACATGGATACCCACAGAGAAAAAGAACTGAAATCTGAAAGCATCCGGAATACTGGGCTCCCCAGCAGAAAGCAGACAGGCACATACTGGAGTCCAGCAAAGGGCCATGAAGATGCCTAAGGGATTGGAATATCTCTCAGATGAGGAGAGGTTGAGAGATCTGGGGCTATCTAGCATGAAGGAGAGAAAACTAGGGGGGATCTTACCAATGTATAAAAATACGTGAAGGGAGGATATAAGAAACTGGAGCCAGGCTTTTTTCAGTGGTGCCTAGTGACAGGACCAGAGGCAATGGGTGCAAACCCAAATAGAACAGATTCCCTCTGAACGTAAGGAAACCATGTAAGAATGCACAGCTCTGAACAAGTCAGAATATTGATATAGAATCACTGAGGTTGAATGAGGTCTTTTTAGATGATATTTTGCAAATAACCTCCCAAAGCTGTGCTATTTTCAAAGTTCATCATCAGCCAAAGCAACCAATATGACGACAGACTTCTTAAATTAAATAAAAAACTGAATTGCAAGTAGATGTTAATATTTAGCATGTGTAATATACTCAAGCTGCTTGGCTTGCTTGAGATCACTCATGTAAGGGATCTTTTCATCACGAGTGGCTGACAGATATGTGCACAGCTTACTTCACCTTACTTCTTGAAAACTCTGAAGTTTCATGCATCACACTCTTTGAACCAGGATTTACAAAAGGTAGCCGCTGCCAATCTGGCTGCACAACACTGAACAGGTTCTGCTTCCACAGGCTGGGAACAAGCCCCTAGTTGCGGCTCGACACCCAGCTGCGAGCCCAGCTTTTTGGAAATGTCACAGAAGGCGATGCACACAGCTCACAGACCAGGGAAAGCCTGCAACACTCTGATTAATTCCACTCATTAACAAAACCTCTAGGAAAAAAATTCAATTTCCAGTTTGAGACTGACTGTTTACTCCTATGCTTTTAGCTCTACCAACCTGATAAAGGGCGGCTGCATCTGAAAGTGTGTCTTTTTCCAAATAAAGCTTGTTTAACAAAAGATATTGCTGTTGCATATGTAACATCTTCAAATGTTTGCAACTATACTTTGTCAAATGTTCATTGCTCTATCTACTGTTCAAACTTTATTCAAATTGAAGCATCTTAAGTCCAGTGCCGTATACTAAAACAGTGTCACCTATTTTTTACAGACAGCTTAAGAATGTGCACAAAAAGACCCTACTTCCCTCTCCTTCCTTTCTACTTTTCGAACTTGGTCACCTCCTGATTTGCAGCCCTCTTCTGCAGCATGGCTTAAATTTTTGCTTTCTTATGTTACTGACACTCCGATGTTAGTGGTTGATGCTAACAGGAGAATTAAGCCCTCAGTACAGGGACAATGATGTATGGTATGCCTGAACAGACTTCTGGAAGGAAGAGACACCCAGTTGGCTGTTGCTCGCTTCCCATCTATTAGCACTTTCCAAGCACTGTAGCATGCCATGCCACCCAGCACATACGTGCTATTAGTCACACACCCATGCAACCATCATCCACTTGTCATTCATGCTACAGCTGCAGATGCCCCTGCTCTGACCTCCATGGCTACCTCAAAGGGAGCCTGAAAATACAGAACTCCTCACATCAGTGAGAATATCATTAAATGTTAAACCTTAAAAAAGCTTCTATCCCCACTTAACTGAGCAGTCAAGAGTCATTCCTCGGCAACTAAGAAAAGTGACATATGACATGCTGAAGCAAAATCAGAAGCAATGTTAATGTAAGTAGACATGGCCTTTTCCAACCTGTCCATTTGAAGAGGGATGCAGTTGTTGAGGGTAACTGGAGAGCAAGTCACAAAGCTCTCACATCTCTACAAAAAATAGTGCAAGCAAGCAAAATCTTCTGTTGGGTACTAACATGTGGGGGGTCACAGAAAGAGATAAATACAGACCCAAAAGTGTACATTTGCTTGACAGAACTGCATCAAAAGCTAAAAAGAATGTGTCAAATAGAGTATGTATGTGTGTCTCTGTCTTTATATAAAAATCATTATGCCTCAAACATCAAATTAATCTCTTGAACAGTTTACTACCATGGATAATTTGTCCATTTCCAGAAGACTATTCACTTTATTTTAAAATAGCTTCAAGAGCTCAGACTATCAGCATAGGACATGAAAAGGAAGGCATTTCCTATCTAGGAACCAGAATCAGTTCTTTGTGTCCTACTGGTAGATCAATTATGTATGAGAGCTGCTGCTGCTTGACTTTTAATCCACATTAGTTCACAGACCTCGAGCAAATTTGATGTTACCACATTAAAAAGGGAAAGTAAAACATTAAGCAAGGGGCCAGTTATTCAGGCAAATGCTGGCAATGGAGAGACAGGCTGCCTACTGCCAGCATGCAGGGAAATAAAAAATCCACAGATAATTCATTTAAATTCACTTAAATGTAACAAATCCCACTTGGAATAACCATAAGATCATTACTAATATGTCACATTGTTACTCTTCTTTTTGGCAATTCAAGCAAAGAAATCTGCTGGTATGTATATATGTGTATGTTGTAGTACTGTAGATCTATAATACCTGTTCTCATCTTGAATGAACAACATTTTGAGACATTCTAGATACCAGATACCAGCTGTATGCTTAGCCATTTAAAGATCCTGGCTGTGTATTTACTGAAATAGATAATTTAAAGCTTTGCTCATTTTAGAGCCTGGCTGATAAATCTTCACACATAGCTAAAACATTAAAAAGTCTTCCATTTTCTGAACCCAAATTCCTGCATCATCATATCCACTACAGCCTTTCAGCACTAAAATTAAAAGCAGCATGAATATTTAAGTGTTTTGTGATAAGAATGCAATAGCTAAATCTGCCAGTATACAAAAGGCAAAGGCAACCTTAGAATTTGAGTTCACTGAAATACAGGATAGAGGGGAGGAAGGAAGATGTTAAAAAAAAAAAGGGGGGGGGGTTATCTCAAAATGCTTGCTAGCTATTACTATTGCCCTAGGAGCTGTAGCTTGAGTGCTCTAACCTTCCATTTCCTTACACGACAATGTTATTTGGCTGAAATATTTTTCCTACAGTGCACAGTAGTGTCTCCTGGAGACAGGAACAGATACAGCCTGGAGGTAAATGGGGACGTGAGGTGTCTGAATGCTCCACTCCATATTGGCAGCCTTCCCAAACTGAAACACTTCCGTTTTAACCCATTTGATTTTTGTCTATCGAAAGGAAAAAGTCTTTAGAAGGGAAACACTTCTAAACATAAACGTTTTCATTTAATCCTCATGGAGAATTTGCGACTCTTCTTACAGAAGCTGTAGTGTCAAAGGTTATAATGTTTCTGCTTAAATTTTTAATAGCACTACAGTGCTCTTGTTTTTCTGCATATGAATGCAGCACTTTGGAGCTCTGCTAACAAATTCCAATCTCTTACTTGCCGTGATCATACAAAATGCAAGCTTATGCCAGGACCAGCAATTGAATTTCATGCAGATCTGATGTGGAGAGTTACGTGGTGAAATAAATTACAGACAAGCACCATTCATGTGTCCCAAGACACCTTCAGTACTCAAACAGATTGCTTTGTTATTTTGAGCTGTTAAACTGCTGGAAACTTCATCACCTGGTTCTGTGACTGCGACAGACCTCACTCGCAAAGTGAGGCCACACAGATCAATCTCCAGGTGGAAGCTGCAGTGCTGCACAAGGGTAGTTGGCACTTTGGTAACCGGTTCCTCACCTTTGGACTCAACTCTGCTCCAAAGCTCCAGCACAATTGAACACAATTGGTGCGCTCGCTGGAGCTGCCAACTTTCAGCAGAAAAAAAGCAACAGAGGTCTTGACCACTCTTGGGTGTATAAAGTCCCATGGTGCCATTGTAGAAGTAGAAGCATTAACCCCAGTGTCTTAGCCAAATAACAACTCAATGATCTCATTCTGCCTATCTACATTCTCTCTATACTTTCAGCTGACTCCAGCATTTTTACTGCAGCATCCACTTCACTCAAAGTGTCACCAAGCATTGAAAAACACCAGACATGAAAATTTATTCAATGCAAGATGTGATAGTGCCATCACTACAAACTCTTAGCACTGACAAGATCCATAAACTTAATAGGAAGTGTGTCTGCTCAGCTCAGTTCTGTGACATTCCAGTCATGCCCCACCAGACTGCAAGGGGAGTGCAAAGTTCTCCAAAGCAATGTTCTTCATATACAGATCACTCACTTGAGCTCATTGGGGACTTGCACTAGTTTAACTGCATCAGGTGTACTCCACAACCTCTGTCTATGGACACAGGCCTTGCCCTATTAAAATGTACCAAAGGAAATACAAAATACACAAATACAAGACACACAAAACAATGTCTTGCAAAAACGAAGCAGCGTCTATACTGGGTATTTTACAGCATCCAAAAGCATTCATGGAGGAGAAACTTAATTATCTATCCTATGAAACTGAGCAAGTCAAAGCCAACCAGCATTCTCCCAAATAATTTGGAGGGTAGCACAAATCAGGCACATTCCCAAAATGGTCTTTGGATGCAGCTATCTCTTTAGAATAACAAAACTTTAATAGTCAGAACGTAACCACTCCAGCAATAGGGAGCAGCCCTGGGCACGTTTAGTCTATTAGTACATAGTTACACTCTCTTAGAGGCATTTTCCACAGGAAACCCATGAAAATATTAAGTAATTTAAAATTATTTTGTCTCATACAAAGCAAACATATTAACTTTCAAATATAAGATATAGACCTTTTAAATTCTATGGATTACACTGATTAAACCTTTTAAATACCACTAATTAAACAGAGTGGCTACTCAAGCACTATGAGGTCTATTGTGTAAATATGTATTAAGGAGTCCCAGGAGCTGTTTCCATCCACTGTAGTGACCTCTATGGAATAGCTTTATTTTAAGAAAACTAGCATCACACAAATGCTTCCTTTTATTTTGTCTGTTGTTTAAACTTCAGTTGTCCACATCCTGTATAATCTGAAATGCAGACCGGAAATGGCTGCAAGATGTAAACAATTCTCCAAACAAAATACTTCATAATTATTACTCTTTTACCCACGAGGTCTTCACATCCCAGTCTCTTTCCTAGAAGACTGAGCAATGTACCATACATTTGAGGTAAGTGTTAAGTAAGTTCTGTCCGTATTTCCATTAACTCAGTAGGTAACTCAAAGGTTTCAGCCTTAAAAGACTGGGATCAATAACAAGATTGATACTTGGAGAAAGTGTGGGAGCAGAAAGAGATCAGCTCTGAACATCAGCCGCAAGTCAGGGACACCAGTGCTTACTGACCAGCAGATCTGGCAAGAGCATGCAGGGGGTTTAGAAGCTCAGCTACAGCAACATCACTAACTGCTTCTGAGGAGCTAGATTCCACATCAGATGAGAATCAGGCCCAGTTTGATTACACAATTAGCAATTCCAAAGTAAATAATAATCCACATGTGGCTCATAAACATTGACAACAGTAGTTATTTATGGTAATAAATAAAATAGAAATAATAATATAATATAATATAATATAATATAATATAATATAATATAAATAACATACAATATAATACAATAATAAATATTTATTACTCTTGAAGACTAATTTATCTGGGCTGTGAGATTCTCCTTTTTCTAAACAACGTTCAGGGTGGATCTCCTGGAAAACACTTCTGAGGAGAAGGACCTGGGAGTCCTGGTGAACAGCAAACTTTCCATGAGCCACAAATGTGCCCTTGCTGTCAAGATAGCCAGTGGAATCCTGGGCTGCCTAGGGAAGAGTGTGGCCAATAGGTCAAGGGAGGTCGTTCTCCCCCTCTACTCTGCACTGATGAGGCCACAACTGGAATACTGCATCCAGTTCTGCGCTCCCATGTTCAAGAGAGACAGGGAACTACTAGAGCTACTAGAGAGAGTCCAGCATAGGGCAACAAAGGTGATTAAGGTATTGTAACACCTCCCTTATGAGGAAAGGCTGACAGAGCTATCATTCTTTAGTCTGGAGAAGAGAAGGCTGGGGGGAGACCTTATCTATGTTTACAAGTATGTAAAGGGTGGGTTGAAGGAGGATAGAGCAGGACTCTTCAGTGATTTCCAGCGACAGGACGAGGGGCAACAGGTACAAGCTGGAACATAGGAAGTTCCATTCAAATATGAGGAAAAACTTCTTTCTGGTGAGGGTGACAGAGCACTGGAAAAGGCTGCACAGGGAAGTCATGGAATCCCCTTCCCTGGAGGTTTTCCAGACCTGCCTGGATGCAGTCCTGAGTGATGTGCTCTGGGCAATACTGCTTTAGCAGGCGAGTTGGACTAGGTGATCTCTACGAGTCCCTTACAACTCTGAAATTCCATGATTCCATGGTTCCATGATACCTGTCTGGAAACAGTTCTCCACTATTGAGTATCTACCAAATGCTTTTTCTGTGTAAGAGAATTCATAAGCGTAATAATAAAAACAAATTATCCCCTATCATCTGCAGGGTGAACAGCACAGCCCCAACGGGAACAGGAGCTACACTAACAGAGAAGCTGAACTTGTGGTAAGTAAATAATGTGATCAAGACCTTTTCATGGTTTTGTATTTCACAGAAGAAAAATCAATTTACAAGTACTTTATTTTTTGGAAGGCAGCTCTCCCTCATTGTGTTTTTTGACACAAAAGTAAATATAGATGTAGATGCTTTCACAAAAAATTAAATTGTCTTTTCTAAAGTGCTATTGTTAAACAAGTGGTGACAGATTAATACAGCCCAGCATCAATGCAAAATGCTTGCGATGTGAATTGCACTAGAGCACCAACTTTAAAAAGCAAAAGCATTGTGGCACGATTAGCAGGCAGTATATAGTTTTGTATAGCTCGCATAAAATAACATTCTTCCCCAAGGCATATCTACCATATTGGTCTGTGTTTTTCAGTACTACACAAAGCAGTAAAAATTACAAATGCTATTTAATATCAAAGCACGTGGACAAGTAAGTGCATCATCTACAATTGCTGCAGATGAAAAGTATTCCTAGTGAAGATCATACTGCATTGCCCAGGACGTGGCTCAGAGCCAGGTAGAGAAGATATTTTTCCTTTAGATGCGGGATCTGAAATAATGCCTGAAGCAAGAATCAAACCAGAAGTCAAAATTTTGAAATTCAAGCAAGTAACTCTCTGTCCAACCTGGCACGCCTAGCTTTGTTTAAATACGCATCAAATTGACACCAGCTCTGGTGATCTCCGTGGACAGGCGACTGCCGCCAGCTCCCCAAAGCTGCAGGGCTTCAGGAATGCAGGAGGCGGCACCAGAGCTTGCAGGAGCCTGCAGATGGGCGTAGGGGAAGAGAAAAGGGAAAGCACAATGTCATACACAGAAAGACAGCGGCCTCACAGACAGGGAAGTTGCGACCTCCTGCACTGGAGCATTTCGTCTACCTCAAGAGGATGGAAATGGGGTGGCAAAGGTTTGGATCAGTTTTAGTGAAAGGCACTTGCACGCTCACTGCAGCCAACCTTTGAGCCTTTTCTGCAGTGATGGAGAGCAGCGTTCTTCAAATGTGCTTACTAGAAATGTGATTGTTAAAACTAATTAAAGATGTTTAAAAGCTGTGTTTGACTTAGTGTTATGTAATACTAAGGGAAAAGAGATCTATTTTAGGACTCTGAAAATGAGGGCAAAACAAATGGCACACACAAACATGAAGCTCTGTCCCTGAGTCCCACTCTGCAGCCTGGACCGTGCTTTCCCCTGACATGCTCACCTGTTACCTGGGAAGCAACCCAGAGATTTCACTTTTTGGCAACAATTGTATGCCTGATGACATTTTCTTGCAGTGACGGCTCTATTTTCACCACTCCTTCTCCTTTTCTTTAGGATATAGATGTGTCACAGTACCTTTCACTGTAAAATCACTCGCTGTTCGTCCCATCTCTATTTTACTGTTCATGCTCAAGAAACAGAACGCTCTCAGTTGCTGCATTACCCATTTTCTCTGCCTCCTCCACAGTCTCCCTGTTCCAGGCAGACTGTCCTCCCCAGGTTTCACCATCCCAAAGACTTCAGCCCTTACTCCCTCATCCCTTCTCACTGAACATCATTGCTGGAGAGCTCTTTTTAGCTACATGCATTTGAGAGTCATCCCTGTGCTGAAACACACATCCATCCACTCATTCTGTCTTCCACAGCCAAGCCTCACACTTGGCTGAAAGCTCACTAACAGCTTAAATTCTCTCAGTTTTGATTTTCTGTGGTGTTGCAGTTATCCCCACAAAGCACTCAGCTAGTGAACACATCCTTGGGATTGTCTGTAAAGTCTTGTTCTCCTCTAATACAGTGGTTTCCACTGCAAGACCAATACTTACCATGTCTTCCCACAAGGTTGTGGGAACCTGACCCCTTTCTTTACTAGCCTACTGCCATGCTTTTTGTTGCCTAAAAGTTATTCCATTTAAGGGTTGGACTTTTTTGATCAATTTGGGTCTGATGAGTCCAGGGCTGTGAATTTCATTCCATGTTGAAAGGATCAAATCCAAGAGAGAAAGGGCAGGAATGCATCTTCCACCAGTAAAAGCAGAGAGGGAAACCAGGCTGACCAGAACTGTAGTCTGTGTGAATCCTGACTGAATCCCCTTTTTTGACTTTATTGTGCATTCAAAAGAAAATCAAGCTTCTGAAGAAGGAGGGGTGGGAAGCAAGCAACACCTAGCCCAATGTGATGCACTAACAGCAAACCAAATAATTTTGAAAACATCTACTTTGCAGTAAAACAAGCCTCCTGCAATACAAAATGTGGCTTAAAGCAGATTATGCCTGGGGTTCGCTGCAGAACATGGAAGAAAACAAGTTATCCCAAACCAACCTCCCCATCAGCCCGCGACTGATGCAAGCTCAGGAATGCCAAGTAAAAAGCTGAATGGCATGCCAGGGCTCCACTCGCTCCATCCGGCCTTACCTCAGGAAGAGGGACAAATGGTGCCAGTGACTCAGAAGAACGCCAAAAGGCTCTCATCTCACAGCAATAACCTACATCCCAGCCCTGTGACAGTCTGTCATCCATGCAAACGATATTTTTCAAGGGCAAAAGTGTGAACTTGATGCTAGCAGAAAAACACGACAGAGTGTTCTCAGGGACAACTTCTTGTTTTGCAAACTGGGCAAAGATAATTTCCATTCTGCACTGTTTCACCAGTGTGCTCTTACATGTGAGAAGGCAGGGCCCTGGGAAATAGTGCTTGGCAACATAAATTACAGCTTAGTGTACTACTTTTGACTAAGTTAAAATTGTCAAAAACCTTTCCAGGAAGGAAAAGCCTCAGGGAAAGAATAAAAGCTCCATGCGCAAGATTTCATGGCTTTAAAAGAAATCAATCCCAACTTTAAAATCTGGAGGGGGGTGAAGGGGGAGGGGTGAGAAGAAAAAACACCACCACCTAAATCCTCCAGATTCTGCTGTTCTATTTTCTGTGGCTTTTTTTCATTTTTTCAATTAATGAATTAATGTATTCGCAAAATAAAACAATTCAGTTGTAGTTCTGTTCCCTACTGCCTCTTTTAAATCTTTTCAATTTTCAAAATTATGGCTTTCCTGTTTCTAGTGGAAGAAAACAAATATTAAATTGCAATTGTACTTCTTTTCCCAAAAAGTAGCCACACTACAGAGTGAACAAACACAGGGAAGCACTGGCTCAACATCTAGTCCCAGTCAGGAGCCAAGACTGATTGAGGTCAAGGACACAGGAGAAAGAGCTTTGCATTGGCAGACCAAGACCCGGACAGAAACAAACTGCTGAGAAGACCTGTGCCAGTTACGACTACAGTGATGTAGTGCCGTACTGTTGGAATGACAGAAGCTTGTTATGGTTCATGGGTAAGAAGAATTTTCTCTTAGTAGACAAAATAGCACTGAATGAGACACATATTGACCAAAACGGCTATTTCAGGGGGTTGTTCCAAAATGAAAGCTTCAGATGGCACCTTTATGCCCCTCAGTGGTGACACAGATACTTCTACTCTTCCAAACTCAGCTCAGTGCAACAAACGCTTGGGGCCTGGTCAGTCACAACCTGGTCTCCATTTGCGTTTTACCTCCATTCTCAAACACTGCACATAACAGAAATGAACCATTCCTCATATTCAGGCCCTAGTTTCATATTTGATTTTGACCTCTCTCAACCACCATCCATCTCACCTCTGTTTACATTTTGCAAATTCTGCTTTCATGGTGTTGCTCAGACAATATACATGGCTGAGAGAGCGTGCTCACCAATGCAGCAAATTATCCTTTTTTTTTCCAAAAACACGAAGGCTTGCCTTTCTTTTATTTTTTTCAGAGAAGACATCAATGCTGCAAATGCATGTTTTTTTCAGCTCAGTCCTCATGTCTGCTTTCCTAGCCTGTGATTTAATGAAAGATTAAAGGCTAGCTTATGAAAGTTCACCACGGCAACTGCTGATGTCATTGGGAACTGAATTCCCAATTGGGGCTTAAAGAAAGATGAAGACCATATTGATAATTGACAAAATTTCCAACATTAGTCACCTAGCTAATTAAGCCACAACTCCATGATACTATATATGCTCAAAACTGAATGAACAGAAAATGTAACACCATTAATATGCTTAGCTATTGGTGTTATATAAATTTAGCCCACAGAAATTAGCTGTTCATGGAAGGTACAGAATATTTACCCCTTTCCCATTCAGCTGAAGAAAAACAGAATTATTCATGCAGCTACTTCATGATGCCATGCCTTTGATGATCTTACTGAAGGCACAAGAAGTGATTCTTTCCCTCACTGTGTTTGCCGTCTTTTTTAGAAGAGGTAAAAGTTTTGTGTGTGTACAAACACAAGAACAAAAAGCACTTTTTAAGTCAACAAAGTGTATGTGTGTTCCCCTTTTGGCTCTTTCTGTCCCAAGTTACTGCTAAAATGTCTTTATGGCAGTTTGTTGCTTGCTCCATCCTCCTTCAGCAACCAAAAGCAGTGTACTGAATGGCAGTCAGCCCCAGGGCATGCAGATACACACAAAACCAGAGAATACTGGCCACAAAGCCAAAATTCTCAGGGATGGAGCATGGGGAGGTGGGGGAAGTGTTCAGGACTTTAGCAGATATCAGGAGGAAAAAATGCAATTAGAGGAGGAAGCAAAGATCCCTTACACAACTTTAAGAAACACTAGCAATGAGTACAAACGGTTATGCTTTGTTTATCTGCTATGGTTACAAATATTTGGGTGACAGGAATGAGAACAGAGGTAGACAGACCACTCTATCCCTGAATTTAAGTGAAAGCCCTAAGACCTGGGACGGTGCCTGAGTCCTGGACACAGAGCCAAGAGGCTGCTCAGTCTCTGCTATGCAGTGTGGGTGCCATCCTTGGGGAGGAACATCGGAGCTCATTACAAAAAAGTATAAGGTTGTCAAATGGGAGCTCTTAAAAAAACACATTTACAGTCCCCCTATGAAAGTGAAACAAATCATCAAGATTTAATGGTACAGAATACCAACAGGATGAAGAAGAAAATATACAGTAAGGCTCACCTTATAAGTAAGATGCTGCTCGATGTGACTTCATGCCTACAACTTTATGTAAGAACACACATAGTCCGAGCTGTTCCCTTGGATCGTTAAATGGATTCACTCTTAATTGGCTTTCCATGCAGCTCTCTTTAAAGGCTTGAGTGCTACTTTCATTTGATACTGCATTGATTTTCTCTGAAGTTTCCTCCTATCATGGCTACCCTGATCAATTAGTGTGCTATAAATAGAGCAGTCGGATTCCTTTCATTGGTCTCATTAAATTGCACCCCTGCTGAATTTCTGTGGAGAACAGAATTGGATCATACTGATAGCAATAGTATGAAGATCCTCTCAGGTTTTCCAGTGAAAATCAATTGCTCAATATTCCTAACAAAAAGCTTTGAAAAGCATGACCCAACGGAGCTCAGCTAATGCCCAAAACATATGTCAAACCTTGGTTGCAATTCTGCATCACCAAAACCCCCAAAGATAATGGATGGGAAAATAAGTGGTTAAGGGTCTCAGCCAGTTCCTCACTAGTGTATAATCCCTCGTCAATCGTAACTATTTAACTGCCTGCCCTCATAGTGGCAATATGTTGCTGGAGGCGTGCAGCTAACCCATTCTTCTGTAAAGTGCATGAGGATTCAAGGAGGAACACAATTGCAAGGCAATTGGTCTGTCAAAGTCATCATGTAATGATGGTGTGCTTGCTGACTAAAACTAGAGGGGACTGATTCTATTAGGTGGTATGATATAGGCTAATTATTGCAGGTTTACATCAGCTATGACTTCAGAGATGTTGAGCTTTATTTTGTAATGGTATGGCAGTATAGCCTTTAAAATTTGCTTTAGAAATTACATTTTACTTAAGGAGATTGGAAACAGCTACAAAATAGGAAATGGAATTGTCTGCTTTGAAACATTTCAAAACCTGATCTGAAGGGCAGCTTTTAGGTCTCCACTCTGCCCTACAACCTGACCTATCCTTTCATAACTATCCTGTCTTCTAACATCCTTTCTGTCCTCTTTTCTCCTCTGCTAAGCACCACCCTTCAAAATCTTTTCCACCTTCCTCCCAAATGAAGCTACACTTTCATTGTAGACTGTCCTGCAGGTTGAAAATCCCTACTGCAAAGGCTGTTTTTTAATTACTGTACTTGAATTACTGAGTAACTGTTTTTCCTATATGCACTCACTGGTGTCTGGAGTATACTCTGTGGGTTTTATGTATTATGGCCTGAAGGATCCATTGAAGACCTCAAGGGACTGGCTGTACCTTGCAAAGAATTCGCTGGAAGAATGCTGGAGAACTACCAGTACTTGATGATTTAATCTGGTTCCTTCATACTTAGCATGGTGGATTTCAGCCAGAAGATGATGCTCTAAATGATACTTTCGGTCAAATGGCTTAGTGCAGGATGAAGGCACCTTCCAACAAACTCTGGAGATTTTGTGGCAATAAGGCACATTCAGTGCAGTATCAGGTAAGAATTAATGACAACTGCAGTCTAAACATACCTTAGGGAGACCTTCTCCTGAATCACAGCAGAACCACTTTTTCCTTCCAAAAATTATTTTCAACAAGGGAAGTTGAGCACAGGCCGCACAAGGCTGAAATCCGGTTCCTCTTAGACAGAAAGCCCTCCCCAAAATGACTCTAGCAGATATAACATTCTTAAGAACCAACTTAAAAGAGCAAGAAATTAACAAAATACATTTGAAAATATAATCTCTAATCACTGATTAAAGACTGAGTTTTTCAATGCCACTATGTGGTACTGGACTTGGACACATAAAATAAGGAAGTTGAAAGCACATTTTAAAGTCAGCCTATACTGTGAGGTACAATATCAAACGTGACCCATGACAACCAGCAAGCACCCTGACATGGCCAGAACTGTTCTGGGTGAGAAGCTGACATGAGACTTTCTCAGGGTCAGGTGCTGGAGTTACATTCAGTTTTTTGGACTGAATATACACCCAAACTTCCACCAATAGGCTGATACGTGCAGCAACCTCAAGTTTCAGCTCATATCCATGTTTGGATATTCATTATGTATAGACAAAACTTCAGTGCCCAATCCTTTTTATTACAGAAGACATTGTGAAAGATTGCAAGCACTATTTTCCCATTCCACATAACAAAAATTCAGCATTTTTTTTAAGAACTCATTCTGATCTTTGCAAAATACGCAGAAAATGACTGGATAAATGAATTTTCCCTGGGGTTTTGGGTGGGTTTTTTTGAAAAGTATATATTATCCAAGCAGGACTATGATGTTTTAGAAAGAGTTCGTACTTAAGTTTTCCTGAAGAAATATAATTTTCTTTATGTGTTATAAATCTAAACATTCAGTTCCTGAACTACTTTAAATCACCAGAGCAGCACTTATTTAAACATAGCTATGGCTATTAAAACATATGAGAATTTAAGTGTCTTAATTTTTTCTATGATTATGACACGAGATGAGAGAAACCATCACCAGCCATATAATTTCACATTTTTATGGTGCTTTCCCATAAAGAAGTTTCCCATGCACATTAGTGAAATATCACAGCAGTGTTTTTCCTGCATGGCAATCACTTACAAGCAAAATAAATTTTTTTCTTATAACCAAAGTCAAATAAAAATAAAAAAAAATTGTCATAGGAGCCGAACACTTGCTAAGGAATAAGAAAATCACATAACATTACACTTCAGCATTTTGAGGAAGGGGCACTGAAGGCTTAACTGATATCACAGGGACTATTGCAAAGGCAGAATGTCCTGAAGACAATAAAGTAACAACTGTGCACACTAATAAGATCACAGAGGACTTACGAGCATCACAGAAAATAAAGTCTAGACTGATTTCAGAAAATAATTCCAAAAATTACCTACCACATCCTTATGATGTAAATCTGAAAGATGTGTATATAAAATGCATTGATAACACAGGCAATTAGGACAATATCAAACAAAGGTAAATTTAAGCTCCCCAAATAAAAAAAAAATAAAAATCCACTGATTTTTCACATCTTACCATCTCCAGTTGTAAACAAGACAAGAAGAATGTCTCTAGGTCCTGATTCCAGATCATTGCTGTTGCAGATAGATACTCCATCAAACAATTCCTTTCTTTGTGTTACAAAATGTCACACACCAATTCCTGCTTTGGACCCAATATCACATGGTAAAATAGCAAAGAGTTTTATAGGAGGTGACATTTTGAAATAAAGAAATTAGAATTAATGCCGAGAGGAAATCTGAAGAGCAAGCAGTCATAGAAAGGTTTCTGCCTTCCAGACTTTAAATTAAACTGTGTGAAGTACTAGGAAAATATAATGCATGAGATAATCTTGCCTTAGCAGGAAGGTGAACTATGATCTTAAAACATGCCTTCTGTCTGTGACTTTATGATTTAGAACAAATTAGTTTTATTTCTGAGTGACCTTACAAGGAGGAATACTATTTATTCCCTTCATGGCCTTAAGATACTGAAGCAAAGAGAAACATTTAGACCTTGATTGAGAAAAAATTATTTCCAAAAATAATTATATATTTCAAAGCTGAGGAATGGTCATAACCCTATAGTTGTTAAACTGTGGCCTACCAGAGGCAACAGGAAGTCAATCACAGCGCCAACAGCTAATTCCCTACACTGAGTTCGTGTTACAAACCCTTCTGTTCCCATGCTGGTGACACTCACCTGAGCATAATATTAGTTTTTCACCTTAATCGGGGAAATCTAGTCACTATTTTTATTTAATCCAGGTAGATTCAGTTTTCTGATAAAAGAAATTAAAAAGTGGTGAGCATTTAGCACAAGCTCATGAAAGAAGCAGTCTGCATGTACAAGAAGAGTATCTTCTATTTTCTTTTTCTCAAGCTGCAATAATTTTAATTGGATGTTTTTTCTCTGTTGACAGAACTGATGGAAAAATGTCAACTATGAGCATTTTCATTGGCTTCTACACTAACCATGGCTACTTAGATCTTCCCGCAGCCTTCCAGTACTTCCAGTACTTAAAGGGGACCTACAGGAAGGATGGGGAGGGACTCTTTAATCATGGAGTGGTATGAAAAGGGGTAATGGTTTTAAACCGAAAGAATGGAGATTTACATTAGATACTAGGAAGAAATTCTTTGCTCTGAGGATGGGAGACACCAGAACAGGATTCCCAGAGAAGTTGTGGCTGCCCCATCCCTGGAGGTGTTCAAGACCAGGTTGGATGAGGTTTACAGCAACATGCTCGAGTGGAAAGCATCTCTGCCCATGGCAAGGGGGTTAGAACAAGATGATCTTTAAGGTCACTTCCAACTTGAAACATTCTGATTCTATACTTTGTTGAATTAGAAAAAAACTTCAGAAACAAAAACTCGTCTTTTCCCAGATCATACCATGTCATCTTGCTACATTTCCAGAAGCTCACAACATCTCCTGCCCCACTGAGTGGTATATACCCAGCAGACCAACTCCAGACTGATTAACTACTAGGACTGTTTCATTAATAGCCTGGTGGCTAGAGGATTCACTTGGTATTTGAATGGATCAGGACTCCCTCTCTAGTTTTGGTTTCCAGAATGGTATGAAGAGCAATGGGAACACTGGTTAAGAGGGGATTTGAAGTTGGGAGATTTGAAGCTGATTAGATGCCAGATGTGGAAAGCATTTGGACAGTGAGACCACAAAATTCTGAGATCTCCTAGGGAGTCTAAGATGAACGTGTCATGCAATCACCCACAGTGACTGAGGTTTTGGAGCATGATATCAGAACACTGAGACAAGAAAAAACCCAACTGTGAAGACTAGTGAAAACTAATACAATGTCAACAGGAGTGAGATCAGAAACTGGGGAAATGGTAGGACTGGGACAAGGGGAAAAGGGCACAAGGAACAGGCAGAAGAGTCTGTGCCAGTCAGTTCAAAGTGCCTGAATGAAAGCCAAGATCCCCACAACTAATCATTCCTTGCTTACAGCAAGTATCTGCAAAATGCTGGCAAAGTGCCCACTCTTTTTCTCGTGCGGGTTCACATGGAGAATGACAACCTACTGCAGGCAGTTACTACACTATCTCCAGTGTCAGTCTTTGGGTGGTGGATATTTAACTCCATTAAGCATCCTTGCAGTCTTCTGTAAGATGCCACACAGTAGAGTTTTCTGGGGTGAAAGAGGAGTTAATTTTACTGCTTCTTACCAGCAAAAGAGGCAGCAGCTCACACAGAGTTATGTACATTCAAAGAGCATCTAATCAGAAGCTCTAAATTTGGACCATGCTACAGTTCAGGCTCCTGGCTTGGGGGTTCAGGATCAAGATTTTAGAAGTCTGGAATCCTGGTCAAAAAGAAATAGCAGCTGGGCTCTGAACATATAAAAGGTGACTGAAAATCAGACCATGGCCTGTCACAGTGGGCATCCCAAATTAGCAGACACTTCTAACAGTAATCTCTCAGTGGAATACCTACCAGCTGAAAAAAAAGAAGAGACAATAATATCTCCTCATCTTAAAATTGTGTTTGTGAGAATAAATAAATTACCATTTGAAAGTCATTCAATGTTTTGTTTGTTTTTTTTTTTTTTTTATTGATGAGCATCATAAAAGAATCTGGCAAGGAAATGAATTATTCTGTCTTTAGATACCAGGTTAACAGCTGGGACCACACTAAATAATGGCTATGTCTATATAGAGATGCCTATAAGCAACTGAACCCAAGCTCTGGCCACCAAGTCCTTTCCTGGAAGGTTAAATCCATTCAGGCAGTAGGTGAGAAGCTAGAACTAACAATCACCTCTGTTCCACCATGTTTCCACATTAAATTGCTAGCAAGAATTTTTGATGGCATTTTTACAAGTAGAGCAGAGAAAATATATGCACAGTTTTGTAAAATAACAAGCTCTTGGGAAAAATATCCCATGATGCTGCTGCTGCTACACAACATGAGCTGAATTGGTGCTGTTTTGGTGTTGAAGTTGTGCTGTTCACGAGCACATTCTTCCACTCTCTGGGCTGCTTGGCTCAGGGGACTCTAGCATTTGCAATCAGCTTAATTCTTTGATAAAAAGCTGAATGAAAGCAGCTACATGATTTACTAGCTCTCCTGAAAGCAGAAGATACTCCCATTAAAAGCTTGAGCCTGCTAGTTTTTAATGTCTTCCCAAACACTATGTGACACATTAGGACCTTATTCTCAAAAACTGGCGAAAAACTCAAGCACTGAATGAGTGGTTCTTACAGCTTTAAGTTGGGATGCAAAGACATTTAAAGATTTTTTTTATTTTTTTTTTTTTGTGGTTTGCTGCTGACTGATAACTCATTGCTAGTAATGAGTAACTGTTCCTTAAACTCATTATTAACAATCTTATGCACTACACAGAGCATGGGACCATCTAATTATATGAAGGCAAAATACTGTTTTCAGAGACATCCTTAGTTCTCTAAGTTCCTGACTTAGGAATTCTTGATACTGGAACCTACTGGTTGTGTAGTTGTAGTCCAGAACTATGTGGCAAAAATTAAGCATTGTCTGTGGATATCTAAATAGAAGGGTGAACCAACCATGCTGTCCAGATACAATTCCCTGTAAGGCACTGATGAAGTTCATGCTTAAAGAAAATGGGAGTCGGAAGCCCTGACCCTTTCATCACCACTGTACAAGCTCTGCTCTCTGTTACTTGCACCTTACGCTGCTGCAGCAAATCTGACTGGAGATACTGTCCTTACAACTCACAAGAACAGCTGTTTGGAAGACGTTTTGGATAGTGATAGTAGCTGCAAGCATGCTGTCTTCGTGTTCTTTCTGTTGTGCTTTCATGTTCACAGTAACGAGTTTGTTTTAGCTTATGAAACCTTCCTTTGTTACAAAAAGAAGTCACAATCAGTTGAAAGACCTGCCTTGTCCCCCACAACACTATCGCTCTCTCTTCCTGTAAACATCCTCAACCCGAAAGCAAGTCTTTTCTCTGCTGCAACAATGTTGACTGTCCACATATGTTCAGCTCACAGTTTAAATGTGTATCATCTATGTTTTCCCAGCTTTTTACCTAGAGGAAAAGCATTAATATTCAGCCACCAATATCTACACAGTTTTGCAAAGCATTTGGAGGTACAGCCTGCCTGAGTGACAGCACACAAAACAAATCTGTCATGTCTTCAACTACTATTATGAGATAAGTAGAAATCAAGTATTTAAGAAAGATATAGTGTTCCAGGTTTTAGAATCCTAAATATCAGTTAATCAGTTGAAGTGTCTTATGCATATCCACAATTTTCCATTTTACAAAGTTTGCTTATAATTACCCCCAAAGCTGTCGAAGTTAATAATAAACCCCAACTTTCAATATAATTTTTGAATTGAATTTTTGGTCTTTGAGACTTTTTTCACCTGCTTTGTGACAACAATGCTCTCTTGATACTTAATAAAAAGCCCATATACGTAGCTATAAAAGGACTATCACAAAGAAAAGAATCATACTCAGAACCTCCTCCCTCTCTCTGCTCAAGTGGTCCCAGCTCAGTGTTGGAGCATAAAGGGCCTTGGGAGTATCAGGAATAGTAAACTGAAAGACAGGTTATTAAAATAGAGAGTGGGGGTGGAATATAGACTTCATTTAATTGTGTCCCACCAAAACTTCATCTAACTGCATATCCTCTCCTTAACAAAGATGAAAAATGAGAGCCTAGAGCAGATGCAATGCAGACAGCATGTGTGATATTTCCACTCAGCATTCACCTCATCTCCAACTATGTGCAGCCTGAGGAATTCTGAACTTTGATATGATTTTTACGTATCAGTTCATCTCTCTTCTACAAACTTACCCATTTTCCCTGAACACAACTAAATTCTTATCACTCAGAATTTCCCATGGCAAGGGGTTCCACAAATTACCTGGATATTTTACAAAGAATCACTTGTAGAAAGAGCCAGGCCTCTTGCTAGTTTCGTGTAATGATGCCTGTTTCTTAAAATTAAGGTAACACAAAATATCTGCAGCTTGTCCACTCTCTCCAGCCACCTGTGTCCATGTTTGTATCTTGGTCTGACCTCATAAGGTCTCTTCCAACCTGAACTATCTTGTGTTCCTGTGGTTTTATTAATGACTGTAGTTTCCCTCCACAGATTTTCTTCTTCCATCCAGAGTTATTCCAGACAACTTAGTTGATCTTTATACAGAAACCATCCTGAAAAAAACCTTTTGGGTTTTTTTTCCCCTCTCCAGACCTACAGTAGTCTTTCTGAGACAGAAAATCAGAGGCATCATTTCAAAATGAAAGTGATAGCACAGATTTTTGCAGTGGCGTCACCATGCTCCCTGCTCTCAATTCCTTTCCTTACAATTACTAACATTTGATCTGCTTTTTCAACCAGCATTATGTATTGAGATTGTATTTTCATAGAGCTATTTATTAGACCATAATATCAAGGTGTCATTCTTTTGTGGTAAGAGCTTGAAGCTCATCATTGTCTATGAAACATTAGGACTGGTTTTCTTCTGAGCTCTCAAGAGTCCTAGCCAAGTGTCCCAACCTCCACAGGAGGCTTTTGCTTCTTGACTAGTAAAACCATTTGATCTAAAAATTAGCACAGACCCACACTGCATCAATTGGTTGTTACAGCACTGGTGGGATGGATATGCTGGAAATTCATATCAGTTTACAGATAAGCAGTGTCCTTTAATATTAAAAATTCTATGGCCAAAAGGCCCTTTTCCTGCAAACAACTACCTAGGAGGTTTTTCTGATGTATACAAGCTAGTTCGGGGTATGATTCTTTTCATACTCTCATTTAACATAGATATGCAGACAAAGTGTATGGCAGTATTTATCTCCAGTAGAAAACTGCATGTATTTACTTATCTTGCTTTCAAAAGCAATTTCCTAAAAAATAACCAGTTGTGAAGAGCCCAGAAATGCCATAGCTTGTAATCAACTCTGTTTGGTATGTACCATATTGAATATTCTGCTCACCATGGAATCTAAGCAAATATAATGCAAATTTAGTACATTTTATTCAGGAGGCAAAGGGATTTGGTTAACGTCAAATTCAGTGGTCAGTAATCCCACTTTCCCTGTCCCTTTCCACCCATGTAACACAAATATTTAAATTCCCCAAATGGTAAAGTTCAGCATCTTGAGCCCTGTCAAATCTTATAAGCCAAAGTAAATGCCATTTCTCTGATTAAACAGAGACTATTTACAAAGATCAAAAATAAACAGTGAGTGTGAGTTGTTCTTTTTCATACCACCTGACCAAGCACTTTTTACTTTAACATCATTCAGAATGACTTTCCACTATGCATTTGTATCCAAAATAAAAGAAAAGGCACTCCCTGTTGAGGGTAAAGAAATGTAACATTTCAGGCATGAAATCTTGCAAGAAGATGCAAGCCCAAGTTCTCTCTGTATCACCTTTTCCATCATGTTTTCCTCTTATTTCCTTCCCAATAGTAATTGTTTTTGAAGTGAGGTNAAAGAAAAGAAAAGAAAAGAAAAGAAAAGAAAAGAAAAGAAAAGAAAAGAAAAGAAAAGAAAAGAAAAGAAAAGAAAAGAAAAGAAAAGAAAAGAAAAGAAAAGAAAAGAAAAGAAAAGAAAAGAAAAGAAAAGAAAAGAAAAGAAAAGAAAAGAAAAGAAAAGAAAAGAAAAGAAAAGAAAAGAAAAGAAAAGAAAAGAAAAGAAAAGAAAAGAAAAGAAAAGAAAAGAAAAGAAAAGAAAAGAAAAGAAAAGAAAGAAAAGAAAAGAGAATAATTAAATATAACCCCCCCAAGTAGTATAACTACTGAGAAAATGCCACTAGAGAGTCAGTCAATTTTGCTAGTATGAGAACGTTAGTCCTCATGCCCTCAGTGGTTCTCCACAGAAAATTAAAAGCTGTATCGTGAGAGTCCAACTAATTGATTTCTTCAAAAGACTTGTGGTAACAGGCTTAGTAAATTTGCTGCTTACAGATAACAATGCTTGTCACAGAGTAGGACAGATTCCTTGAGCATTGGGAGAGTTTTATCTCACATTGCCATTTTAGTGCCTTGTCATTCCCTCTTCTGGAGCATTTCATGCCCAGTTTTACATCGCTGGAGTGAACGTGACTGAAGACCGTGGGCACAAAATGATGCCCTGGGTGCTGACCACCATCAGAGTTGGGATATTCAAACATACAAAGCCGGGGGCATGAGTAAATTAAGCCAATGGACTTCACCTGAGCTTAGTAATGAACCATTCGGTGGCAGGAGAACATAAACGCTCCGAGCCCACCTGGTTTGGTAGGTCATCCATCATATTTTCAGACCTCCTTATCCAGTGCAGCTCTCTTCAAAATAACCATCTAATAACGTCCAAGAATAAACACCACCATTTAAAAACAAACACTACTAAAGTATTTCTCGAGTTCTAAAGAAGAAAACAACGTCTAACTTTGAAAAATAGCTCAAACAAGAAAACACTTTTGAAAGCAACGAAAGGAAAGGCGGCACTACTAGAGCACAGATCTCGCTTCTCCTTTCTAATATAGTTCTCAAGACCATGGAATCACACTGTTGCATAAGGAAGGAAACACAACAAAATGAAAACTGAGATTGCTGTCTCATGACTGCTACTACCCTTCTGTGTGCAGCAGCAGGCAGAATATTGGCTGAGCCATTTCAAGATTTAGATGAAAACTCCATACTACTGCTACACAAGTTCCTTCAAAAATAGCAATATCAGAGTGAAGAAAGTTCAAAGATAAGGCTGTTATTTTGTTTTATGAGTAATAAAAATGTATAAATGATAAAAACATCACAGAAAAGGAATATACATCCTTGTAAAACCAAGGCACACTGCCACAGGAGTGAATTACTGGTATTTTTAACACATCAACTCAAACTTGCACAGAAAACAACTATTTATACAGATTCTAGTTTTTCATTTTAATAAGCATTAAAGATCGTAGGAGACAGCCAAGAGTTATGTAGTATCCTCTACACCAATGTGCCTGTGCTGTGTAAAGTGCATTTACAATGAGCAGAAAGAAATGTAAATCACTGTATGCTCGGTCCTAGAAGCTGCTGCTCAATTTAATCCTGACCCAGCAAAAGAGCCAAGCACGTGCTGAACTTTGAGTAAGTAAATAGTTCATGCTAACTGTCTAATCACAGTGCCCCATGCTTTTCAGACAAATGATGTAGAGCCTGTCTCCAACGGAATCAATGAAAAAAAAAGCAACTGGCATGGCAGCAGCAACCCATATTTCATTAGCCTTGCGCAAAATGACAGGATAAACTGATTACTTCTAACTTGCTGCTGCAGAAGCTACAGTCTGAATTTACAGGAAACCAGCCACTTTGGAATAAAGACAGAAAAGTTACCTCTTATTTATGGCAAAGATGGAAGCTACACAGCAGGAGTTACTGCACTTAGCTCAGAGATCTCATGCATCAGCCTCTGCCACTATAGCTTGCCTGTTCACCCATACCTTAAGGTTTTAATAGCCTTGCTATTCAGAAATTTTTGGATTTTTGTTGTGTTTGGGTTTTCTTTAACCACCTACGTTTGTAAGGAACTGCGAAATGAAGGAGAATTAGGAAAAGAAAGAAAAGATCAATGTTACCTGAAGGCCCTCAATGGCTAATCTAAGCATGCTTGGTGTGAGCTTGGAGGCCTGCTTGAAGGTAAAGTTGCTCCAGTCTATAATCAAAACAAATCCATTCACTTGAAGCTCTGGGTCTTCTATCATGGCTTCTAAAGAAAGAAGTATGGCACGCAAAATATCCACCAGTGTGTACCTGTGAATGTTAAGGGGAGATCCAGTTAGGAAAGGAGTAATGACCATGGATAGGAAGAACTTCTGAGAGTTCTTCCTTTGTACTGCTTATAAATTAAAGGAGTTCAAACATATCCTCAGAAGTCTTGGGTATGTAAATCTGGGAAAGTCTCAAAAGCTCAATTAGTTGAACTCATCCTCTGTAGCAGGATTATGGACACCTAGACCATCAGCCTGTCAGAACAAACGACAAGAATATAACAAATCAAAAGCAAATATGAACTTTTCTGTTGTTTCCTAAGCTGCTTTATTATCTGTGCTTTTTATTAAATCTGTACAAACAACATTTTTCTAAAATCACAATGACACAAAAAACAGAGTCTAGATCCAGATGTCTAGATCCAAACTTTCTTCCTATATTTTTGCAGGAGATTGAAATAAAAGCTTCTACAAAATTATTAGCCAAAAAAGGGATTTCCACATGCTTCCCTTGTCCCTCTCCCTGGGTAATGTTTTCTCTTAAATCTACAAAGGGCATCACAGAGGGCTGATTACTCAAGGATCTTGAAAGCAGAAATAATACACACTAGGGCTTTGACGTGTTTCGTGTTAAGAACAATAGCAACCTTTAAGAGTTATTTAGCTGCCTTCTGAGTACTGAGTACTTTGTATATCCAAATTAAGCAGTTTCAGGAATAAGTCTGGAAAGCGGTATTCATTGGTCCTAGAATTTTCTGTGTTAAATCTGGGGGGTTACAAAGATGCTACCTACAATATGTAATGATGTGGTTTACATATACGAACATAATCTTTTCTTAGATTGATGAACTTGCAAAAGAAGACATAATTCCATATTGCCAAGCCCTGATGAGTATAATCTTTCTTTTCGGAAGTTAAAGCACCTAATACAGCAGCTCAATAGCTTAAATATATACAGCAATGTCATCTTTAGACTGCCATATAATAGAGTCATTAATCAATTTGCAGTTTAGGTTATTGAGTATTTTTTTAAAAGGTGAAACACTTGAATTATCCAGGCTTTCTTAAGAGATATGAAAATAGCAGTTTACTTTTTTTTTTTTTACCCCAAGGCTTAGCTTTGTTTCATATCTAAAAATCTTTTCTAAAAGTAAGATATATAGTTACTGAAACAGATGTAAATTTGCCACTCCGCACCACAGTATCAGATGCAGCATTAGAAAGCTAAAGCAGAAAAACATCAGCAAATATTCCAGGAATAAAAGAAAGAGTTGAATCTTTAATGTTTGTGCAGATATTTTTAAATAAGGCCTTTTAAAAGCCTCCTGTGATGGTATCAAACAGAGAAATTCTCAAAATTATGAGTCCCCTGAGAAATCTTCACCATACTACATATGTAGCAAAGAGCCTGTGTGCCTCTTTAGAAATTACATTAAATTATACTGACTTCTACTTGCTTTAATATGAGTGCACCATTCTATTGTGTACATAACTATATTTTGAAAATATCTATAAAAGAAAATAACATAAGTGAAATTAATCTTCTCTAGCTGACTCCTTGCATCTGTCCATTGTTCTCTTTTAGCCAAATAAAACTCAGTGAACTTCCCAACTAGGCATTCCTAGGAAAGGGAGTAGGAAAGGACTGTCCTAATATCAGTCTAACACAAGTGAACACAATAAAGTGTGTTTTCCACAGAAAACATTAGGGGAAGCATTGTTTTACATAATTCTTCATTTTGGAAAACTTTATTTTGCTTTGAATTTGGTTTGGTTGACCGGGATAAAAAATTTCATATTAATTCCTCTCCTTTTCACTTCTTTGAGATTTAACTTTTTTCTAAGGCTTTAATTTTCTGATATCTAAAGTTTACAGGAAGTTTGTCATGCTCTCTCCTTTTTGTTCAGATTTTTTCAACTAGGGGAGGAAACAGCACCAGAAAAATTCTCTGTAATTTCCCTATAGAAATGTTAAAAATGCTAAAATTCTTTATTTCCTTTTTGCAGGGGGGAAACAAAAACAAACCCAAAAACATTTATTTAAATGGAATGTCCTTAAGCCAACCTGCCTGGGGCAAAGAGGCTGGGGTGGCACGGAGCCACATTCCCAGCTTGCGGTGCAAGGAGTGACCTTAGGAAAAATGAAATCACTCAACAACTCCTTCCCAAATGAGTTTGCGCATGTGTAATGGGATGTGTAGGAAGTGTTTGGCAGCATGAAGACTATAGATCATTTTACTGGCACTAAAAACATCTGAGTATCTGTAGTGTATCTGCAGACCAGTCTACCTATCCAGTACTACACTGATACATGGACAGTGGAGGACACCTGATCAACATGAGAACTAAAAATCCCCTTTTTGACATGGATTTTGTACAACTGCCAGCACTGGGATTAAAACATATGCTTAGCCTGAGGGAAGGATGCTTACAGAGTCATGTTCAGGGCCAGGGCTGGGCTCACAGCACGGCCAACTGCCTTCAAACCCCTGGTTACCTCCACAAGGTGGTGGAGGTCTCAGAAATACTATTTTTAACTGCTTTATTAAATTAGATGGAGATACACCTTCTAAGAGGCCTTCCCAGGTGAAATATTGCAGTGGGAAGGAAATTACATCAGGTGAGACATCAGGAGAGCAGCAGCTAATGTCTTATGCTGAGGAAGATCATCTATCAAAGCTCATACAAGAAATAGACATCAAAAATACTCAAATCCTAAAATTAGTCTCAATCTCACTTGATGTTTATGCTGCCCCATTTAGAGGATCTCATACTCCAGAAGAGGTCCGTGAAGCAGAAGGCTGCTGCAAGCACCCTACATCCAACCCAAACAGATAGGTCCCAAGTTCCTGATGTAGATCTCTAATGTCCTCCCTAAGGAGGTCAAGAAGACATCACATGCTTTGAATTAATGGCTCCATAGTGACACAAGGCTGCTAGAAATCTGGTGCCTTAGACAGTGCCAATCAGATCTCTAAGACTAGCCATAAAATGCTTTTATATATATACCCAAGTGATAAATATATAAATATATAATATAAACACAAATACACCTAATTAAGTCCAGAATTCATTCAAGTCATTGGGGAAATTGTCAGGCGTCAACGAGACCAGGAGAGTAATGAAGGGTCACAGAGCTGGGCTTCCACAAATTTATCTCCCATCACAGGGGTGCTTAGTGTAAGAAATACAGTCCACAACAACAACAATATTTTATGTTTACTCACTGAAAAAGACAAAGGGTTGTCCTCTCAGTGAAAGCAAGTCCTGAAGAAGACAAGTCTAGCTAAAAGTAACCATGAACACCTTCTGCCAGAGCAAAGTATGTGAAGTCCTCTTTAAGTCTAAAAAGCCACCCTAGAAGTATACAGAGACATGTCACTAACAACTAAGCTTTCCACTTCAAATACTCTTCAGGGTAACTAGTTGAGGATAGGAGCTATCCTTCATTCTGTAATGGACCTCTTCTCTTGGTTTTGAGACCTTACTTAAGTACATTACAGACAACCAGACAAGAAAGGCAAATCTACTAGTGGATATTTAAAGCAACTTTCACTCTGGACACATGCTGAGGCAAGCCAGAAATGTAAACCCGGTGTGATAGATGAAATCTTAGGTGGTGCAAATGGCAAGCTGAGTACTGAAAGTATCAGCTGAACAGCCCAAGCAAATGAAACGTGATTAAAGAAACCATACTGAAGCTTTCACACAGCACAGAATTATTTGCATAAAGACTCATCTTTAATCCACTCCAGCTCCATATTGTTCAACATTTCACCTCACTGCTACTACTGTTCATGTCAGCACTAAGATGCACAGGCTCTACCATAACATACACTCCAGCCTCAGCTGGACTTTAGGGAAATTAAAATCCTACGTGAAAAGAAAAATTACTCAGGATCCTGCTGCTGAAACGTATTCCACACTCAAATTATGTTCCATACAGATACAGCTATACAACCAATCAAATGTGAGAAAAATGGGATAAGCTAGTGAGTGTGAAATAAAATTGGTCTGAGATGGCTTTGACTGCCTTTTCACTTTAAAAAAAAAAATAAAAAACATATTAGCCTTTAATTTTAAGAGACCATGCTGTTTGGTCTGAGGGGAAGATGGTATTGCTTCATTCTTCACAATCTGTGTTAAGCAACAGTGTATTGCTTAGTGTATCGTCGTCGGTGTATTTAGGGGACAACAAGCCACCGATTTTGCCCTGGCCCCAGTTTCACAAGGACTGGTCCAGTGCTGTGAGGTAGGTAGGGTGCACTGGGCCTGATTCGCTGTAGTGGCTGTAGTAGCCTGGAGTTATACTGTGCGGAAATAAATCCTTATTTATTTATGGCTAAATTCAGTTGCATTCACTTGTTTGAACAGACTCTTATGGGACATAGCGTAGCTAGCAAGGTATTACTAATTGCTAGGATAATCGAGAACTCACAGTTAATTTAAACTTATTTAATGCCCTCTATTTATAGAGCCGTGCTTAATTCAATGGAGAGCTTAGACAACTTTTTTTGCCCAGCTGTTAAAGTGACTAACAAATGCTGGAAATATGTTATCCCACATATAATGCACTCTTGATGTTCCTTTTCTGTGTGAGTCCCAACTTGAGTTCAAACAAGGTGGGGGCTGGTGTGCAGACATACTCTGCTACTTCTTGAAATTTTTCATTCAGGTTGACTTTAAAGCAATGAGCCTGGGAAAGCTTGACAAGTTAATAGCCACACTGACAGTGATTCTTTCAAATGCTTCAGGATGGCTACCATTTCTACCATGACAGCAATGGAGCTTTCTGCAATAATGCCTCACTGAGGTCTTGATTTGTCAAGAACATCTCAAACAATTAATGGAGCATCCTGCTCTCTTGTAATTTAACAGTGGCAGCAATTTCTCCTTTACCAAAAAAAGAGTTCTTTGAAAATCTTCTACAGGCCGTGAGCAGATTCAACAATTTCTGGAAAAAACAGTCCGACAGACACTGCTATCACTTCTTGGTAGCACTTCACTATGATCTTTCACCTTTGCCTCTTGGTTATGTGGTCTATGGATCCTCTTCACTCCCAGATGCCGCTGTAATTTCCACCAGGCCAACAGAAAGAGAAGACACATGGAGAACGCAGGGTACAGTTGTCTCATGTCCAACCCACCTATGTCAGCTGTTTTCAGTATTTTATGTTCTTGATGATGGGTGGCATCCACCGTATCATCTGTTCAACCAGACTCTGGTTCTAGTCAATTCACATTTGCAGTGAATAACATATAATCTGATTTGGCAGAATTGCCCTACTATCTCACTGTTATTTGTCATCCCCCACACCCCTTCCTTGATATCTAGAAATCTCAAGTTATTTTGAGAATTAAAACAGTGGCATGAGATTTCCTCTCAGGATGCAAACTGTTAGCTAGAAGAGATACATGGTAACTCCTCTTTGCTTGAAATTAAGCCACATCTCCTGAAGGTCCCAAACATGTAAGGAACACACGATCTGTATTTTAAGTTCACTGTCATTTGACAAGTAAAAGTTTCTGTCAAATGAGCTCTTGTGCAACTGTGGTTTAAAAGAGAAAGCTGGTCAAGCCCCTGAGCCATTATCCTATTTCTAACCTATTACTCTTGCTTAATATTTTTAGAATTTCAGTGAAACAAGAGCCCTCAAGATACCCAAAAGAGTACCTAGAATTGACACCTGAGATCTCCACAGTTTGGCAGTCTTGGTACACATTTGAATGCTGAAAAGATGGGGGATCGAAACTTCTCTTATAGCTACCCTGCTTAAATAGAGGCAGAACGCCACTAGGGATGCTTATTCTAAAAACAAAAATCCCATCAGCGCTAAAAAAATGCATAGAAAAAACTGCCTCAAATATTTTACCAGATTACCTTTTAGATTCGGACTTAAAACCATTCGTTACTCCTTTATGTTAGCCCAGTGTCTAACAGTAACAGCCACAGATGAAAATTCAGCTGATCTAAATTTTACAATAGCATTGATCAAAAAGATCCCTAGCCACAACACTCACAGTCTAAATACAAGTAATAATAGGCAGATACAGATACCTGGGGGAAAGCTAGGAAACAATAAGACAGCATCAGTCAGCAGGAAAACTGTAGAAAAAATGACAGTGTTTGGACTAGTTAATGATTATTATTTGAAAGAGATTACTTCCAAACAAAAAATTACTCTATTAGCCAGGTATTTTGTTATTGTTAATCTGTTATTATTGTTAGCATTGATATTTATTTTGTTACACTGCCTCCATCAGAGCTTGAAAAATAACCTGCTAACTTTCCTATGGTTAATAGTAAGCTGAGTAGCAGACCAGCCTTCTAAAAGCTACAGAATTGAAATTTTCATTTAACATGAGGAAAAGAAAACTTTCTAGCACTTCTGCACATGAAAGCACAGTTTTGAAAGCAAATCAGTGGACTCTGTGTGCCTTGCTGTCACTTATCTGATGCAAGAGCAGAGCCAAGGGTAAGGAGTACAGTGGATTTCCATATTCACTGAGGATGGTGTGTCACTGTGACACAGACAGGCACTAGGTATTGCTGCACTTGTCCACTGCACTTTTCTATTGCACTTTATAGGGAAAGTTCTGAGATAATCAATACAGGGAAAGATTTCAAATAAATAGCATCAAAAACTAATGAGTTTCCTAGGGAATTTGTGTACAGGTGCCATGAAGCACATAGAAGAACATGTGTGTCAACACATCCCTTGCTACTGTGTTGAAGTTAACTGCAAAAAGCTTCACCAGTTGGGCACATTAAGGAAAAGGAAGTCTTCAAATGCACGTATACACCTTCAAGCCAAAAGTAGTTACGAATCAACAATCTGGAGGCTAATTGGGAAGGCTGATCCCTCCCTGAGGGCCATCCGGCCTCCTGGCAGGAATGCCACCCTCTTCACTTCCCCCATAGTAGTAGGGACAGGGTGGAGAATTCAACAGGGTCCCATTGAAAAGTTGCTGGGCTACTCAATGCTTTATCTTTCACCTTTCCTGTTTGTTTGTTTGTTTGTTTTAAATACATGTCTGATTTAGTTGTTCAGATGGTAGGACATCTGGTACAGTTTTCAGGCCCTGCTTTAATTTAATGATTTAACATCTAGTACACAGGTTTGTTTTACCATAGGAATCTTTTGCCTCCCACACTTTTCTTTCTAATTGGAAAGATGTAAATCATAGGCTGCCGGTGCTATATAAATCATCTATAGTATGTCTGCTATTCATTTAAATAACAAATTGGAACTTTTTATTTCTAATCGTTACATGCTGGCCATAATAAGTTGTACACACATGATAAATTTGGAGGCTTGCTGAGCTCTATTAACTTAGTTTATGAAGCATATGAAGAGGCTCTAACAAGACAGACTTCAAGAAATAATCCTCCCAGTGCTGCTGCCAGTGGAGCACTAGTTTATGTACTATAAGATCTGAAACCAGTTAAGGCATAAGATTGAGACACACTGCATAGCAGCTCAGTGTAAGTTCCATACACAGTGCTCCCCAGGTTCAGCTGCTGATAATAGAAGACCCTAAATTAATTAGAAAAGAAAGTGAACTAGCTCTATTCCCAGCTCTGTCACTGACATGTCATGTGCCTTGGAGCAAGCCACTCCCTGCAGCTGGGCTTCAGGTCTCTCCCCTTTGTCTGAGTGGTCTATCTGAAAACAAATCCCTGGCTCTGAAGGGGAGTCGTACCATGGGTGGGCAGTGCTGAAGCACAATATGCACCCAATTGCAAACACGGCCATTAGGTACTCTGGTGTACCCCGGTCACTTTGCTGTTATAAATAACAACAGTTTTACCACCAGGACTTCATGAAAAAGATCACAATAAATTTACTGCTGTGTCAGCTGATTCCACGCAGTTTAAATATCAGCACATCCAAAATTCAGAAGAAAATAAACCTATTCTTTTCACATAGCAATTTTTTTTTAAATGCTACTTTGTCTCTGAATTTGAATTCTTTATGTTCTTTTGACAGGGAACTAATGGTTCAAAAGATATCACATAAAACTTTGGGGTTTTTTTCGTTAATGAGAAATAACAGTATAGAGTAGGTACACTATCTTTAACAAGGGAACTTCATGATAGACATACGACTTGATAACAAGCCTAAAGATCTATCTCTTCACTAATTCTCCATTTGGGGATTTTTAAGAGTTTGTGAAGCTCTTTTTAAAATAAAAAGTTGACCTGATCCTTTTGTGGGCAATGAAGCCCACTCAGAGAGTCCTTAGGCTCATCACCTTTGCTTCCTCACTGGGCTTCTTTGGCTCCATCTGCCAGAAAACTGAAGCAGGGAAAGGACACTGGCCCCAGCTCTGTGTATGTTCATCCACACTGTCTAGTTGTTAAGGTGGTAATGGGCAGTTTTGATTTGTGCCAGACAGCTTTCGCTCAGTCCCTGGCCAGGAAACTCTCCCCATAGGCAGTGTGGATGCAGCCACCCTCTCTGGAGAGGAGGAAAGCCATGGTGGGCACGGCTCTCTCTGGGCAAGATTCATCCCAACCTGTAATGCTGATGCTGTAATGCTGTTGTAGGATCACTCCCTGCAATGGCTGTCGGCACAGCCTGCAAGAAGACAGCCACACAAACACTTTACGGGCAAGTTTAAGCAGTCCCCCAAATTTTGTCCTTTCTATCCACACTGCAAGCTATTGAAACTCTCCCCATGTTGCAAAACAGCTGAGCCTGGGATATCTGCACTGAGCATTCCGCACTGCCTGTGCCGAGCCCATGCTGACAGCACAAAACATGGTTTGGGTTCATGTGAAGGCAATTAGCAAGACTTTGAGTGCTTCAAATCCTAAACCTGCTCTCAGGCTGGGAACCTAGGGAAAGCCTACAGAAGCAGGCTTTAGAGCTCACTCTTAATGGCTTCATTCATTTATATGTGCTCAAAATCAAGCAATTTTTGTGGATATAAGTTTAGAGTGTGCGAGAAACTAGGCATGACACCCCATAAGGTATTTAGAATAACCAAATAGCGTCACATAGCATCAAGCTGATTGCTAGAAGAAAGGGCCTTGATGGGAGACAGCTCTTGGGTCAGCCTGCTAAGTCATCTTCAGGCCACAGAAGTCCCAGAAAGGATCAGAGATTGTTCTGGAGACTGCACTGGTCTCCTTCAATTTGCTGGCAAAGCTTTGTGTGCTTGGATCTTATTATGCAAAAATTCATGCTTGGAGCAGCATGAGTGGGAAAAAGAAGTGGTTACTGTAAGTTCCATCCTGGCATTTCCAGGTGGCTCAGGAAGAGCCTTCTTTCACTGTGGGAAAGGATTCGGAGCCTCCGTTTCCTGCACAGGCAAACTTTTCAGTTCAAAAGCCATGATGGATACTCCTGTTCTACACACAGAATCTCCCACTTTCTCTTACAGCAATCGAGCAGCTCTGTGCATGCTGAGGCAGGAAGACCAGCACAGGCATTGCAACCAGCCTTTGTCAGAGGGATAAGGACATCATCTACTGTTCCAGCTCACTTCGGCTAAGGGGAGGCAGAAGAGCGTAAACCTCAGATCAGCCAGTTGAGAAGAGCACACGAGCAGTTCCTGCTTCCCTCCCAAAATCCAGAGCTTAAAGGATGAGAAGGTTGAAAAGGCCCTAAGTCATAAAATACATTTCTTCTTTCTCTTCTCTCTCTGCCTTGCAGTCTGCTGCCCAGCCCCCTGTGGGCAGAGCAGGGTGTGTCCCTGCTGCCCACCCATCCTCTGCTCTGGAACAGCTTTTCCCATGCATTGCCCGGGGAAAGAAGGGATTCAGGCGAGCAAGTGGCTCTGCATTTACCTGCTCTGGTCCCAGTTGGCAGCAAAAAGGACAAGGATCTTCCTGCCGTAGTGGTCCAAGTTGGCCAGCCCACCGGGGAAACCATCCTTCAGCGCCTGCTTGATGCCCGGGTCCGTGGCCTTGAAGCTCTTGAACATGTCCAGGTTCTGCTGGCGATATTCAAAGTACTGGGCCAGGAGGCGAAACGCCTCGAAGTGCTGAAACTTCCTGGCCCGCAGGAACCGCAGGATGAAGGCATCGTCGGTGCGGAGGAAGCCGATGTCCGGCCGGGTGATCACCATGTCCCGCACCTCCTGGATGTCCTGATGCAAGGTGTCGGGGTTCTCGTTCAGCTCCAGCCGGGCTTTCTCCAGAGTCTCCGGGGAGAGACCTGCCTGCAAATGAGTCATGGCGCTGCCCTCCTCCTCCTCCCCGCCTCTGCTGCCTGCGCTCCTCAGCCTCCCGGACGCTTGCCCCTCGGAGGCGGGGTGCCCCGGCACGGCCAGCCGCCGCTCCCCAACCCCGCCGGGCCTCGCCCCGCCGCTCCCCGGCTCCGCCGCCGCTGCCAGTCCGGCCGCCAAGAAGCGAGCGGCTCCCAGGCAGTCGGGTCCCGGGGACGGGAGGGAAGGCTGGCACCGAGACTGGCCTCGGGCTGCTGGCGGATGCGAGTTATCTCTCTGACATAGCGCCCGCCCCGCCGCGGGGTCCGACGCGCCGCATCATCCCCACAACCCGCTCTGCTGAGACGCCGAAACCCGCCGGGGACTGGGCTGCCGGCTGCCGCCCGCCCCCGCCGGTGCCAGTGCCGGTGCTGGTGCCGATCTCAGGCCGGGTTGCAGCGGCAGCGATGGGGACCCGGCCGCTAGGCAGGGCGAGCGGCTGCCGGGGGCTCTCCCCTGGCCCGGGGCTGGCAGGGGGGCTGCTCTCCCCGGAGCAGCACCATTTACGTAAGATCGGCGCTCGCCCCGCTTTAGAAGCGTTTCCTTGGATTTAAGGGAGGCTTAAAAAAGAAAAAGAAAAAAAAAAAAAAAAAAAAAACA
>VXBJ01007714.1:1446692-1590888 GCA_013400055.1 Nycticryphes semicollaris | reverse complement strand
AAAAAAAAAAAAAAAGGCAAAAAACACCAAACCAGGAAAAAAAAAACCAAAAACAACCACCAGAAAGGAGAAGAGAAGCCGATCCGCAGGTACTTCGCCGGTGCCGGAGCCCGGAGAGACAAACGGCCTTGAGGATGCTCGTCCTCCTCCCGCGCCCTCCTCCGCTCCACGCCCCGGCTCCCAGATGGCACCAGCCGGCGCGGGGCTGCCGGCTGCGCGGCCCCGCCTTGCACACACACACACGGGCACACGCACAGGCGCGCACCCGGCAGCCGCACCTGCCTGCCGCCGCGGAAGAACCGCCGCCGACAACGCCAGGCGGGAGCCGCCCCTGCGGGGGGAGGCGGTGGGGAGGGGCGAGGGTGTTGCGGCCGCACCGCGGGTCTCCGCGGGGAAGGGAGGGTGGGGGGAATAGGACGTTGCGCAAAGCAGCGCCGCGGCAGCTTGCGCCGGGGCTGCGCGGAACAAGATGGTGGTTGCCCTGCGGTGAGAGTGCGGTGGCTGGCGGGTGATGGCTGGGGGCTATACCGGGGCCCTCGGGGGGGCGGGACCCCCGCGAAACATCCCGCGGAAGTCGGACCAACGGCTCCGCGTAGATCTCGGGGTCCTGCCAGCGGCAAGATGCTGTTCATTGGGCAACGGCTTTACTCACAATCCTCTCTTTTGGCCGAATTACTTAACGTGAAACATTGTGAGGTTCAAAACCGGGGGGTAAAATAAAGTACCCCTCTTCTTTGGCCTCATTTTGGGGGCGGCATTGTTGTAAATTGCATTGTATTACAAAGGGCAGAAATATCTCCCTTCTGTGCGTTGAATATTTCAGTGATGAAAGATGCCAGGTTTTTTTTTCATGCAGGAAAGTTTGATGCTGCAGCCTGCTTTCAAGAAAAGTTCCCACTGAAGAACGTTTGACCTTTGTCTGAGGGACTGGACCTTTCCCGTGCAAATAACGCCTGAAAATGAACCTTAAGCAAAAGGTAACGGCAAACACAGGGAAAGCCTGTAACGTGTGCCACCTCCTCCTTCCCACAGGAAGCGCAGCTCTTGGATACTGCATTGGGCTCCTTTCCCGAGATGACATCGCCAGAGCACACAGGCTGAATTATTGAAAAGGCGCTGAGATCACTCATCCGTACAGAGAGTACATATGGGGAATACACCAGCGGGAAGTATAAGATGTGTTCAAAGGCAAATAAAGGTTCTCATAAAAACATTTAAATGACGCCCTGCATTTTCTGCAGGCCATCATGAGAGGAAACAGATGACCTCCACAGCAGGAGGGAGCCCTCAGCGATGAGCTTGTTCTGAGCGTGAGTCTGTGCAGCGAATTGTAGTTAGGTGGCAAAATCATCATTCTTCTGGGGACTAAAGCAAGTTTTTGGTTTTATGGGCCTTTATAGGGTTTTGCAGTTCTTCACCAAATCCCTTCTTTGTGCCAAGTAGAGATCAAGTTTTACCTCTTCATGGCTGCCTGATCTCAAAAGAGCTGCGGTATGGATGACTGGAAGGGCAGACAGAAGCACCAGTCCTTGCTGAGCTGGGTACCAGACTGCCAGTGGTGCAGCTTGAGGCAAAGGCTGTTGGGAGGACCAGTCTGATAGTGCCTAGTCATTGTGTCCCGCTTTATGCCATCTGAATTTCATGATGTGCTTTGAGATGCCTCACACGAGAGAAAGACACGCAGTCTACCTAAGGACTGAATTACTCTAGAAATGCTTATTTCTCTCTGTCTGATAAAATGCCTTCAAATTAGCCCCCTTACATAGATGTGATTCATCTGGGTTGATAACTTTCCCTTAGAGCAGCTATTACTCCAGAAATAGTTTGTGGGGTTGGCTTTCTTTCTGTTTGCTATTATTTTTAAATCTTCGTTTTCCTTTGCTCTTGGTACCTTCCTCTGTATTGCTTATATATTCCTCGGCAAAGATCCTTTGAGAATAGCTGTTTCCATCACCCCTGAGGAACCAACAACCAAACTTCTCCTGCCATCATTCTGCATTTCCGATGTGATTGCTCTGCCTTTTCCACTGCAACTAAGCTAATAAAAGAGTAGGTCATGTGATAAGTGCCTTAAAGTCATTCAGCACAAGGCGAGCTGCGGGCATTCAGTGTCTTACAAAATCAAGTCCATAATATTTCCTGTTTATGACCTCCAGTAACACATTCCTTAATTTGCTTTATTTTTTCTTTTGCAAATGGAAACACACACATATATTAGATGTTCGTATATATTCCCACACGTAGGTGCACTGAACAGAGAAAAGAAGTGAGCTGGCCAAAATTAAAATATTACCAATGTTGAAACTGGAGAAAACATTAATTCTAAAGATTATTAATTTTTAAAAATATAAGAAAATACATGGATTTTTTTCTGAAAACTTTCAGTATTGTTCCATTTTTTTTCCCCATTTCTGACTATATTTAAGCCATTCCTCTTCTTACCCTTCTTAAAATAAAAAAGCACAGAAAAACACAGGGATAAATGTGGAGGAAGAGGATAAAAAAAATCTGGAAGCCAAATATATTCATTCAATTCATCAAAACCAATTTCTGTACGCTTCCTTTAAAAAGCAAGGTTCAGTCTCCATAAAAATTGATTTAATATTTTAGCAATTTCCAATGGATACTTTGCCACATTGAAATTAAATTCACCACATATTAACAGTATTTCAAGGAAATCATTTTGCAGGGAAATGTTGAAATGTAAATCAAAATGTCCTCATCATGAAGGAAATGGTTTACACAACTCTTTCTTGAACAGAGCAGATTTAGAAGGCTAGCACTACAAAAACACATGGAGCCAGGTAACCTGAAGGTAGAGTAGGTCAAAGAACAAGATTTCGGTCATGTTCTACCCAAGCCCCAGATGAGGCTTATTATGACAATAACCTGTTTTCAGTATTTTGAGAACTTGCATGTAAACACACGAAAGATTTGTTTTAAATATAAATAACTTGGTAGGAGCAATAAAAACCTGTTTCTGTCATCTGCAAGCAGATTTATCAAACCTTTTAAATAGTATAATGAAGAAATATGTGTTTTCCAATATGTCATCCTACCTAAGTCATAAGGGGAAAAATGGAGCCACTAATGCAGTTAGATGCAACATACTGATGGCACAGTGTAATTTCTTTATTGTGCACATGCACTTTCTACTCTGTAAAACAGTAGGGGTGTCTGACTAAATCCATTGTGTAAATCTCAGCATCCTTTTGCTTGCATTTGCAAACTATTATTTTTCTTTGATGCTTTTGTAGTCACTTTCACCTAAACTTCATACAATTAAAATCCAAGCACCCTGCAATCCTATAAGCAATACAATTAGGCACCTGATTTGAAATAAAAATAAAACACAAATAAGACACAAAGGTGCATGTGTAGGTGTTTGATACCAGAGATGCTAATTCACACTCAGAATGAAATTGTTTAAAAATAGCAATAGAACAGGAACAAATTCAGCAACAAAAACGGAATACAGGAGTAAAACTGAACAAATTAAATACTAGATGGTGGCTAAGGAAATAACTCTATTAAGACCAACACTGGTAGCTCACTGTCTCCGGAGTGGGTTAAGACTGAGGGTGGCTTTCGCTGCTGTCTTTGACTTGCAGTTACATTGTCCTCAGCATCCTGCTCTGAGTATTCCTTTGGGACAGCGGTGCATATAGGATCAAATTTACAAGAGGCTTTGTCTTATTTATCTGTAATATAGCTAAAGAGATGAGAAATATGTTTGAAAGTACACGTAACCAGGAATACATGCTCTTTTCCATTCCTCTTCAGCAGTGTTTATGGAGGTACATATTGTTAAGTACGTCCTTGAAGATTCTGAAAAGGGCTAAATACAACTTTGTCAAAAGTACCTAAATGATGCCTAAGTTAATAGCAGCTACATTCAAAGTCTAGGTTCCATTTTCAGAATCAATTTAGAAACTTTATTCAAACATTTTAAGAGCCTAACAACTGTAGGCGGTCAGAACAAGCATCCTCATAGGTTCATAGTGTGCCTCTAGAGTGGTTGAACATGGAAGCCTAACGAATAGCCCCAGTTAGTTTTAGGGACCTAGAATCCTGAAGTATGGTGTTCAACATGAGTTAAACCTTGAAGTCTTTCCTCGTCTGCAGTGTTGTGACTTAACAAGTGCCTACATGACACCTGAGACTTCACAACTGATCTCATGGCATGATCTTATCTCACTGCAAAACCTCCCAGTTTAAACCTCAGTGGAAGCCAGTTGAAGATTCATCTCAGATGTCATTCTGTAATTGACTGAGTTATGGGAATGCAATCGTGTCTGAGCACGATGGTGATCTTTATTTAAGTGTATTTGTAGAAAATATCTGGATGCTTGACCTAGAAAGTCCTCTTGTATCTGAAACAAGGGAACTTCTAGAATTGAGCTTTGTTGGAAATCTGTCTGCAACTTCAGACAGAAACTTCAACTTTCAGCTGACAAGCTGAAAAATCAGCTTCTGAGAGCAAACTAGTCATCTGTCTTTTATTCATCATCATAGGTCTCTAAGAACATAAGAATAAATAGCCTTACAGTAGACAAGGGATAGCATCAGACCCTAATCAGAGAAATATTTCAGTATGACAAGCCTACTCACAGAATCATAAAAAATAAAACTGGAGAAGAGATTTTAAGAGAATACCTAGTTTATCTATCTGCTAGCTTGATGGTTGCTTGTCTGAGTAATATTTAAAAATCTCCAGCAACAGATACTCCACAGGTTCTCTAGACAGTCTATCCCAAAGCTTCAGTATCCATGCAGTACATTTTTCCCAATGTCTGGCCTATCTATCACTTGCTGCAATTTAGCCCATTGGTTTTTATCTTATCTACTGTAGAATGACAGAGTAATTTATTTCTTTATTTGGAGACTGGTATAAAATCTGAAGTAAAATCTCTCTTTTTTTTTTTTTTTGGCTGCACAAACTCTGTTCTTTTCAATCTCTGTCATTTAAAACACTTCAGTATGAAGAATGGTGAGGACGATATTTTGATGGGCTTTCCTCTTTTAGCTGCATGAGGTCTTTCCATGCCATTTTTACTGTTGGAACAGACAGTATTCCAGAGGTGTAATTCCAAGTTCAAATAATTAACTTGTGATTTTAAAAAGCCAACATCTCACAAACAGGTGATACATAAAAGTAAAAGTTTCACCCAGCATTAGGCCAACACAAAATATCTTAATACCTGTATTATTTTGGAAAAGAAATAAATTAAACCCAACCCCAAACCTAGGCAACTGTATGACGCTATCCAGCAAGTTCAGTCATTAATTTAGTGTAAGTAAAAAGGTAGCTGGAAATGTAATGATGTTCATTGTTATATTAATACTGCATTAACTTGGAGCAAAGCAGTCAGACATATTTCACTGCTATAAAAATTTGCATATCAGAGATATGTAGGAAATAGAAGATAATGAATTCATAACTGAGCCAATAGTTTCAGTAAGCTTAGTCAAATGATGAGTTAGGACATTAAACATTCCAAAATTTCAGTACAGAATTAATACAGAATGCTGAAGAATGCTAAGTTTGGAATAAATGCTCATTTTATTAAAAATGGATGAATGCAGGCGTGGAACAAAATTATTCATTAAATCATTTTAAATGCAAGTAATGGAAAGACATGTAAGTCTGAAAAGCTCCCACTGATGATCTGTGCCTTGGCTTTCTTGAAGCCATTATCCAAACTTGCATATCTAAGTAGAAGGTGATCAGTTTTTGTCCTTGAGCACACACCAGCATATGCAGCAGATGGATGACAGCCACGTTTGGATGCAATATGGAATGACAAATCTCAGATGTTTTATGGGACCGGCATTACCTATGCTTGAATAGCTGGTAACTTCATGGCTTGGAGACTGGGTAGTGTCTGGTTTGGCTGCACAAAGTAAAGGTGGTTGTGACTTCATCAAGCCTCATGCAGTTTACAGCTCAGGAAGCTGAGCACCATCCAAGACAAGATCAGCTATTTTCTTCAAATCCTGATGGGAGATAAGCTGTAGAATGTGTTCGCTGCTGTGAACATACTTCTGAATTTCCTTTGCCAAATTTGTGGCTATGTTTTAATCTTTTTAAGATTGATCTTTAGGAACCTCAGTATCTCCAGCTTTAAAATCACTCAGTGGATTTGCTTTTAGAATAAGTTGCAGCTTTCATCTAACTGGAAAGCCTGCAGTGCTTTGTTTCATAAAGAATGGTCTTCTGTTGCTGAAAATCCAGACTTTGCAAAGTTTTCCTTGCCTTATTACTCTCCTGACTTATCTTTCTGTCTGTCCATGTGTCTTTCTATTTATCATGTTCAGAGCTCATTTTGTACCAAGCAAGAAAACATTTCCTGTTTGAACTATTATATCCTGTATTCAAGCTCTCGTTTACTGGCATGTCTTTAATATCTTTTAACTCCTACTTTGTCCACATGATCAGGTAACTCTACACATCTACACTGGAAGTCTCTTTTATTTGTCATGTGACACAGATTTCTGCTGGCACACACAGCATCATGCATTTTGTGTCTAGATGTGGCACTTGGTACCACATCGTATTTCTTGATAAAACACAAAGGAGTTTTTCTCTTTAGCATATCATCTCCCTTGGGCTACTTTTTCCATGATATGTGGTTTCATAGGTAATAATACTATTAGTTTCAGTGTTCTCTGGGCAAGCTTAATTTAAATCATGCCCGCTGCAATAATGATATGTGTGACTCTGCCAGTTGCAAGCTGGATGCAATGTCTGATATTAATCCTACAATATCACTGTGCCATTTCTGGCAATGTTTGATCCCCACATCTAGACGCAATAACAAATCTTTCATTACAACCACTGACCACGTTAATTACTGCAACCTACAGGTGGTCTCTTCATGAACATTTATGTTACCTTCCTCAAATGACAGCCATAGAACCACCTGATCTCTGTAAAAATTATTTGTTTTCATCTACAAGTACTATATAGTACTTTGCTGAAATTTTACCAGAAATATCCATCCTGATCTTAAAGGTCATAATTTATATCATTTTGAATGACAGAGCTTGTGAATTTGCTTGATTCTGTCCATCACTTTGAAATATCAGAAATCGCCTGAAAGCAAAGCGAAGCTGAAGTTAGCCTGTTCTCTTGAGGCAGCATTTTCAGCTTGTTCAGCAAAATGTACTTACACTCCATCACAGCCCGAATACTTATGTGGCAAGATAATGTAACTACCATGGGCCACATTTGGTGATATAATTTCATTAGGATTTTCCATTTTTCTCCTTTCTTTGAAAATTGTGCACATCATCCATATATTTTTCGATTTTCTTTTTGGAGAATATCATAAAGCACGAGGAAGCTTGCTGCCTCTTAAGTTTGTCTCTAGCCTTTTGGGTTTTTTTAGTTAAAGAATTCAGGCTGAGAGCTTCATCTATTTACTAAGTCAAAAACAGATTGCACCCAAAAGCTATCGAGCAGCAAAATGGCCTTATGCTGTAACTTATTTCAAAATAAATGGAGTCATTGAAAGTCATTAAACCAGAATGGGCAGAAAGGTGGCCTTATTTTCTAAACTTACACACATGGAGAGCTTGTTGTCACGGCATTTTACAGACAGTAATGGTAGCAGGCAACAGACATTCCATTTTCTTTGAAGGCACTGATGGAAACAGCTCAATGCTGACAAATGTAGGCACATTTAGTTTTGGAAATGAAGTTAATTCTGCCACTGCTGTAGGTGATGTAATTTTAGCGCCTGAAAAATGCTAAGTTTAAACTTCATTCAGTCACTTAGGATTCAATTCAGCTGGCAAAGTGCAGGTATTTAGAGGCTTTTGAGGTGCCTTCAGTAATTGCACCCAGTCTTCAGCTGCTGCTCTGGAAGGTATGGGTCACCCGTAGTTCTTGTGTTCCACCTGCCAGTCCTATATGCAGGTGTCTTCCATATCTCAGGTAATCTTACATAGTGCTGGACACCTGCCTTTTGAAAAACAAATTAAGCCCTATTAAAAGGCAACAGTGTAGGATTACTTGTCGACTTCCAGTCCAGCTAAAATGTTTAGCTGTCTTTTGGCTGTTACACTGTTTGTGGAGGTATGATAGGGTAGAAGAAGAAAAGAACACATACATACATCAGTTAGTTAGAGAAGCAAGAAATTGCTTGTAGTTTTGCCTAAGTCTTGGGTCCCTTTATCACCAAGAAATTCAAAGATGAAAAGTACAAAATAAGATGGCATTTGAACACTTCTCATAAACTTTCCTGACATCTTTCCAGGGACTGCTTGATTCACACTAGATGCTAAACAACCACTGAAGAACCCTGTCTAACCTTCTTCCTCTGCAATGACATTGCTCAGAAGACAGGAGCAAAGGAGAAGAGGTGAGGCACACAGATATGTTTGCAGCAACAAAGGGAACCCTGTTTGTTGAACCTTGCCAACTCAGGGAGAAACCCCAATTTCTGCTACAGTTGATCTTGGTGACTGAGAGCCCACTGGAGAAAAAGGATGCGCTTTCAAATGGCCGAGAATATCAGAGGACAGAGCATATTCTGGGCTGAAAAGAAGAAATTGTGAGTTCAGTTCCCTGTCATCAAGTTGGAAATGTAGGGGAAAAAAACTGGAATCCAGAGGAAACATTCTGCTCAGCAGGGTTTGCTCTCACCAAGCCTTTTTACACGAGCAATAGCAGAAGGGAGGTACCTTGCTACCTTCTCTTTCAGTATTGCAAAGTTTTCCAACTGAGCCTAGACAGGATCTGAATCCTCATCTAATAGATTCTGTAAATAAAAATAAATCTGTGTTTAACCAGTCTCTTGTATAGCCAAAAAGTGCCCTAAACCTCTTTTCCATCACTGTAAGTTCTTTTGAACGCAGGCATTCTCTTCTGAAAAGCTCTTGGCTTGTTTCAGTGAATTATCTTTCTGGTGATAGCACCAAACCTGGAATTAATTTACTTTTTTTATACATCAGTTCAAGGAAAATGTCATGCAGTCATGAAGTCTTGATCCACAAAGTCAGGGGGAGTTTTCATACTGCCTTTGAGAAGTAAGGGAATTCACTCAGTTCTCAAACTTCTGTAATAATACTTCTTGCAACACAGGAGGTCAGCTTAGACTAACACAGCAGTCCCCCTGGCCTTAAAAAATATGGATCTATAAAGCATAATGTTCATGCAAATGTCAACTACCTTACTGTTAATAGTGAAATAAAAAGAATTAATGATACATCACAGTGCTGACTACGAAACCTACTGCCAAGGAATTGGTATAATTCAGAGAAAGGCAGAAACTGAATCATCAGATTAAATAAATGTGTTCCCAAGGTCTGAAAATTTTGTCAGAAGTTCACAGAAAATGCAGCTGAATGTATAGAAAATGGTACCGAGGAAGCAGCAGGTGTACTTCCACAGGTTCTCTGCCTTTCAAAAGAAACACTGTTAAAAATGAGCATTTTATCTTGTAAAAAGACTCTGCTTATTGGACAAAAGGCACTTGATATTCCAGCACCATAGCAGCATTAAGTAAATCTTTGAACATCTCAAGTCAGAATACCATCAGGTTTTAAACCATCAGGACCACAGGACCACATAAAATGAGTCCAGGATATTCCCGTGCCTGTTGTAAGATAACTTTGTAAAATGAGTTGTGAAAGCACATTGGGCATTAGCAGTTCCCCTGACTTCCATCATACGGCTTCATAGTCTGTGGCATAGAAGTAAATTTTAGTTCAGCAAAAAAGGATTCAGCTTCTTAACTGCCACAAATGCTAATGAGAAACTTTTGGCTAAGCCTCTTCCTGCAAATTTGAAAGTTTACATTTAAAGGTCAGTTGAATACAATGATATATATTATCAGGGTGCTATTTATTCTTCCACAGAAAATCTAGTTGTTGAGACTCCAAAGTCCTCCCAGTTACCTTTATTATGATGTATAAATAACAGAAAACTAAACTGGCCGTTAAAATAGCAAGAATCCAGTCAGATTCTCCTGCACTTTACCCTGGAAATAACCACAAAAGCAAACTGAGACTATCAAAATGTGAATGATTCAGAGGTATTTCTAAGCTCCCAAGTTTGGGTGAGATACACGTGTGGTTTTGAACAAGTGTCTACCTGCCAAGTTTGTTTCTACCATGAAACAATGGCTAAAACAAAAAGCCAAGAAACACATGCACACCCTAATGCTATCACATATATACATATATATCAGCTAAAAATAAGAAGAGTATGTGGACACCATCTAAGTGGATTTGAGATTTTTGGGTGTTTTTTTATGCAAAACATTCATTTATCCTCCAAAACAGTCTGAGATACACTGTTGTAGAAAATAGGGATGACACACTTCTCCATACTCTCAAAGAACGGAATGTCTCCTATAACTCAAAACTCTATGGCCATTTATCTGGTTCTGAAGGATTTTTGCAAATTGGCTTCAGAAAAGTTGTGAAAGGCATGTAATAGTTTACTCTTCAGAGAAACAATTCTTTTATGACAGGTACTCCCATTTAGTGTCATTCAATTCCCAGCAACCCTCCTAAGATGAGCTAGCTGGTCCAAAAGGAGTGGAACGAGAAATGCAATAGCATATTTTCTATGACTTTTTCACAACATTATCCTACAGAGTCTGTCCAGGCACAGATTTAAAGCTGTTTTCTTCAGATAGCTGCAGCAGCAAATTGGTTCTGTCTCTCACAACTGTTATGAAAAAAAGAGTTACTAAAACATAATTCTCTTAAAGCCAACCTACCAACATCTGTATTGTATGGTCAGAAGCCATATAAAAAATGGAAACATTTCCTGAATAAGCAAAAAAGAAATGTAGATAATTGGATTTTCTTCTGCTTGTCAGGAACGTACCACTCAACACTAGGCACTGAATGGAAGAGATACCACTGCTTAATAAGTCATGGTAATTCGACAGCTGACCTAAAAGGCCATTTGACTGCGAACAATAGGTAACTGTTAAGGATTTATCACTGCTCCTGATTATATTACCAAAGCCTTGCTTAGAAAAAGTCACAAACACTTAACAGGAGCAAGCATCTCCTTCTGTTATCTGGATTTACATTCGTTTAACTCCACTAACCTTAGAAGAATTACCCCTGACTTATAGTAGTAAGAGATAATAATAAAGCCAGAGATTTTTTTCTTTCTTTCAAACCAAATGAAAGAAAACCTGCTATGTTCCATTTAAGCATAAATACAGATTAAAGACAATCAAGAGCATGTCCTTGTTTAAAGCTAACATAAGGGAAGATGAGCTTCATTAACTGAAGGTCTAATAATAAGTGGTGGACAGTGCTGAAAATTATTCCTTCATTAGCCAGACAAATCACAAGTGGAAGAAATCTTGTTCTCTCCTCTAGCATTCTTGTTGCAAAGGAACAGGTCCTTTTGTTAAATTCTAGATATCTAAACAGAGTTCCTTGTCAAAAAGCAGTGTACATTCTCCAATAAACTTGTGCAAAAGATGGAGATGAGGAACTTCAAAAAGAAAATACTTTTTGTTGTTGTTATTTGCATTCTGCTGATTTAATTTTTTATTTCTTTGTAATAATCTCTTTTGCGCTTTTCATCAAAGATGATTGATTTTGAAATGTGCTGCTTTCTTGTTTCGTGTTTCCTCTTTTTCTTTCCCATATTTTTATCCCATACTTCTTTCTTTCTGCTGTCCCTATCTTCACCCTAGTCATCCCTCTTCCCCTTTTTTTTGGCCAGTTAGAGTGGCAGCTGGCACGGGAAAAGGTGGAATGAAAGTGAAGGAAAATATAAAGAATGAGAAAAAGAAAATTGAAAAGAAAGAAAAAACTAATGCAGGAGACAATATTATAGTGTAAGATCAGTTAGGAAAAAAAAAGACCTTTTTTAATAAAATACCTATTATCCTGAAAAGACTGGCCAGATGTATTTTTTGAGGTCTTACCCAGCCCACTACAACATGTAAGAAGACTGCTGGGTTATGACAGCTGTATTGAGTGTGGTAACTAATGAAGTCAGCAGCTGCGAGGAACGCACCTATGGGTAACTGGAGTCAGCAGCCACAAGGACATGTTTGGTCTCCTAGAGTCCCCGAGCATCAGCCTGAGTGGGTTTTGCCATTCACGTCCAGGCTGTACAAAAGCCAAGTATTCCAAAGTTCTCCTTTCCAAAGTGACCAGTTACTTCATGAGAGCCACTGCCAAGACTTGCAGGGAATTTGACTCACTGTACTCTCTCCTCCTTTCTGCAGTTTACTGCAAAGCCTTAAACTATTAAAAATTATATAAATATTAATTATTAAAATATAGACTAACACCAGGCACTTCACAATATTCCCACTGCAACTATATACCTGCTATTTGTTACTTAGAAGAGCTCCCATTTAATAACACTATGGCCACTACAGCCAAGTGCTTCTGACTGCCAAGGTGCCTTAGAACCTTTCACACAACAGAGACTATATTTTCCCCAATTTTACTCTGAATTCATATCTTCAGTACCGCAAGTTATTTATTTGACAACTTTGTTCAAGTGAATTTTATTTGCCATTGGAGTGTTGAAAATAAACTTATAGATGTTTGGAAAATTAAACTTGACCTTTCAAACCTGTGGAACATCACACTTCGTACTACAACTTCTTTCTGTGCAAGCTCCAGCTACTGATGATGTGTAAGCAGAAATAACATCATCAAATATAACACAACACTGACATTAAAAAGTGAGTATTTATCATAAATTTGTTTATGAGCATCTACTACTATTTCACTTATTTTTTCTCTATGACATATCTGTATAGACAGCTGACATATCCACATCAGCGTTTGTGGCAAATAGCAGTGAAGGCAAGTATCCACAACAGGAACATTGATCTGAGTGGATACAGATGCAGAATGTCAGCCCTCCATTCCTGGAATGAAGAGAGAGTGTCTGTTTTAAAACAAGGACCACTCGGAATGGCAAAAATTCAAAGAGATGTATTAGCTAAATGCTGCACTTTGATAAAAGCTGAATCAAAGTCAGTGGTTTATCTTTGCATAGCTACCCTTTTTTCCTTTGAACATTACTGCTTGGACTTAATTGGCAATATAACTGAACGATCAGGATTAGTGATGCCAGTGAACATTTTCTTCAGAAGAACTGTATAAAGCAGTATTGGATCAGCAACAGTAGAAATGGCATCACAGCAGGAACTGGAAAAAGCTTCTTTCATTGTTATATAAGGGCACATATGTAGGCTCTCATGCTCCTAACCAGCTTTGCTAAACTTGTCTTTCTAATACAAAACTTCAGAATGTCCCTTACTGCCTCGTTTTTGTGCTAGCGGAACAACAGTTTTTATATTGATCCTTTACAAATATGTGTCAGTAATTTGTTTTTATACAGAACTCTCGCAATGGAAATTAGGGTCAACCTTCAGTCCACTGAAGTCATTATGAAGAGTCCAATTTATTTCAGTGGACACTGCATCATATCTTAAATGCAGATATCTCTCCAGCATAGGTATGAACACTTGGAAACTAATTAAGCCTATCAAGACTTAAGGAGCTAACAGGCCACTTTCCCACAATTTCTTTTTTCAGTTGATATAGTAGTGGGAGGTCATGGGATAGACTTGACACTTGGCATTTTCTTTCCCTTCTCGCTGTCTTTGCCAAATTATGCCTGACACCCTCAGGCTGGGGCTGAGGTGTGTGCAGAGGGCAGAGCAGAAGAAATGCACAAGGGGAAAATGAAAGGTGATTCCAGCAGACGACAGACTCCTGTTAGGCTGTCAAAAGAATTTGTGCTTTAGGTATTTTTGCCACCATTCTTGTCAGCTTCAGGTTGGCATCTTGGGAGTTTACAGAAATCCTTGTCAGAATAATACAAGTAGAACTATAGAAAGAGAAATGAAGGAGACAACACAAAAATAGAGACTAAAGTTTAATTGCAAATTTGCGCTTTTCCATTTAGATGTTTTTTCTACTAGCCAGTCTCAAGCTGACACTTGACTCTTGTAGGTGTCCTTTAGCACAGCTAGATTACAGAAGGAGATGGAAAACTGAGGGAGGAGAATTTCAAAGGCATGAGGAGCAGTTAGGCTTTGTGCAGAAAAATTACCTTTCCTCAGAAAAATCTTCTACAAATGGATACAGTCTAGTTCAGACTTCTTTTTTTTTTTCTGTTCTCTAAGTCTGGGAAATATGCTCCCCCCCCATCAATAATGTTTTGTTCATACATTTAAAACTACAAATTACAGGCATATGTTGATTAGAGGTGGTAATCTCTAATCAATCAGGAAGGAATCTGAAGGATATAAGTACCCATGAGGAGGAAGGCATAAAAAGGCCCTAAAAAAGGGCTGAGAGGATTTTTTAGAACAGGAAAGAACACCTAGGCTGAGTGCCCAAGAAACTTTTCCTGATACAGTGAAATGGTAAGTTCCCTGAAAATTTACAATGTTGGACAAGATGAAAAAAAGCAGCAAAAGTAGATTTTTCAATGACACCAGCTTCTTGGATGCATTTTAAAGGTGAACTCTTTAGCTTTGTTTATGATGCCTATCTATTAAGTATTTGTCAGTCATTAATTCCTACACTCTCACATGTGAAAACGTTGTCCTCCTCTCTTCTCTGTATTTACATGGCATCCACACAGTAATTAGAACAATAGACTGTATGGAAAAATATTACTACAAAATGCACTCTTGTAGGCCCATCTTATCAGGAATTAGGTCACATAGAAAAAAGGAGAGCCAATAACCAGAAAGCTCTCCAAAGACTATCAGCAATGACTCTGTTAATTATCAACAGTTCTTGCATTATCTTTTGAAAATAACCAAAATCTGTGCTTCATTTGCCTTTTGTTTCTGTAGTTTTTGAAAATAAGTTTTAAAAAAGTACCTATTTCCGTCTTGGCAGTGATACGATGAGTAGAGAGATCACTAATGAGAGCAACTGACCCTCACAACTAGTAATTTTAAAGAATATGTTTCCATGACTATTTACAAAATATTGCTTACAGCAAACTTAAACCTCAGTCACTTTTGCAAGTCTTACAAACAAAAACATGATATTAACTGTAGCAAACGGAGAATTCAGCTTGTCTGTTAAATAGGAAGAAAGTTAAAATTATACGAAGAAGCAAATACTGTATATAATACTTTACTTTTTTAATATTATTTTTCTTCTAATTAATAATATTTCATTAAAGTAGATTTATTTTCAACCCATAAGTCTCTCCCTTATTTTCTCTCCCTTCTCTTCTGGGAAGGGAGAGAGAGAGGTAAAGAGCACCTTTTGTTCGTTTAGTGGCCAGCCCAGCCCAAACATGACACACTGCCAAGTCCACCACTAAACCATGTCCCTAAGCATCTACACATCTTTCAGTATCTCCAGGGATGGTGACTCAACCACATTCCTGGGCAGCCTGTTCCAATGCTTGACAACCCTTTCAGTGAAGAAATTATTCATAATATCCATCCTAAACCTCCCCTGGTGCAACTTGATGTAATTTCCTCTGGTCCTATCGCTTGTTAGTANTTCTCTCCCTTCTCTTCTGGGAAGGGAGAGAGAGAGGTAAAGAGCACCTTTTGTTCGTTTAGTGGCCAGCCCAGCCCAAACATGACACACTGCCAAGTCCACCACTAAACCATGTCCCTAAACATCTACACATCTTTCAGTATCTCCAGGGATGGTGACTCAACCACATTCCTGGGCAGCCTGTTCCAATGCTTGACAACCCTTTCAGTGAAGAAATTATTCATAATATCCATCCTAAACCTCCCCTGGTGCAACTTGATGTAATTTCCTCTGGTCCTATCGCTTGTTAGTAGGGAGAAGAGACCGAACACCACCTCACTACAACCTCCTTTAAAGTAGTTGTAGAGAGCAATAAGGTCTCCCCTCAGCCTCCTTCTCACCAGGCTGAACAACCCCTGTTCCCTCAGCTGCTCCTCATAAGACTTGTGCTGTAGACCCTTCACCAGCTTTGTTGCCCTTCTCTGGACTCGCCCTCACAGAGCGCACCCTCTATCAGGGGGCAACAAGGGCAAAACCGAAATAGAGGAAATTCCATTTAAATATTACAGTACGCATTTTTACACTAAAGGTAATCAAACACAGGAATAGGTTGTCCAGAAAGGTTGTGGACTCTCCATCCTTGGAGGTAATCCACACTCAGGTAGCTGGACATGGCCCTGAGCAATGTGGCCCTGCTCCGGGCTGAGGGGCTGGGGTAGGTGATATCCAGAGATCAACATCAGTTACTCTGTGGTCATTTGCCTTAGGTTAATATTACTTCCCACAATTTCTCTTTCCTAAAGAGAAACACAACATGCACTGTTCCAGTCTTGTCTTGAAAACTGAAGAGATAATTCTCAGGGGTTACTTCACCTGGGTAAACTTTAGTTTACTCTTTCAATGAAAGTGTATCTCATAGCTCTGTCAGAAGAAATGTATCAGATACATTGTTTTAACAACTCCAATACAGAACTTCCACAAATCCAAATATGAACAGGGAAGAAAATCAGACAGTAATCAGCAATTCTACAGGCTTCAAGGAAATAAAGACATCTCTAACCCAGTCCAAAATCTCATTATGTCAGGAAATCTCAGAAGATACTTAATGTCATTAAGAGTGAGACAGCTTGCTGAAATCTACAGATCATGTTCTCTCAGACACAGTTTTTATTCTTATCATGTGATTCTAGGAGGGAAGTGTAATTTCTACCTATGATTATTCTCACTATAGAGACACAATTTTAGTGAGCATAAAATTGGAGACATTCTTTACATACCACTGAGAAAGCAAACTTTTATTAGTTCAATCTTATTTCCCTCTGGGTTGCCGTTGGTCTGCACCCATCTCTCCACCCAGTGAGATTTAATATTCCAGCTATTGCAACAATATCTGGAATTACATGATGATGACCCTATGCTCTTACAGTAACCCACTTCATTCTTTTCTATCTTCTCCTGCTCCTCTGAATTGGTATTTTTCTCTAGAGGAAATGAAACTTGCACATTAACTTTCCTGAAGGCAAGTGCTTCTTTATACATTTTTTAACTGATCACAAGGGTTGTTTTATTACTTACACATTCCGAGAATGTAACCACTAACCCTCTCTGAGAGTCATAGACACTGTTTCAAAGAGAAAATAAAATACTTGCAGAGACACCAGTGCTGCCCCTTCTCTCCCCAGTCTTCCTGCTGTCAAGGAAAACATACAGACAGGTGCAATTGAAAGCCAGTTGAACTTGGGTTCTTGAATCAGTTGGATGCTTATGAAAAGTCATATCTGAGAAAGCTGAGCACAAGACTGGAGACAATCATGTGCTGTGGTCACAGCCCTCAACCTGGAACTTCAGAAGTCCAGTACTCCATAGTTTTCTGCGGACCAATGCTCTCAGTTCAGATGCAGGTTCTACCTCGCTACTTCCCTCTCCAGATCTGTAACATACCTATGGCACTACTTAAGTCTTCAGAGATGCTCTGTAAAGTACCAGTCACTGAATTAAGCTCTTGAGTTATAAAACACCTTATAAGTTGTATGATGTGATATAATATGGTTGAACACCACTTACCACCCACCTGTCAAGATACCTAGACACACAGTCAGCCCAGGCCTCTGCACCTTAGTACAGACCAACCATTGCTTCTGCCTGTGGGGTCTCAGGACAGACACTTTCCCCGTGGCCTTCTGAGAGCTAGCCAAACTGCCAGTACTATCTTCTTGGACTCCAACCATAATTTGTTCACTCAGTGAATACTCTCTCTGTGGAGTGTGCCCGCTTACAGCTTGACTCTTTGGAAGGTATAAAACACAGAGAAGTTTAAGCAAGCTTTGCACAGTCTTCACTGGCCTTTGTTTTTTGTTTGCTTCTTTGTTCATTTGCCTTACTTCCTGCTTGTGATCATTCCCAACCATGACCCCATCCATCAACCAGCTTTTATAGTACACTTTCTTCTCTGCCATACTTAACCCAGGTATGCATCGCTTACCTCTTTACCTGACTTGATGTGTCAGCACATGACAAGGGAAAGTAAATTAGATTTAATTGCATTGTATCCCACATTGAGCTGCCTGCCACAAGACACCCTTCTATAAACGGACTGCTTCTGCTGATTATCTATAACTGTGCCCTATTGTACTTAATGGCAAAACCCACTCCAAGTACCACACAGTCACCCCAAGGGAAGATCACACACCTACTTAAAAAAGAAACGAGTAGGCTTTATTGAGAAAAGACCCAAAAAAAACCTGGGAATACTATTGCTGTAATGCTTTGTACCCTTTATACTACTTGTAAAATGCCCGAAGACTTGAGTCTTTGCAATCATTGGAGAAGACAGCAGGAAATAAAAAATGTGTTGCTTAGAAAGAGCAACATTTTCTTTACCTTTATAAATAAACCTTCTGTATGTTTTGACACCTGCAAGCATAATTTTCTTGGTTCCACACATCGCAATACTTCGTGCTTCCCGTTAAGCTTTGATCTGCATGAAAACATACTACTTAAGCAAGCTAAGAAAACAAATACACTTAACAATCAATATTATTGTTTTATTCTCTATCATTTTAATCTGAAGAATCGTCAGACTGTTAGAATAGTTTTTAAATATTGTATAAGCAATAATATAACCAAAACGCATGGTACAAGAATTTATTATGCATGCATAACTAGGAAACACAACAAAATAAGTTGTGCTGCTTTGACAGCACAGGGTTCAATTTACTTAACTTTAACCAATCAGAAGTTAAACATCTTGCCTAGAATAGCAGTCTAATCACTGGGAAAAAAAGATGAGAGGCATCTCTGGGGCAATTCACCCAGTCCATCCTGAGATGGATGTCTAAGGTATATAGGCTAGATCACCTTTTGGAGAACGCTCTCTCTCACTTCCTTTCCTGTGGATAAGAAGGAACCCAGATAATGAGCTTAGGTCACATATGGACCTTTTAGATTAGCTAGCATTAGGTGAACTTATTCCCCCTCCACAAGGCCTCACCTTTCCCAGGGTTTTCACAGTGCTCTGTGTGATAGTCATTGTGCAGGCAAGTACAATATGCAAGTTAAATGGAAACATATTTTCTGTGGAATTCCTCCCAGAGATTGACTTGGATTCCCATTGAAGTTAATGAAAAAGGACCACTGACTGAAATTATACTGGCTATAGTCCTATTAATTGTTCAGCTGCCCCAAGATCAACAGCCTTAGGCTCTGAACCTCACCACTGCACACCCATCCTGGTTCACTTCTTGTCCCTTGTCTTCCACAACTAACAAAATAGCTGTCGGGATCTTTCACTCCAGGTTATGAATATTTCACACTGCCTCAAGAGAGGCCAAACAAAAATATTCTAAAATCCAAATCCTTATTGATTCTTTTATGTATTGTAAACAGTAATTATTTTTGTTTACAGAATCACAGAATATCAGGGATTGGAAGGGACATTAAAAGATCATCCAGTCAAATCCCCCTGNGGCCTCAAGGGCACAGTGCTGGCTCATGGTCATCCTGGTGGACAGCAGGACCCCCAGGTCCCTTTCCCTTATGCTGCTCTCCAAGCAAGTTCCTAGCTAGTCTTTCTTTGATGGCCTCAAAAAAAAAAATATGGTGCACATAAATATGGATAAGTAAGTTTGCTTTACTTGACAAAATCTGCTTCTCTGCATCTCCGAAAAGAGGAGCTGATTGAGATGCCTTTATGGGCATGAAACTAATTACTCTTCTTGACACTGCAGCCAAATCAGCACACATTAGGCCAAACTGCCCAGCCCTGCTTGGGGAAAAACTGGACCCTGAAAAGAGTGGTCAGTCTTTAAACACTAGTCTTTAAGCATGAGAAGGTCCTAGAAAGAATAAGCGTCTTTTATTAGAGACACATGCTTTTTGTCACAGCTAGTGACAGCTAGAGTTAGTGCTGCGTTATTAAATGAGACCCTCCGAGATTGAGGGTGGTTCAGCTTGGCCAGCCTGCAGGTCAATATGCCAGCAGCATGTTCTGGTTTAAATTCCCCAGATTTCACTGAAAACTTAACACATCCAACAGCTTGGCTTTAAAAAGAGTGCTCTAAGGTACTTCCCCCCTTGGCTCTTTTGAGTCTGATCCAATACATTTGCCAACATTTGCTCTTATTGCAATTTTGTATTTCATTCATAAAGGAAGTGTTCNTTTTTTTTTTTTTTGTCATCATCAGTAAGGCTGAAGTTCTGAGCTTCTCAAGGATGTTCAGCATTTCAATGCAAAGGTCAGTGGAAAAAGCAGGGCCCTCAGACTGGCAGTAGCTTAACCATTTTTGTAGGTTTTGGTAGTTACCACTTGCAAAGGAGAGCGTGAAAAAGAACAATGAAGGTGCTTTGCAGACAGATCTTGAAAAAATAATTTTACAAAATCCTGATACATTTTAAATACCCCAAAATTGTATCATTCCAAGGAAAAGAGCAGTTCAAGATACCTGTAGGTAAATTTGAAAAACAAGTTATGGAGACTAACTGTGAGGTTAGTCAGTCCAAATGACAGATTACAAATAGGTTACACTTCTAAAGGTAAAGGCAGGTAAAGCTGTGAAGGCAGGTACTGTAAACCTGATGCACAAGAAAAGAAGTAGTACTGCCCATGATTTTGTTCAGAGCAAAAATTAAATACACAAAATATTGTGGTGATACAGTTGAAAACTGATTCCTTCTACCTCATTTATTTGCTGGTATTCCGTCACACAGAAGAGTTAGCAAGAACTTAGAAATAATAGACCAGTTAAAAAGTTATGCCATTCATAGATACGACATACAAAAGTATATTCCAATATCACTTGTATTTCACCATTTCTTGTAGTTTCAGTAACAGGAAAGACAGTAATTAGAAGGCTGCTTCACTGTTCTTCCTTCTGAAACACTGTAGAAAAATACAAGTGATTTTAAAATGGAAGTTACAAATTAATATGTAGCTTTGTTCTTTTATCACAAAGGCCACAAATCCTGCAAATGAGAAATGCCTAAAATAATATACTACAAAAGGTATGCATTTGCATGCAGTATTTGAACTGTCTTTTTTCACGATGCTGTATATGAACCAGGAGAGATTGGAATTGCTTCCATAGAGCAAAACAGAAAAGTAGCTCATGAATCATTTCTTTAATCTAGAAAATGTTTCATGTTCATCAGTGTCTTAATTCAGTGTTCCAAATCGAAATCATAATACTGAAGATATCCAGGTCTGTAGAGATAAATTTCCACCTGAACAAAGAATAAATATAGAAATTATGGAATTGATGCTACACTTGTCTTTTTCCCCACTAGGCCAGACAGTGGAAGAAAGCACAGAATTTAAGAGCATATCAGATTACAGTGGATCTCTTTGTCTGAAGCAAATGACATATTATGAAAAAGCCATAGCCTCCATTTGTAACTTGATTACAGTGAAACAGAGACTTAGAGAAAGCAGTTTATTAGAAGTGGTAGCTGATACTTTACAAGTGAATGCTTGACAGGTTGATAATTCTTTTAGGTTACAAATGTCTCTTTTACACTAGGGTTGGGGTTTTTGTTTCATTATAAATATGGATTCTGTCTAAATATTTTGGTTTTCATTTTTTTAATGTACTTCATGAATGTTAAGGTGCATTTCTATTAGGAAAAGTAGTTTTTACAAAACTACCCAGAGTTCCTTGCAAGTATTTTTGAAAATGTTACACGCAGTGTCCACTGTAATGTTATCAACATCAGTGCATTATTTTATCTGTGTGAGTGCTTATATTCATGTAATGATTTTGTGTCTAATCATAATTTATATTTGGGATTTCATTTGAAATGCACCGTTCCTGAACAATTTAACATCTAGTTGAAACACTAGGCAGTGGTTTTTGGTTACTTAGGGAAACCTTTCTCACACAGGTACGGTTTTACAGCTCACAAAGATAACAATGGGAGATGTTCTTTTACATACATAAGGATAAAATACAGGTATTTGAGGTTTTTCTGGAAAGCCACTGGAATATTATAAAGTGAAATGAGTACTGTGACATGTTCAAGTTGCACCCCCCTTTTGCATTTCCTAAAGAACAGTGAGTGCTTGGCGTTTTCTTATCTTTATTGTGTCTCAGATGTAAAGCTTCAGTTAAATTATAGTTTGAGATGTTAGCATTAATATGTTAATTGCTTGAACATCAGTTTTGAAATATACTATGACAGCTACTGAATAGCACAAACTATGTATGTATACTAATGCCCTTTTTCTCTGATTCCTGTATTCTTCTAATCTTGCCAATATCCTTGAACAAAAAAGGTTTATTTTTAGAGAGAACACATTCTTCTACAGGTTCTGCTTGTTTAGGAAGGTATTGACATAAATGGAACTTGTAGTGCTTTCAGTTTCAAAGAGGCTTTATCAGAGAGATTTTAGAAATCATATTTGCCGCTCCATAGGTTAGAGATATATTCATTACCAAAGAAAGGTCCATGCCCTTATTAACAAAGCTCTTAGTAAACTCAAGCAACTTGTACATGGGCTTAAATGAACTTTGCTTTTATATCTGTACTGAATAGCTTCTAACCCTCTCACTGATGTGTGTATCCTACACAGGCTAAAATAACCTATGAGTATTTTATCAAAAGCATTGCTCCAGTGAACTGCGTTATCTTGTCCCCATTGTCATCTTCCTCTGTATAATCTACTACTTTGCTCCCTCTCTTCCACCCATATAAATCCTCCACTCTTCCCTTCCTCTGTCTCACATTACAACAGCTCCTGAATGCAGCAAGCTGTTCAACATAGAGAAGGAATATAGAAAATAAGAATTCTTGTCTGTCCAGCAGTCCAATGGCTTTGGCTCTTGGACAAAGGCAAAAATTACCCTTTTGAAACCACCTCTATGTAACCTTTAACTTTGGAGGAGGAAAGAAAAACCTTTTTCCTTGTGCTTGGTGGGAGAGAAGTAAAAGAGTTATCACCCTCTCTACTGCACATGTACAAATACTACATTGGGACAGAAGATAACCTGTTTTCAACATCCATTGCTCCAAGTAAGAGACTTGGGACAAAATAACCATAACGATACAAATAGAATATGATTTACTACCACTGTGTAGGAAAGAGATCTTGGGTTACAGTACAGCACTATGAACACATCTCTGCTCAGCAGTAGTCAAAAAGTCCACAAACAGAAGGATGACAGTTAGGACAGCCTCAAATCTTGAGTACTTAAAAAAATATAGTTGACTTGAAAAAGGTGACAAAGGCAATGAATACAACAAGGTGCTGTTTAGGTGCAGAGTCTAAGAGACCACATAGACCATGACTATTCAGCTTGGAAAAGAGGCAGGTGAAATAAAGCCTAAATTCAAGGTCTGTACAACTGGAAAGACAACTATTAAATCTTTCAGCACAAGAGTGAGGAACACACAATCTACTGATTAGACAACAGTCCCACTTCAAGCATAACTAAACTGGGAAAATCACTCCCAATGTCACAATTATTAACGGGCTTAAAAGTAGATGAATAATGGAAGGGTAATTTAATTTGTAGTTGTTAAACATAATGATCTTAATAAAACCTCAATAAAAGCCACAAACTGCTGGAAACTGAGAAGACCACGGGAAGGAACACTGCACATTTGCTCAGCTCCACATCATCAGTTTCACAGTGTTGAAGGAGCCAGGATTCACATCTGGGTAGAGCTTCGGTCTAAAGGAGCAGGGCAAATATTGCACTCTTATGATAACCCGTAACTGACAAAGTGCTTCTGCTGAGACTTGTTTAAATTCAAAACAGTATGTAAAGCAGCCACCTGCTTCCCTTTTCACCATAATGATTCTGGTGACAACTGGAAGAGTCAAAATGAGCCAGATTATGTTTTATGCCTTTCCCCAGAGGCCCTTCCTTCTCAGTGCAATAGTATTCTGCAGCCTATTATGATGTTCCCATCTGTCTTAGTCATCATGCAGCCAAACTATTTGTATTTAGCTCCTTAACCTTTCCTCATGAATCAATTTCTCTAACTTGGTAATCAAGACTGTCTGACAAGCAAGGAGAGTAAATCTTGGATTTGGAAATAGGGCTTCAGACAGCAACTCCTGCAACAAGAGAGCTAGAAATTCTCTAGGTCTCTTGTACTACCTTTGCTTGGATAAATGTGCATGCTTACGGGAAAAGAAGAAAAAAAGATGAACCATGCTTGGAAAAAAGTGGGCACTGGATAGGAAACACCTGTGAAAAGTCTAAGACCAAATGGTGGGATTGAGATGCATTTTGTTCTTTCCTGACAGATTATGACAAAGCATCCATCCGTCCCTCATTCCTTCCTCTGTGCCTGCCTGCCTTCTTTCCTTCTCTCCCTCACCCCTCCTTGTTCATGCTATGGCTAGTTCACGGCTTTGACAACTTTCAGGAGCGCTTTTAACCTCCAGAGATTCATGCCCTAATAGGTAAACGTGATGAGGTGGAGACAGTGCAAACCTTTGGTTATTCAAAAGAAACTATCCACGCATTCCAGAATATTTATTTCAAGACAGTCTTTTACAAATTTCTTAACTATTCAATTGAAAATGTATTTTAGTACTGATTTCTAAAAGAAAACAGTAAAAAAAAAAAAAATTAAATGTAGCTGGAAGAAACGTAAATCAACCTATGCCCCATCTTTGGAAAAGTTCTTCTTTGTGGACAGTGAAATGGATTTTTCTGATTTCTCATTCAAACGAGACTTTCACAGCCACTGAGACAGAATTTCTGCGGAGCATAACCCATATAAACTGCATTTTGTGATGCATAGGAAGCCCTAAATACTGCATTATCAGCATCTGAAGTGCCTTTACAGATGTCTTTGATAGTACTCATTTTCATGCTCTGTAGATTACTGACTGTTTAATAATAATAAATTAGAAACAGTGTCAATAGTATGGAGGTATGGAGGTTCAAGGTATAGAGTTGCTGATTCTTATAACATACACTTTTTTAGAAAGGTATGCATATTTTATACCTGGTATTATATTCTGCCAGTTAATTTTGTCTTTTGAACTCATTGATTGAATGTGACTTACATTATCTAAGGAAGTTTTCAGTTGTAGAACACCACAAATCCTGATCTGAACCTATTTCACATATGTTTTAGGAGGCTAAATTACAACAAAAGCTTCTTTATTAGGAAGAACATGCTGTTACTAGCTTTTCTACTGACTTTGATCTACTAACCAAAAGTATACTTGGGATATTCAAATTAATGTTCACTCAGTGAATGTGTACAGTCAAGTCAGTCCCAGAGGTTATCTTGCACAGGCTTGTTCAGCACCATGCTGCCTAAAAATAAAAGTAGCAGCTTTTGAGAAAATTTTGGAATCAAGTTTAAGACTTCTCGTAAAATGAACTGACAAGTATCAGTCGTTATCCAGTATTGAGAGCAGTCAGTAATTAATCTAAGTAACTGTTACAGTTGCTTCTAGCTTTGACGAGTTCTAACCCTCCACATTCATTTGCTCAGCACTTGTCTGCTTGAGGACTGGTTTTACAAAACTTGAGGTAAGAAAAAACCCCACCTTATTCAGTTCTAAAAAAACTCCCCCAAAAATTAAGGAAAAATGTAGAATTGCTCTGAAGCAATTCCTTTTGTTTGAAGCAAGACCTCCTCGTGATTGCCTCTCCACAGACTGTTTGCCAAGGTTATGTTCATGATTTGTCTCAACAGCCTTGTTTCAAAACAGTTATAGATGCCTCAGAGAATAGAGTAACTCAGCCCCTCTAGGCCCAACAGCTAGGACCAAAGTGCTTCCTTCAGGAACCAAACAATTATTACAGTGGGATCTTTCAACTCAGAGCATCACTTACCTCATCCTCCATAAACCTTAGACAAGGTTGCTGGGTACTGTCTTTGCTTGCATCTTCTGGATGTCTTTGTGGCCTTTCGCTTCAGAAGAAGAGAGCATGTGCAATGTGACCTACAGCCTGTAGGTCAGCTGAAAAGTTCAGCTGAAAATCATTACACAAACACAAGCAGAATGAGGACTAAATGACACACACCTGTGTAGGGTATTCTTAGCTTCTATAAATTTATCATCACATTACCAGGATTGGGGGACTCCAAAGAAAAGCTTATATTGCATGCCACAAATTTCATTACCCCAAGATATGTAAGAGACTTCACACCTTGTTTTATTGTCTCTCAGAAGCTCTCACTGTGAAAGAGACTATTAACTGAAGACATTAAAGACAAAATAAAAAAGTTTATCCCAATAGGGATCCATCTTTATTCATGGACTCTCTCCTCTCCCTTAAAATAGAAAGAATCCACAAATTTTGTAAGGATTTAATCCTACCGCATATAGATTTCTCATCCTTTTGAAATAGGCATAATTTCTGTCGTTCTGAAATGGAAGAATCTTTTATACTTAAACCTTTTATTCTCCAGAGAAATCAAAGGAGTGTCTTGAACAACCAAGACATAAAAATCCCTTTCAAAGACAGAATTGGTTGAGACTTGGTCTGTGAAAACTGGCTTTTCTCTACAACATACTAAAGTTGGTATCTGCACATAAATTAATGCTGCTGCTTCTGTTCTGCACTGCCTCCCTCTCTTCTAATAGCATGATCACTGCCATAATCTTGACAATTTTACGTGGATATTACTGGCATAATTAGTTCTTCTTTAATGCACAGAATGAATTTGTAAATGAGTAAATTAGTAGGAAGCATACTGTGGACGGGGGTGATTTTGTTTAATGCAGACTTCCTGAACTGTATTTTCTATCCATTTCATTTCACATAAACTCTTCAATAGCTGACCATTCCTTTATTTTAATATTAGGAAATTTTTCCAATTAATACTGAGTGAGTCTGATGAGAAGCAATGTGGTTATATGAAGGCCAGAAGTGAAATAGAGTAATATTTTCTAGATGATAAAACAAAAATTTAAATAGTAATAAACTTTGATGACATTTTGTGCATAACAAATGAGGTGGAAAATGTCTAGCATAGCCCGATACGCAAGGGAGTGGGGGACTGATAATAAATATGGCTTTATAAAATAACATTTTAGTAATTCAACTTGTGACAAATCACAGCTTTAAAAATCTCTTAATATTCTGCCACACTTGCATTATTTAAACTTTACCTTTGCCACTGAGCAAACAATACTGTACTAATGGACATATAAATCTTTATTTCAGAATTATTTCAAGACACAAGGATTGGAAAAATCATTAAATATTTGATGACAGTTGAAATATCTCCCTGATTTAGAAGCAGATCTATTCCAAGGAAAATACAGAGAGAATTATAAAAAGGAGATCAATAAAACTCTGCTTATATGTATCATATGAAGGAAATAAAATGAAGATACAGTAGATGCAATGGACTCATAAATTAAACTGCAGATGGAATATAATTTGGTTTTTTCCCTCATATTTTTGTTTCCATTGAAAGAACAAAACCAAAACAAATCGTTAAAAACATCTGAGGTAAAAATTTTACCCCACTAAAATCAAAGGGCATTTTATCACTACCTTCAGCTGGGATGGATCATCAGTCATGCTTAGCTCTTGCCACAGCTGAATCTTTATCTATGTGCATGTAAAAAAATTGTTGACATGCTATAATTCATCTACTGATCTCTCAACACATTTTTCAATCACTTAGCCCATGTTCAGAATAGAAAGTTCTGTGGCCTATTTATTTCCCCTGCTTTGCAGTGGCGTGGCTGCAGACAATGGCAGTTCCAGTATAGGTAGGATGAAGGTGTATCTGCTGTTGTTTCATTTCCTTGTACTGATGTAGCTATGTGAGATTAAAATTATTTTAGTCAGAGATGTACATGCTTCAAATCTGTTAACATTAAGCTTTACACATTATTTATTCCAATTGTACTGATAGTAAAAGCTGAGGTAAGAAAGCAGAATGCCATAGAGCTGGGAAAGACTCAGAAGCTGCTTTATGCTTCCATGGTAAAATCAAACTACTATCACTTTCATACTTCAAGGCCCCACTATACCATTTTTGGAGAGATGCTGGTTTTGGGGGTGTGATTTTTGCATAAGGAAACATACTTATAGCATATAGCTTGAAATGCTACACAATAATTTGCCGATGAAATGTTTCAACTGCTTATTTTCTTCCTCTCTGCTTCCATTTCTCATTTTCTAACTGACCCTTCTTCACCATAATATCTGAGCGTCTTATTATGAATAACCAGAACCACAAAATAAGTTTGTTTCCTACCTCTTAAAAATAGCAAGATGCCTTCTTTCTTAAGTATACAAGCAAATTAATTTCTTTTTCAAGTCCAGAGTAATTTCATTTGGCTGCTTTGGTTGTCAGATAATTCATAATTGACTTGGAAAAAAATCAAACTCAGCTTGGATCTAATCCATATCACAAGAACCAAAATCACAGCTGACACTCTTGTTAGCACAGTCAGTAGAGAAACCCAGAGCCTGCTCCTATAAACATTATTCAAGCAGAACTCCTATTCTGAGGAATTTGTTGGTAAGAATTTTGCTAGCATGATGACACTAGAAACTGAGACATCCCTCCCTTGAATGAGACCTTATCTGTTCCCAAATTGCATCAGTTTAACCTAAAGAGAGCTTTTTTAACAATTTTTGTTCAGAGCTTATGTAGGAGTTGGGGTGTGGTTTTTTTGGTTGAAGTATTACTTTTTTTACTTAGAAATAAAGAGAAATTAAATATTTGAAATAACCTTCTTTCACAGTTGTTCTTTTACTGATTTTAATTTAGTTGCAAATAAAAGCAAGCCACTCAGGTAAGCTAAGGCAGGACCATTTCCTCAGCAGAAAGGTTAATTCTGCCAGGAAAGGGATGATGCTTGGCCTTCTATCTCATCAAGGTGCTGATAAGCTCTCATTAGTTTCACTTAACCTGTAGGACAAACTGGAAAGCCAGAGTTTGTGGTATCCCCAGCTGCAAAATTGATTGCTTTCCTTTTCCTTGCTGGTAGCCGAGTCTACTGTGCATCAGCTCCATCAGATGTCACAGGAGTATATGCGCAGCACCAGTTGGTGCTAATGCAATGGGCTTAAGCTCCTTATCTCCTTTCGATCCCTAGCCTTAAATCCATGTTGGATTTTTTATCATTTGTATTCACCCCTTTTAAAAATAGAATAAAAACTGGGGAGGGGTTTAAGTAATATTCCATCTTTTCTCCCCTCTTCTTTGGTTTTAGTATTGAGCCCCTTAATTGCTGTCTTTCATTGAAGGCTTCCTGGTTTCATCATGCCAGTAAATAAATTATTTTTATTTATAACTCCAGTTAGTCTGTTCATAACTGTCAATAGCTAATGTATTCATTTGAATCCTGAAAGGGCCTCAGACTGCAAAACCTAATTAATATTTACTAAGAAGCAGAAAATTCTATGGGAGAAAGCATTTCTCTCTAGCATATGAAATGTATGCTTGCTCATTCTGCCTTTCCTTTTTCTCTCTCCTTTACCCACATTCGAGTGGATTTGTCATGGCTCCCTTTTCTTCAGGCATTGTACATATCAGCCCCCTATTCCCTTGCAGATGCCACTTGAGTAGGCGTCTTCCTGAGAGACGTGAGTACACAGGTGGCATGGGTCTAAAAAAGTTCTGTGTGAGTAAACATGAAGAGCCATGGCCCAAGCCGCATTCCTGCTAGTCCCACAGTCATCTGTGTGAGGAGCTCATTTAGTAGGCCAAATTAAGATTTCGTTTAGCAGAAGAGGAAAGCATTCTCTAGTGGTTCAGACCGTCTGAAACTGTGTTAATGCCATTCTGGGCGGCGCTCACTGCAACAGCTTCTTTTTCTTCTCCCTTGGCAGTGGAGAGTAAACAACCTAACATCCTGTCCTAAACATTGCAGAGACCCAGGTTAAGAGGACTGCATCCCATGGTGTAAATGCATCCATCACAGATCAGCATGCCCCCTGCTATTCTGCTGAGACCTATCCCATCTGCATGGTTTCTCTGCTTGGGCCCTGGTAGCTGGAAACTTGTCCTCTCCCCACTCCCACCCTTCTAAATCTAATTCTAATAGGACAAATTCTCTTAGCATTCAATATGTGAATGATGCAGATGGGCCTTCAGTAATTTGGCACTAATTTAATACTATCTCTCTTTGTCGGAGGCGCCCGGAATTTCTGCTGTGCTAAAAGCTTTCCCGGATTGAACTTTGTTCTTCTGCCAGGTTTTCTGTTTGGTTTTTCTTTCTGAGAGTAGCATAGCCAGAAGAATTGACATGTACACATACCTGCTCTGCTCTTTCACAGGCAGAATCTACCCTCATGAGTGTGAGAAAATTCAGGGATCCCTATTCAGTTTCCAGTACCAGTACTACCTTGTCTGAAAGTTGTGGAGGCACAGCCTACAGGGAGAACCTGCTCACTGTCATCAGTTTAAAAAAAAAAAAAAGTCAAAATAAAGCATAATTATAAATTAAAAAGAGGCTTCTTTTTTGCAGCATAGTCTAGTAAAATGGTTTTGCAGAGACATAATCCTCCAAGTGCAAAATGTAAGTAACTGCTTTCCTAGATCCAGGCCCCAGAGACCTGTCTGTTGTTACGTAGACTGATTTGTTTGGGACACCATGATGGAAGGGCAGATAGTTAGACAGGAGTCTAGTAAATTGAGGTAGGGGACCTACGAATACTTTATGAAGAAATTAAGCTCTTTCTGTGAGATTCAGAGATGAATTTGGTGTGCACAAGAGAAAGCAAATATTTTTACTGCAGTGAGTTAATGCCTTTGTCCATTAGAATAAGATAATTATGATGTATTTTTAATTCTGGAAAAAGAACCTATATTAACAAAAGAATTTATAGATTATTTTAGCATTTAAATATTTCCTCATTTTGTCCTGCTTAAGCTGGAAGTTCACAACCCATTAGACAGCAAACCACAGCTGAAAAGTCCTTCCTTGTATTTCAGTGAGACCGACCACTGAGTTTTCATAAATCTGTGAAATATGGCTCTACTTTCTTTATGAACCTGGAATTATGAACCTATAACATAGGATAAATGTTCCTAGGGCACAACTGTTATTTAGGTTATTATTTGCACAATTAAAAAAAAAATGCTTGCAGATGAATTTGGTCTAATTCTAGAGTGTAGGATTCTTAGATTACAAAGAATCCTCTTTGTAAATGCTTAGAAATTAACTGTTTGGCTATTTTTAAGATGCAAGATTAAAGAAAGGAACTACTGTTTTTATCAATTTTAAATATTTTTACAGATATTTTGTTCTAAAATAATAGAAAACTGTTACAGGCCATTTTTTGACTACCGATTTTACTGCTGAAATGCAGTGAAAGGGTTCTTTTCAGACAGATAAATTAAAAGACCCCACATTTCTGATGCTGCATCTAAATAACACAGAGCCACCTCACGTTTGACTTATCAGCCTGCATACCACAGGGCTGGCCATCAGATACACCCTGTCTCTGTGAGGCTGTTGTAACAGGTGTTATTCAGGTTTATGTTGTAAATTGTTGTTTTAATTTGTAAGCTTGAATACCCTTGCCTTTATAATCCCTATGTGTAACATAAACAGAAAGGCACTCTCTCAGAGAAAGGCGGCAATACCCTAGAAGCAAATTAATTTAATTTGTAGCAGGCATTTACAATAACAGTTTATATGTTCTCTTAAAAAACTAAATTTTAATAGCACGCTTAAGTAGAGAAAAAAATATCAAATGGATTTCTGGGAAGAGGGTAAAGTACAGAGAAAGAAGCCACTGATGCAGAAGGGAATATGATACTTGGAAAAACTCTTGGCAAACTGATTAAAACTGGGATCCCTTTTACCTACTTTGTAAGACACTAGCCCAACTAGTTGTCTAGACTCTCTTTGGATGGAAAGAATACCCAGAGGTATTAATCTCAATTAATTTAGATACCTATCTTAGAATGTGCTCTGAAGGTATCCTTTCTCTCCACTAACCACAGGGGAACTTAAGTACGTGGTTTAGAGTAGATATTTAGCTCTTAGCCAGCAAAGTTAGGTGAGATGTATGGCATGCAAAGTGAAAATGGGAGCAATGTAGCATCAACAGTTGAGTAATTAAAGGGAGGTGAACTGCAAAGGGCCTTTGGAGTAACAGGAAGGAATATGGAAGATGGGAAATATCATTAGGTAATCAAGTGGGGCAACACAAAAGATCATGAAGAGCAGGACAAAATGATTTGCAGCAACCAGGTAAATCTGACTGAGCTGCCATATGGTATAGAAGAAAACAGAAAATGTGGCTAAGGGAAAGGTTTGCAATAATCAGTGCAAAAGTCTCTCAATGCATGAATATGAGAGTCCCCTGTAGGGATGCAAAAGAATTGCCAATCTTTGGGATATTGTGAAAATACAAAGGGTATTCAACCACAGTACCTTCCAAAGATGAGAAAGGCACCGAAGGTGAAAATAGATTGCATTTCTACTGTAGTAGATATAAAAGATACAATATGCAAAATGTAGTGAAAAAAGGTGTTTTTCTCTTTTAACTGGATCTAGACCTCACAATAAGAAATTGTCTGTTGCTCATTGGTACAGATTTTTTCTGGTTGCCTTTTGTGGCAGAATTGCTGACTGACATGTTAGAAACATTTCAACCAGAAATCTTTAATAGTAGACTATCAAAGGGAATCTATTTTATTAAAGGAATAAATAAAATTGACATGATCAAATAAAGAAATCTGATACATGATTATGCATTATAGCACCTAGTCTTAACAGTCAAACTACATATTTAATACTATCTGCATTATAACACTAAATATTACATAATCCAGACTATGAAAGAACAGAAGATTTGATTCTACTAGATCTTGATTATGAACTGATCAGTATCAAGTGACTGAGATGGCTTCCAAGGCTGGCTCGTTTGGATGCTTTGAGAAATTTTCCTAAAGTACTATACTACTATATAGTACTTTATATAGTACTATAGTACTGAAAAGTACCATAAAAGCCTGTGGCGTTCATCAATACCCTATGTTATTTGAAACCAATCACAGGGTAAGTAAAGGCACTATTAAAGCAAATTTCTGGTTTATGACTCTTATTTAACTAAAACATTTCTATAGTTTTCTTCCCCAGCTCAAAATCTGAGCTGTGCTTCTTGTGTTTCTCTAGGAATCAATCTAGGATTCTTATTTTTCTCTGTGATGTTTTGACTGTCTTTTAAGCATAAATATTATGAATCCTTTCCTGTCAACTTTTGATTTACGAAGCATTTGGCCAAGTCAATGAACAGATTAAGCTCACTACATAATACCAGATGGCTTTATGGTTTTGTGTCCTCTCCTGGGCAAGTCCTGCTGTCATCTCTGAGCATCTGCATGGAGCCACAAGGGATGTGTGCACTTTTCATTCATTCAGCTGGGTCACTCATCATTAATATTCGGAGGAGGAAAGGAGGTGTCAGACAAGAGAATTGGTTCTGGCTTCTGTTAGCACATTGACATGTCAATCATTCACCCTAGAGGCTGCCAGGCCCAATTTAGAACAAAAGTAACTGCTGGGCTGAGCACATCACAAAAGGAGATGAGATTTCTTTGTGTTAACCAGTCCCTTCACAGGGTGGAAACGTAATTAGTCTTCCTCACAACCAATAACACATGAAACCCAGTGATTAGCAGGACCTACTTTGAGATAAAATCACTGACCTCAATCACGTTATGAATGATTCTGCTGCAACTGCAGGGTGTTCTCAAAATGAAATTGTATTTAAAGCACCTCTCATAGGAAACCGGTCCAACCCAGCACAGTGATAGCTTGAATATGTTAAGTTCCCTGCAATTTCTTACATGACAGCTTTGATCATTCATAAAAGGTACTGTTGTTTTCCAAATTAATATAGTCACCTTTAAAAGAAAAAACAGCAGAAACAAATTAATCCTTAAGTCGTTTGATCTCAGTGTAATTTCCCAGCAGCTGCATGTGTAATAGCCTCTTAGTGCACTCTACTGGACTCCCTAAAGAATGCCTCCTGCTTCCATGGAGCAGCTTTAATGGGAAAAAGGTGGGTACAGTGGCAAAACCCACATCGGCTGAGCTGCTCAGACTAGAAAACAGGAAATCCAGCTCCATAAACCCTTCAACCTTTCCTTGAAATATTGTGATCCTTTTTGGCACGTTGAGTTAATTGAAACAAATGTAAGCATCAGCAACAAAAGCATTTGCTATCACAGTTTATACTTGTTTACCATTAAGGGCCAAAAGTTTCATTTTGCTCTGGTAGGGATCGTCTCTCTCAGCAGACAGGCTGACAAAGGACACTTCTCAAGTGTCTGCCATTATTATAGCAGATGCAAACCTCTCAGGCACCAGGATCTGAACCTTAAAGCTAGCTGCTTCTCTGCAATAAGCTGAAACAACATCCAGGCTGCAAATATTCTGAGGAAGGTTAAGTATTTATTCTATTGATCAGCTCCACCTCTGTGTGTAAAATCTCCTACCACCCAGTGATAATCAAAGAAACATTTTCTCAAGATGAGCCAGATGCAAACCAGTAAATCTTTATCAGAATCAATAGACAGACACCTTGCTACACCAGCTGAAGAACTGTCTATATAGTTTTAATATACGTTTGTCAAATATGTGTTTTCTTACATTATGCTTGTAGTTATCTGCTGTATGCTACATGTGACAGGAGCAATACACTCTGAACTTCTGTCCTGGTCAGAAGGTTGGAAATCTTTCACTTCCAGCATTTCTTGTAACAAAGAGTCAATGTTTCATGTACTTAATTTATATCCTCGAGAAAAGAAAAAAAGTACTCCAGTGTCCTTAATTCATTTATCTCCTTTAGTTCCACTCTCTACATCTGACTACATCATGAAAGCTGTATTCTTACTGTAGCCTGGTTTTGTAATGAAGTTTTATGGTGAGCTAAATTTAACCCAAAGTAGCAACTCCACATCTCTGTTTTAGATCCTGCAGAACAAACACCTAACATCCTCAGGCAAGGGCTGTGGCTATACTGCAGGAGTAAGAAGCAATGACAAAGGGAAACAACAAACCACTTGTCTTTTAACCCTCATAGGTGTGTATTACTAATGCTGTTTAGTAATAAATTTATTCAAACATCTGCAGCCCGTGGGCAGGTGAGAGAAAATGTATCTCCCTTATTCACATAGCCCTGCTGGGTACAAAGAGGGAAATACTGTATAATATTTGGCTTTGGCTGTTATTTTTACTGCTACTTTGTTCATACAGCTATTTTAGTATTCAAGTACCTAAAGACTGATTGTAGGGCTGACTACATCAATTATTCTGCATCTCAAAAATCTAGCACCACCCCCACAAAATAGAAGACTACAAAGACAGCAGTTTGATGAACTTTTGAGAGGGTGTTTTCATTACTAGCATAAGACCATTACCCTTTATGGTCTAAGAGGCTAAATAGATAACAACATGGTACTTTTACATGCCTTAATGAATGCTACTATTACGTGAATTATATTATTCCTATTAATAAAACCACCTTCAAATAACAGTTCTTGCCTATTTTATGGAGGGCTGTATGTTTGCTGAAAGGATAAAACACACAAACTCTGTAAGAAATATCTGGGAACATCACTGGACCATATGTCCTGGCTAAAGAAAGAAAGAGAGGCAGAGGAGGTTTTGTGCTCTCACACAGATGGCCAGAAATCACTGTGTGTCAGTCCAACATCCTCTCTGAAGTTGTCTACCCTAAATTATGTGAAGGGGCAAGGAGCTGATGTTCACCCCTTTTTTTAAAGGTACTTCCTCAGCAAAATGCTGATCTTTCAATATTTTAGAGAAAAATATTGTGCGAAGAATCCACGTACAGCTTAAGTCGTTCTTAAGCCCCATTGCCACACCACCTGTCAAAACATGAGAAATCAGAGGCCAAGTACAGTAAGTACTCTGGTAAGAGCCAGCACAGATAATGTAATCCACCTGCATGGTAAGTAACCCCAAGTGCAGTTATGTCAATATATGTCAAAACTACACTACAAATACATGCATACGTAGATAGTGTGTCAGTGAGGGAGAGCGGATCAGTTGTAACCTGTCAGAAAAGGCAGGTGCAATTGTTAGCTGAACAGAGATTTGTTGTGTTCCCATTTGTGCCCTTCAGTTCCTCATGTCTAAAATTAGGGTTACTTTATTTTTTTTATGTCACAGAGGAACAATAGGAATAGAACAATAGAAACAATATTAATAGCATTGACATATCTTCAATAGGTTGATTTTGGGGGAGTTTAAATTGTTTTTCTGCAAGAAAAGCTGTTGTTTAAGTATAAAGATGCACCGATTTGCAACGTGCTTACAGTATTTTGATTGCATTTTCCTGCCCTTGATTCCATCAGCATGATTTTTACATGAGCCGACTGTATTTTTTCTCCATACATTGCATTTCCATAAATAATTTTATGAAGTCAGAGACAAATAGTTTGAGAAGACTGTCTGCTTTCATTTGCATCATTCTCCATGTGCTCTCTGCTCTCAGGTACGTTATGTTTAGCAGCTGCTTAAATACTAATCCCAAAACTGAATTATCTCTGTCACTATAAAGGAGGATAAGTACCCTTTTATTATTAAACATTCTATCTGTTGCAGTACAGGAGAGTGAAAGATATACACAAGGCAGGTGATGAACTTCCATTATTGTTCACTCAAAGGTTTAGGGAGTTATTTTCATATTTAAAGAAACTGCACATGCGAAGTAACTGTATCAGAGTACTGAAAGAAGCAAGATTTCTGAGGCAAATTTTAAAGAATGAAGTATCACCTAAGGAAACTCAGACCAAAGCTTCAAAGAGGGTATGCAGTATTTATTTATTGTTGAAAACAGGTTTAAGAAAATGTCCAGACTTCTCAGCCACCAAGTAGAACATGTGTTGAAAAAGCTAGGAAATAAAGTTAATGAATTGAAGAAACTGTCTAAAAACCCTACATTACAACACTATTGAAAATAAATATAAAGCACTTCCTGTTTCTAAAATCAGTCAAAAGTTATCTGCGGGACTGACAAAAACACAGCTTCTTTCAGTGGGGGCTTAAGAGAAAACTGTCTCTGAGAAGGCTATGCCTCTTAATTTTTGATTAAAGACCTAGTCACAGCAATCTACATCTTCTTAACATCCAGGGTGGATTAGTACTCCTCAGTGCTCTGCCTAATGCACATGCTGAGATTAAAAAGAGCTTCAGCTGATGTAAATCCCAGAAATCTCTTTTATTGGTACTATCCACCAAGAACATGACTCCCTAGTGCTTTGCACTGTAGCACAACTCCAAAGCAAACAAGAAGCCAACTGGCCTTCTGTGGTATAGGGCTGAGCTTTCTCAGCAGATGATCCAAGAGCTCCTTGCTGGAAGAAGTGTTCATCACACTGGCAGAACTAGAGGCTGTATTCACAAAGGGATTAAAGATCAGAAATTCCTCTTCAGGTCCTTAAATCATTGGACTTAAGCACCACTGGCATTCACATCTGTGACTAACATTAGGTCCAAGCTCCTCACACACTGATTTTCCTCTAACACTGTGGTGGAGTCCTTGGGGTTGTTGCTGTAAAATAAATCTCACCTCAACTGATATCTCTAAAAGAATCTAAAAGAAATGAGCCATATTAAGATTGCGCTTAATCTCAACTATACTGACTGTAGGATGGTCTTTACTATCCTAAATAACATATTTTCCTCAACCCTACTCTTCCCTTTTTAAACAAGGAGGACAGGGGAGGATTGTAGTGCTAGTAATGGTGACGGGCCTGTGAAATACCAACAGCAGGTACCTGTGACACACACCCCTAAACTGTACAGGAGTCCCAGTCCTACTGTCCCTACAGCGAGGTGAATCCCATGGTCCTGGTGACTAGCTCAGACAGCACCAGTCTCCTCACAAGATGAGGTGGAAGGCAGAATAGGGTGCTGCCTCATGCCTACCACTACAAGGGCTGCAGTGCTCCTCCACAACAGAGATCTTCCCACCCACCTCAGCTCTGGGTGAGACCCTCATGGACTTCCCCTTGGAGGTTGCATCTACAGGCCTCCAGGGTTTGCAATGTGGGGAGAAGACAGGATAAGAAATTCAAATCCCAAGGCAGCTGCTGGCAGAAAGCCTGGAGAGGTGGCATGAAGGGAAGGTGATTGCTGGAGAGACAAGATGGCAAGAGACAAGAGATGGCAAAGACTGCCACAAGAGGAAGAAACTGAGCGCAAGGGAAAACTTGAAAGATCAAAGCTCTAAGGTGAGTACAGGAAATGTTTTCATGAAAAACAGCTGAGAGAGAAGCAGATCATGGAGAAGGATACTACAGACTCAAACCATAATCTGCTTAGACACAGGGTTGCATTTGCTTTTGAGAAAATGTGTTCAAAAGAAAAAGAGTTGATCCGGACACCTGAAGTGAGTTAATCAGCAGGTCAGAGATGATGAACTTTAGCAAGAGATTTGCTGTGGAACAAAAGCTTCAGAGATCTCAAGAAATCCTTGATCAGCTGATGGACAAAAGAATTAGGGAATCAAAGGAAGAAGAAAGAAGTTTTATGGCCAAACTTAAAGCAAAAGAGAGAGGAAGATAAAAAGAAGACATAAAAGAATGTTGCTAAATATAGCTGAGAGGAAAAATTCAGCAAGTCCTAGACATGCTGGCCAAAACTATTCAATAGAAAGTAAAACACATCAAGGAAGAAGTGATAGCTGGGGTCCCCCATTTGTACTTGTTGCATGATCAGCAATACCCACTTACTCCCCATAGCTTTGGCTGCGTGATGTATAGAGAGGACCCTCCCTTTGAATATCCAGTGCAGCGCAGGCAATTGTGATGCCAAGTGGAACTGTGCTTCTGTACCAACTGCTTCCAAAGCAGCTCAAACCCCTTCATGTGCTGCTAATACCTCCTTTTCAGACAGGTATATTTTGTATGACATTCCCCTTAAATGCAATCTAATTTATGAATCATTTATAATTAAATATATATAATGAAAATACATTTCAAATATACTTAGCTAAATTGTACTAGATAAACTGGCTTACATATGTAATAAATAGATACCTCTTCACAAGTAACTTTTACCCCTTGCTAATGTTTGCAGCTCATATCTGTCATGTAGGTGGGCTGGTTTTGCCTCAGTAATGCAACATGTACTACTAATGCAGCGTTAACATAATACAGAAATACGCTCAGGCTCTTCCTCAAACTGGAAGAATTAGTGGTCCTGAAACAAAAATGCAATTATATTTAATCTAACATGTAGCTAGCTAATACACAATCTGGGGTGAAATTTAGTTTTATAAACAGGTCAGTGAATTACATGACTCATTGCAGTGGTATTTTCTTATTACAGGATTTATATTGTGTTTCAGTAAATTATCTTTTGCAGTCTGTTTAGTTTTCATTTTGAATGCTAGATATGAAATACAGTATAGTTTTTGAGGATTTTTGAGGAAAAATAAATCCCTGTGGTATGGAACTTTTATAGTTAAGAATAAATAATTTGGAGACGGGGAATTCTGTGCATTTCACTGAGTAAAATATACTCCAATTCAAAGACTCCAATGTAGACCTATTTGCTTGAATTTTTTTTTAATCTATGCTGTTGAATAGACCAGTAGTCAATAAACTAGGACAAGCAGCGGTGTCATCTGTAAAAGTAAAGAGCTTTCTTTCCCAGGAAAGGAAGGGTGAAACAAAGTCAGTGACATCAAGCCCTATGCCTTTTGTGAGGAAGCAGCTGAAGTTTCTGATGGCAGTTTCAGCTGATGTCAACTACACAAGTAACATGTGGTGAATGGGAAATAGACCAAATTTGAGGCCAAGCACGGATCTGACTGTCATCAGAGATCTTTGGTGGCTTCTGTCTTCTGAAACCAAGACTGGGCTTTCCCAAGCATATAGTTCAAAAATAATGTCTCTTTTCTAGGAAAGGAAAAATCTGAGCAAAGCAGAGAATTTTAGCAACTGTTAGAGCCTTGTCCTTTCACAGTCACTGCTGGAACATCATTAGATTATGTTTGTTTCGGAGCCTGCATGAAACTTCCTACCTTCAGGCTGCAATCCAAAAAGTCAAAAGCACTTCCTGCCAGAAAATAAAGTAAAATTGTATTTTGCCAATATAAATCAACTACAATTTGAAAAATTGTTCCTGCTAAAAATTAAAAGAGATTGTAGAAGTGAGATAACCTAAGAGCCCTACAGTTGGAAATATGCCTGCTCTCAGTAGAACTGAGGAATCTAAATTGTAAATCATAAGAGCAAGATACTTGCACACTTAGAAATCTACAGTGTTTTCTACACTTTACTTTAGAGTACATTGTAGTCATCTGCTGGGAGATTTTTGGTTAATCTTTCCTGCTTTCAGTTGGAATCAGAAAAGATAAGAGTGATCATATAGAATCACAGCATGGTTCCACATTTAAGGCGGAAGGGACCTTAAAGGCCACATACTTCCAACCCCCCTGCCATGATGATTCTTATTTCTGTGTGCCAAATCTGGTGAGGCACAGGCAACAGTGTTGTTTGCTGCTTGCCACCCACTTAGCACACAGTACAGAACCTCACTCCAGCTCAGTAAGGAATACTCTAATACTATGCAATTAATAGTATTTCATGAGGAGTGCAGCACAGTAACTGACCTCTTGCTTTCAAAGAAAAGATGACGATACTTCTTTTTTGACCTTGAGCAGGTAGCCATGAGTCTGAGGTGTTGTAAGTTATTTCAAATGGAGTTAAGAGGGCAGAGTCTGGCATATCTTAGATACAAATTAGCTTATTACAAAAAGTGTTCAAAGTCACCTTTCCTGAATGCAAGAGAAATGAAAACAGTAAGGGCAGGTTTCTCAGCACAGAGGTCAACTTCCCTTTCTGAATATCACTTAGACCAAAAATTCTCTCTCTGTTTTCACCCATGCCTGTTTCTAATTGCCTCTTGTAGACTTTTTTCTCAGCTATTTCAGTCACTTTGCATCCCACAGATCTGAAAACCACCATACAGCAAAAGGCATTTGTGCTGTGTATTTTAGATGGGAGCTGTTTTCGTTTCAGCTCTCTGAATACCTACAGAAGCACAATCATTTCTTAGCTTTATTCCTCACAAAGACTTATTGTTAAACCCAAAAGCTTTTAATGACAATTAGCCAACTAGTGCAACACCTTGGTTTCCAACACTTAGCAACAGCTACAAAATTTCTTACTGGTGTGAACAGCAGCCATACACAGCCCTGTGTCTTATATCTCAGCAAACAGCAGATATATATATAAATTATCCTGGTCTTTGGAGATAAAGAAACAGCAGCATAACAGTTCTCACGTGTTTTAGTGCTTCAGCTTCACGGTGATGTGGTGATAAAAAAAGGAATTGATTCCAAGTGGCCGCAGGCAGAAAGCACAACCGGCCAATGCAGGTGCTGGAGGAAGGCATGCTCACTAGCAGTGCTGTCTTTGGAAATCCTGTCAATGGGTAAGTGTCATAAAATATACAACAAGTAATAGTATTGATTCATGCTTGGCATAACCTTGAAACGTGATATCACTTGTCTTTTAAGATGCATTGCTGGAATACCGTTTTCTTTGTTCTGTAATAAAAATAAAATAAATAAAAAAAACCATGTCTTCCCTAATTAGCCTTATTCGAGAAGGGAACCCACTGTTCTTTCTAGTTTTGAACTCCTACATTTATCTCGATGTCTGTGACAATGTCTGCAGTCTGTGTAAATATCTGGAAGCCTTGATCTTGAAGTGAACTCCGCACAGATTCACCTGTAGAGATGGTCATGATATACTCAATGCCAAAATACAAACTACCTCCTGGTTGTTTTGGATGTTCTGACGAATGCTGCAAATCTTCAGTTCAGGCTTGGCACAGTCAATCCACACACATGGAAACAGAACATTTTCAAATCACCATCTGAAAACATTCACTTCCAATAGCGAACAAACAAGCTATGTATTTTCATGGTGTTGTGGGGCCTTTTTAACCAAGATATGGAATATTAACAGAAGTATTTTGAAATATAAAATAAAATCCATGAGGGATTTTGAAGCAATGTTTATAATTGATTTGGATAAGCTCAGCTTTTAGGATTACTTTCTGCTTCTTTTTAAAATAACTGGATTAACTGGAAGGATGAAGAAATCTTTGACCTATATATTCTAGTTACCGTCTTTCTTTCTTCCATTTACTTGTCTTTAAACTATATTAAGACAAGCTAACCCATATAAATATCTTGCAGGATATAAGATGCAATTTTAGTCATCCAAAACGTACCTGTGTACAAAAGAAAGACAGATGGACAGATTCTTATTTTAGCACACATTGCATGATAGAAGCAAACTAGTGGAAATGCAGGACTTAAATTTCTCTCTACCTTAGAAAATTACAATCCCAGAAAATTATAATGAAATAAGAAAGAGGCAAAACAAAACAAACAAACAACCCCCCCCCTTCATGTTCCTTATACCTTTCATATCAGTGTTGGTTACAACGCTCATCAAAGCTATGAACTTAATATAGTAAGGAAAAAGGACAGACTAGAATGTGGCAGCTTAATTTGTCAGTGAATTTCACTTCCTGTGGGGAAGACGTGATAGCAGATAAGAGAATAACACATAGGGAAATTGTTCCTTACCAGTAAGGAAATGAGATGCATGTCGTGTAGGTAAATATTATTGGAGCACTGGTCCAAAGACATGAAGCAATAACCCTTTTGGAACCAAGGACCACAGCTAGCTCAGATGACCTCTCCCAGAAGTGCAAGGAAATCTGAGTTCCTGAGTCTTGTGCACCAGACCCTCTTGCTCTTTCATGGGACAGATGTGCAGTGCCATGCAGCCAGGCTGTGGGCGTACGCTCCCTGGGCAGACAGGCAGTGGGGATGGTGGCCACAGTGCCAGTGAAGCCATCTTAAAGTACTGGTCAGGTGAGTCACCTGCATCTGCAAACACAATAAAACTTCTACTTCATTCTCCTGCATGTTGCCTCCACCATCCTTGCACTCCTTCTCTCTGTGTTTAATGCATTGATTTAGATAGCACACTTGGTACACCCATCCTCTCTCATGTGAAATGCATGGCATATTCAATGCTAAATGACTGAAATGGAAGAATTTCTGGCTGGCCTAGAAAGCGGTGAGCTTAGCTGTTAACTTGAACTTTTTTTCCACTTGCCATTCCCTGCCATACTTCATTGAGAAGAAACTATCATTATGAGCACTGGGAAAAATGCACAAAACAGAAAGACAGTGCACACACACTCACTTAGCGCTCTTTCATTTCTCTTTCTCCAAATGATTTAAATATCCTGTCCCCCACTTCTGAAACAAAGACGTTGAATTTGGAGAGAAAACAGCTAATAGTAATATGTCATTTTAGGAATAAATTCTCAATATTATTTTCTTAACCATAGACAAAGTTTCCTTACCAGATGTAGACATTTCCAAACTGGGACAGGGGAGGGCACTAACGAGTTACACATGGATCTGAAAGCTGAAGAAATGCTCGGTCCAACATGTAAATTGGCTCTAAAATTATTTCAGGCTCATCATGTATACTGCTTGGATGAAAAAGGAGCTTTGATACAGCCTATTTTAGTTGACTGAACTACTTCCTTAATCTTTGTGAAAAGCTGCCAAAGCCAAGCCTTGCTTTTGTGTTTTACCATCTTTCAATCAAGGAAAAGTACATTTTTGCCAATAGTTTTCTAAGAGCATGTTGGTCTCTGAGAGAAGTAGAGACATGGTGTGAACCAGACTGGTGTGTTTAAGCATTAGTTTTATTTGTCTCTAGTTCAGTCAAATTAAGTTTTAGTGTGAAAAAAATTATTCTAAGGTCCATGCTCTTAAAGAACAGACAGGTTTAGATAATAGATTGCAATGCTCCTTGCCCTTCCAAGAAATCTGCTGCAAGGTTATTTGCAAATTTACTACATTTGCTCAGGACTTGACTCCTTATGGGAAGAATCGATTCATCTTCAAGTGCAAAAGGAGTGTGTTTTGTCAACAGAAATGAACAACACACATCTATTTACATAATTAATTACCAACAAGCTCACTGTAGCATAAGAAGCTGAGACAATTCTTCCCATTTTCTTCCTGCCAAAGTGTAGTGTCACAACTGAGAACATGCACTGAGGTCTTTGTAAAAGCACATCTGAATGAAGACTCTGTTTTAATTATAGCAACTTTTTTTTTTTCCTAAGCAGTGGATAATTCTGTAACCAGTGGAAACATTTGTAATGATGCAGGCTATTATCAGATCTCATGCATTAGTAGAAAAAATTACTGCTGCAGTGATCAGGAAGGCTTTATGAATAGATAAATACATGATACATTCAATGAATGTACAAAGTTCTGCATTTCTCTGGAGACCTTTTACACTGTCTTTCACACCACACAACATGTAATAAAGATGGATTAAACCTGCATGTGTTGGTCAGTCACAGGATAGTTATGAGACCTTATTAATGCTTATAAGTATCTAAAGGGTGGGTTGAAGAGGATGGAGCCTGACTCTTTTCAGTGTCTCCCAATGATGAGACAAGGGACAACAGGTACAAGCTGGAACATAGGACGTTCCATTCAAATATGAGGAAAAACTTCTTTATGGTGAGGGTGACAAAGCACTGGAATAGGCTGCCCAGGAAGGTTTTGGAGTCCCCTTCTCTGGAGATCTTCAAGACCTGCCTGGATGCTGCCCTGAGTAAAGCGCTCTACGCAATCCTACTTTAGCAGGAAAGTCAGACTAGATGATCGCTTGAGGTCCCTTCCAACTCTGACAATTCCAATGGTATGCAGTGTCTGCTGGCTCTAGGACTCATGAGAAAAAACAATTCTAGCAGGGATGGAGAGGTCTGAATGCCACTTTACAGGCCACTGAAACAGCTCTGGTCTACCTCCTGGTCACCCCGATCAAAATAAAAGGAGATGAAAGTGGAGCAGATCAAAGGAAGACTATCAAGGTGTCCTGAAACACTTGAGTTGCTCAGTATCTTGTATGTAACAAACTCCATTCTTGGGCCTGATCCTGATGTGCATCCAACTCTTCTCCACATCATACTTTTCTCTAAAAGCAAACCCATGTGCACAGGCTAGACAAGAACCACATTAAATGGTGCTTCAGGAAGAGGCTGGCTTTTTGGATGTCTCCAAGAGAAGACTGGGAAGGAACGATTACCTCCTATAAATACAGTAGAGGCTAAATTCTGGAAAAGGGAAAGATTAATTTAACTTCTGCAACAATGTCACAAAAACATATGGTAAAAGATAGATGATAAAGATAATGTGGCTGCAAATTAGAAGACAGTTTCTAATAATTCTCAGAGGTGGGCAGCATGAAATATTAATTCCCAAATAACTACTAAAATTCTAACTGTCACTAGCACAACTGCATGACAGCAATAACAGATACTCAAGGGTACATGGGGTTCCTCCTAGCCATCTAGATGACATCCTCCTTACTGATGTTTTAGAAGGAATATCACATGAAGCAAAAATGGAGCTAGGGAACAAAGTGAGGCATGAAGGATCATGTCTGCCTGAAGAATCCTAGAAAACTGACCAAGTGGGAGGTGTCCCTGCCCATAGCAAGGGGGTTGGAACTCAAGGCATTTGGAACTTGATGATCTTTAACGTCCCTTCCAACTCCAACCATTCCATGATTCGATGATTCTAAGACCCCAGCCTGTTCAAAGGTGTGGTGGAACACAGTCCAACAGCACAAGCCTTCCAAGATATCACTGCCCCAGGGCCAGGCTCTGCTCTGGTTTCTAGAGGAGTAAAATGTTGCCGCCTGCCTTCATGGTACAGGCAGGCAAGTCCCCTAATCGCTCGCAAAACTTGTTTCTCTCCATGATCGCAGTTTCCCATGACAACCGTGCTTCTCCATGGGGACACTACGCCTGGCTGCCAAGAGATGGATGTTTGTGAGCGCAGAAATTTCACAGGAGCTGGATCTGCCCCCAGCAGATGGGAATGGTTTGGGTGCCCATGGTGTCCAATGTATATACAAAGCCTTCGCTTTCTGCAGTCCATTTTTCCACTTTTGAAAGAATGAACAACCAAGACTTATGTCAGAGAAATAAAATTTCTTTTGAATTTCAAAACCGAACAAACAAGCTATCACTTTCTCTTAAGATAATATCAGGAGCCTGCAAAAACAAGGACAAGCTGTGCATATATACCCATATTGACTCTGTGGGTGGAACACAAAAACTGGAATCACAAATGCACACTGTGTGTGTTACAATAGTTTTTCTTGAAAGGGATCCGGCTGCTGTTTTACCGTATGGACACGGACTCCCCACATCAATCGTCAGGACATCACCATGAAAAAAAAAACAGGAAGGCGGAAAGGGCTCTGGCTGCCTGGCCATCCCAGGAGCTGCAGTGAGGCCTTTGCGGGAGAACCCAGTGACTGTGGGTTATCTCCCCACAGGGCTGTGCTGCCCTAGCCCACGTCTTACTATTACACACCCCACTGTTGTGCGCCCCAGCTTGTGGCGGGAGGGGGGAAGAGGAGAGGGGGAGATCCTCACACGTGCGGTGGGTTTGTTCCCTTCATTACCATGCAGACAATATTCAGCTGTTCTCAAGGAAAGCCTGGGATCCCTGTTCTTTTTTCCCAGGCTTTCTTCTTCCCCATGAAAAGGGGGAAAAACAACGAGGAGCCTGTTCGGCTCCGTCTGGCCAAGCTGTGGGCTGATGGTGATGTCACGCCAAGCCCGGCGGTGACTGGCTGTAGCCAAACTGGTCATGCTCCCTCCAGGCATGGCGCGGCCACCGGCTGCTGGCCACCTCACACCTCAGCCCCCACCACCACACAAAGGCTGCCAGGAAAGGGGGGGGGTGGGCAACCGAGGTAGAACAAAGGGCCAGCCAAGCATGAAACTGAAGGGGGTCTCCCCCTGGGCAGCAGGAGATGGCTCCCAGCCCTCCTCACTCCAGTGCCACTTCCTGACTCACACAGGGGAGCCTGCCCAGGGCTGGGGGAGGATGAGGATGATGGTAATTATTATTAGCTGGTGGAACAGGGTTTTGTGAATTCGGGGCTGGTGGGGAAAGGGAGGCCAGAAGGACAAAAAATTAAACTCGTTTTGTTTGGTGGGGTGCACGGACGGATCTCAGCTGATGTAAATCAGCTTAGTCTCATCGCTTTCAGTGACTTATTTATTTACTCAAATATCAGCACAAAAAGTGGTCCATGATGTCAGGAAACCAAAGGCAGTTTACGTCTACAGCTGTTGCACAGCTCCTTGCTGGACAACTAATAAGTTAAACGTCTACTAGCATCTATTTAAAAAGAAACATTTAGACAGTGGGTTTAAATCTAGTTTGCTATTTTTCGTCATCTTATGACATTTCATTTTGCCTAAAAAGTATTCATTATTCTCAAATTAAAAAAAAAAATCTTTACTCAGTCCTTTGGTGATTGTTTATGATCAATTTTTCAGTTTTAATTTTGAAAATGAGTTACATTTTTATAACTAGAGATAGATTACAACAGAAAAACACTTAATAATTCTCAGGCTCGTTGTGTGATCTCGCCAGACACCTGACATAATGAAAAGGTCTTATTAAAGATTTGAGGTTCCTTCACAGTCCAAGGTAGTAAATACAGGACATGTGTTTGTTAGCTAACTTGTTAACTAGCTTTACATTGTCAGTCTTCATTCTGCCTTCACTCAGCCCATCAAAGACTGACTCCTGGGGTGACACATCCAAACACTTTGTTGCTCACAAGAGTTACAGCCTCTTGACAGACCCAGGGAGGATGAAAAGCAATGGAAGTTTGCAGCTTGTTTTCAGAGGGGCAAGACACTGAAAGCATCTAACCAGATTTTTCCAAGAAAATATTGGACTTTAAGTGAAAGCGGAGGAGGATGAATGGAAAGGATTAAGCACTCCATGTTATCGGAAACATCTCTCAACTTAAAACTGGATCAGCTTCTGAACCACCAGCCAACTTCCCAAGAGGTGGCATCGTATAAACTGGCATCATAGGCATCTGACAGCATGCAGTTTCATCTTTTTAAATGTCTCCCAGAGCCTTGAGTTTGAAATGTGCTGTATTTAAATTCAGTCTAATTAAAGGTTGGGAATTAATTCATTATTTGTTAATTATAATAGAAATAAGTGCCCAGATACTTGATCTGCATGCCTTTATACTCATTAAAACAGAGTCAAAGTACAAATAAACAGTAAAGCCTTACTAAGTAAAAACGTGCTTATCACCAAGCAACACAAATATTCATTAAAAAAAGCCTTCCCCTCAAGTTTTTCATCAGCCTTTTTAAGTGCTTCGAAATACATTTCTAATCTTCTTTCTAATATGGGCCATTTCCCAGGAGTATGCAGGTGCTGCCTACTTCTGCAGCTCAATGACACAAAGCACACGCACATAGAGTGTAATGAACATTTTCGTTCTGGAGATCAGAAGTTGCCTTCCAGGCAGTTCAGTCTCTCATTTCCAGCTATTGGCATCTGGAGATTGACACATAAAAAATGATGAAGCCAAAACTTAGATATTACAGGAAACCCATGCATCTACTAGTACATTCAGGGTCTGTCTCTCTTTACCTTGGTATATCTCATGCATCCATGCATGTTTATGACAGGAGGAAATGTATCCAGTAGAGGGACTACAATTGCACTAGTAAAGTCAGAAATTAGAAGTGCTTGGAAAATGGAAAGAATTTATCCAATAAAAGGTAAAAATAAGATAGCTGGATCATTTTGTGAGCCTGTCACCGTATGTTTTCACACAAAATGGAGCTGGAGAGAGGAATGTTTGTGGTTGATTTGTTATTGAAAGGAAATTAAAAAAATAACAACCTAGAAAATTGGAAAGTCTTCCCCCAAGCAGTTTTCTTTCCTCATTAATTTGTCTTCATCATTAGACTTTTTTCTTTTCCTGGAACAACAAGCTATGTTATAAAGCCTCTGCCTTTTTGTTCGTGGTACTTTTAATCCAGACCTTTACTCTTCACTAATGTCAGCTAGCAAAGAGTGTAATTAGCACAAGGTGTTGCCTGAAGCCCTGTGCTGTTAGGATTCTCATTAAGACTTAGCAACTCACTGTTCATAGGATCATAGAATCATCTAGTCCAACCCCCTGCAGTTAGCAGGGGGTCAACCCGATTTTACCTTGCTGCCAGTAATTCCTTGCCAAAGCCACCTTCCAGCCATGAAATCTGAAAACTTAACTACAGCGACTTCTTCAAGGCTTGAATCTCTAGTCCTGTTGTAGGGGAACAAAGCAATAGCATCTCTTGTATTTCTTCCACCACACCCAGTTTTTCGCTGGGTCCCCTATTCACAAAGTTAAGAACAGCTTGAGCTATAATTTTTAACAAAAAAACTCTTCAAGCAACATAGAGAAAATGTGTCCAGAGAGGAGGAAGACGAGGCCTATGAGTTGCCACGCAGCTTTGTTTTTATCTGTTATCATGCTTATGATTGTCTTCTGTATTGTAACAGTATTTCCTGTGCAAAAACTACCTGGTTTTGATTCCATTTGAATAAATGGAAGACCTTGAGAAGACATTACTTTCAAAGAAACCAAAATAGACTAAAATAGGGCTCGATGCTACTTGTGAATCCTGGTTTGCTCTGGTAAAATTTGTAAACGATGTTAAAAAAAAAGAAAAAAACAACTAAAAACCCAACCAAAACAGAAATAATTAAAACCTTCATAGGCCTCCAGAGAAAAAAAGAAGGCATCTGTCTGTACTTATACCAATATGTGTTTGGTTGTCTTTGACAACAGTGTTTTCTGTTGCCAGGGAATAAACATTTCCAGTTCCAGAGTGGAAACCTTCACACTTCAGAAAGGCAGAAGGAAGAAGAGGCTTTTCATTCTGCTGTGAGATGCTGGGGTTTGTACTTGTTTTGTGTGTGAGGACCCAAGCTTTCATGCTGATGGGGAAGTAAAATAGTTCTTTATGGAGTATTTTATAAAGGACTATCAATCATTCCAGTATGAGTCTGAAGCAGAGGGGGAGCAAAGGAGAGGTCATGCACAAAAAAGGTTGTGTTTTAAGGCACGCAACGAATGGAGATTTGGCTGTGGGAAAGGAGATTCACATTCATGCAGACCCTGAACTTGGCCTTAGAGAGCAGATAAGTGCTGATTGTGCCTGCAGTGTCTTCTCGCTGAGGTCTACCACCTATAAAGTAAATCCTGTAATGAAAGCAGATCACCTCATAATGCAGTCCTGGAAGGGGTTGATTCATCTAATATCTCTTGCTTACAAATGTACTGCGGGGTTACCATAGTTCAGGCAGCCTCATTAAAAGCAGTGCAAAACACGCAGAGCCTGAATGGAGATGAAATAAAAGCCCTATAGATGGCTGTTACACATAATCCATTTGTTACTATGCTTCGGGCAAACAAAGGAGCACATTGTTTACAGAGCTGCTTTCTGCCAGTAGCAGGACAAATTCTTCTACAATTCTGGTGAATATTTTACAACATTCAACAAAACGAAGAGTGTGACTTCTTCATAACGCTAGTAATTCATATCTGGGAGAGGCATGAAGGCAGATTAAAGAGAGCAAGAGTAAAAAAGTGAGATCAGGTAATTAGTAACAGCTGCACGGGGAAATTGAAATTCTTATTCTGAAACTGATTCTGAGCACCCGGAGAACGGCAATGGAAAAGAGAACAATTTTTTTCATGATTTTACATGCATTATATATAGTATGTATAAAATTTAGAATCTATTCCCTAACCACCACATAACAGGGGGTTATAATTTTGCATACCAGTGGGTGACAAAGTCTCACTAAATTCTGACGAAAATTAGAGGATATTCTTGAACTAACAGTTGGCCAGATGCTGAAAACCACAATGGCAGGCACTGAATGAAGCAACAAATTTAACAACTATAGGACCTGTCTAGCTACACAATTAAAAAGTTTAAAATACAATTGCTATTTCTAGTTCTACATCTGGCATGTATGTGAGGGCTTTTTTTTCACTCTAACAAATGAATGGAAAACATAGTTTGAAGTCAATGTATTGTATTCGCTTTCTCACACCCTGGGTTAAATGATGTTCATGCAGACTTCACAGGGACCTCACTAGAGTTGCACCAAATTCTAAGCATGCCAATCTAGGTGTCAACCTAGACAGTTAGCACCAGTTAATTCATATTTTTCACCACACCTTGCTTTCTTTTCCAGAAACTATGTCTTCAAGAGTACATTCCTGTCACTCATATATATGAACAAAAACAAGATTCCTGAAGGTAGATTTCTAAAAAGACACTAAACACTCCTTATGCTGACATAAACAAAAAGGCTTTTATGCCCCAAAAAAAAGAAATGCATGGAGATTATTCTTCAAGATGAACATGCAATACACTACACAGAGCTAAACGCTTGCCCCTTTAAGGAATGGACACTGGTCTGTCACCCTGCCTACAATCATACAGGGTACCAGAAAAATTTGTCACTTGAAAACAAACTGAAGAGAGGGTTCAGAGACACAGTGCAGAAAAACCTATCATGAGGTTTTGTTTAGCAGCAGTATAATAACAGTCATCTAACTGCAGCTGAAGCAAGAGATTGTCACCTCCCTGGTCATGATATGACTTACCCCAGCTTAGAGGCAAAGGGGCAGGGTCTCTTTCAAACAGCCTTAGCTCACCTTCAGGAGGGAAAGCAAGGCAAAGAGACCTTCAATGTGGTCGGGGCCTCAAAAGGGAATCAGCGTATCGGCAAAGGAAACAGCACACTGTGAGGCCCTGACTCTTAATTCCATCTTTGTCCCATGAAGAGAAGTGCCGGCAAAACACAGCCTGGTGTAAAGATGTGAAGACTGCACTAGGGCAGATATGCAAATGCCTGTGGGAAAAAAACATCCCCTCGGAAACACTGAGAAGAACTGACATGTTTTCACATAAATCATTTAGGTAAGACAGGACCCTATTTTCCATCCAAACGGCACTCCAGAGACAGGGGGAACTGAGGGCCACCCCTCTCCCATGTACAAACAACCACTTTTGCTTCCACCCAGCTATCACACAGCTTTTCTGTATAATTATATGAAAGTAGCATATACAATAAGGGTACAAAAATACTTTCCATTCTAAGGTATTTATTGCTTGCGTATCTGGGGTATATACTGACAATCAGCGTACAGGAAGAGCCACATTCAGATTTCCTGATGATTCATTCTTCTGGACGCTAGGTTCCCAAAATTATTGGAAGGTGCTGTTTGTGTCATAACAGCTAATATATTCAAGAATACCAACTCCGGTGCGCTAGATTTCTGCTGCAGCTGGGAGGTCTTATGGACTAAGTGGGTAAGTAAATGCAGTAAGTGGGAACTTTTCAATTGTTTTGACGGGTCAAAGCATAATTGCTGTCATATTCTGAACGACGGATTCCACTGCAAACTTGATTTGAACTGGTAAACAAGTAATAGCTGACATTTAGCAATTAAATAAAAGAGGAGATATGATTCGGTGACAGGGAAAAACATCAGGCCTTAGACAGTAAGTTAAAAATCCTGAGAGATGGGCTGAGAAGAGGGGTGGTGGCCACCCAGCGAGCTGCTAAGAGGAGGAGAAGGGGGACTTTCTGTTACTGCAAGGAGCAGAGGCACCTACTGAGCGATCAGCAGGTCTCCAGCACCAGTGCCCACAGCCAGCATAAAAACGCCTGGATGTGCACCCCACTGAGCCCACAAACCTGTTCTGCTCTTCCCTGCTGCTCTGCCAGCCTCTGGCCCACTCCCCAGGCAAATCCCCTGCTCTGCTCCTCCTCAGGATGGGACCAAAGAGAAAACTCCCATCTCCCAGTAATAGGAAGCCATCCATCTCTAGAGTCTCACACAGCCACACACGATACGGGTAACCCACTTTGCTTCCCTCATGGGTCTCTCTGAGGAGAGTGCTTCACCCATACAAATATTTAGCAAGAGTTTTCAGCAGAAAATTCCCAGAATCACATTGGATGGGACTGTGGGCTCTGAGCAATATAAGTGATTAATGGGTCCTCTGCAGAACAAAACCTCCTCAGCTCTGTCACAAGATAGTTGCTATGGTTTTTTGACACCGCTTAGCAGAAATTTGCTTTGGTCGGGATGACTGGAGGAGGGGAGAAACACAAAAAATACTATAGAAAAATCCTCCATTGTACTCTGGCAATTATTCTGAGCAAAATCCTGTGCCTGTCTAGAATTTCAAGCTCTGTATAAATACTTTCAANGGGGCAAAAAAGCCCACCAAACCAAATGAGGAGAGTTTGTTAAGAGGAGAGAGCTTGAACCAAGTCTTGTTAGCTATCAACAAAGTCTGTTAGAAACGTTGGAAGGTTTCAGCTAGGTTGATGTAAAAACAACATCAAATATCCCCTCCTGTGAGACTAAGTTAAACGTTCTTTGCACTGACTTAATTAAGGCTAGGCAAAATGCACGCTTCATTGCAATCAGCTGCAATACCACTAGAAACTTTTAGTGGGATATTTTACCAAAGTCTCAAGTTTCAACAGGTTTAAAAATGCTTTGTGTCAGTTTTCATAGGTGTAAAATATTCTAATATATGGGACAGGTTCTGCCTGAAATGTCCAACAAAATAGGAATGAGGAATTGGCCAGGGAAGGCTTTTCAAAGCACCTAAAAATGGATGCTTCCCATTTTATAAGGTATAAAAAAGCCAGAGCAGCATGCAAAAGTTTTCAGGTACCTTTCCCATCTGGAAGAAGTCTCTCTGCATGTATTTTGAGCAACACAACTTGAGGTTTTTATCACCACCCCCACTTGAAGCAGGATCCTGCTAGACTGAATACCGTAGATTCTGGGTTCACTGCTTATACAAGAGCCTAGAGAAATTGCCATCCTTTAGCAGCCTCGGCCACTTCTAAATTGCCATGTAAACTCCAAAATCCACAAAAATGATGCAGAGTGCCCCACCTCCCTAGAAACACTCCATAAGGATTGTCCATTTGCAGTCAACAAACATTAAAACCAGGAGACCTGGGAGCATAATTCATTTGGGTTTGTACCTGAAGTCTGTCAGCATGTATTTTCATGCCATAAATCAACACTACACAGCAAACATCCACGATAGCTTGGAAGGGGAAGCAGGATAGCCATGCTACCATGTCGCTCTGGACTACAGGGGGAATTACTCCAGGAAAAGACATACCTTGATACAGCTGCTGTACTACTATGACCTGAGTCTGCTTGTTCAGTCCAGGTGGAACTGCATTATGTCAGGCAGAAATATTTGCTAGGTATTTTTGAAAACCCATTCCTGAATCTGAACTAGGATTATTCATTATTAATTAATTAATCACTTCACTAATTTCACTGCTCCAAAGTCAGTTTTTACCAGTATATGATCTGGCCCACACAAACTATCAAAAATCATTGATGATACAGGACAAAAAAAGCTGCTGCAGTGTGTTCATGGGCATGTACTGGGATGGACAGGCAAGGCATCAAATTTTGTAGCATGTGGGAAAAGTTCTTGAGAATTGCTTAATAGTTTTCAGTGGAAAGTGCTGTGTCAATAGCAGAATTTTTTTATATAAATGTAACAGTTTCAATGAAAATTTTAATTTAGAAACTTGTTCAGTTCCAGGGTAGAAGGAAAAAGCATAGTCAACACCGCGGCAGACACACAGCAAGTGCTTGAGGGGGAAGGTGACAAGCTCAGGTGTAAATCCCCACTTTGCATATGGAATCATAGAATGGTGCAGGCCAGAAGGGACCTCCTAGGGTCACCTAGTCCAACCTCCCCACAGTCAGCAAGGACACCTCCAACTAGACCAGGCTGCCCAGTGCCTCATCGAGCCTCCCCTTGAATATCTCCAAGAAAGGGGCCTCAACCATTTCCCTGGGCAACCTGTTCCAGTGGTCCACCACCCTCAGAGTGAAGAACTTATTCCTAATATCCAATCTAAACATGGTCTTCTCCAGCTTGAAGCCATTGCCCCTCGTCCTGTCACTGCAGACCTTTGTAAACAGACTCTCCCCAGCCTTCCTGTAGGCCCCCTTCAGGAACTGGAAGGCCGCTATTAGGTCCCCCCGGAGCCTCCTCTTTTCCAGGCTGAATAACCCCAGCTCCCTCAGCCTGTCCTCATAGCAAAGGTGCTCCAACCCTCTGGTCATTTTCATTGCCTTCCTTTGGACCCACTCCATCAGGTCCATGTCCTTCCTATCTTGAGGGCTCCAGACCTGCACACAGTACTCCAGGTGAGGTCTCACCAGAGCAGATCAAAGTGGCAGAATCACGTCTCACCCTGCCGAAAACCTCGACAAGGTCTTGGATTTATTCCAGCGGAAAATAGTGACATCTCGGGATGCTTTTCAGGATGGGAAAAACATTTTTTGCCCGGCTCCACATTTGAAACTTCTCCAACTTAATTATTCCTGATGTCTGAGTGGTTGCTTTAAAATTCAACAAAAAATTTACAGGGTACAAGAACAAAGTGTCCAGTTTTCTTACCCAGTTCAGGCTGGAAGACATGATGGAGAAACATTTCAATAATCAGCTGTAACACATTTGACAGGTACATTCAGATCACAACTTGATAAAAATGCAGATAATAGAAGGAATTTTCCAGACAGCTTTTCAGTATAGCTCTACCACTGAAAGCCACATAAATTGCACTTGAAAAGCTCTAATTTGGCCACATCTGTAAGCACATCTGTGCTCTTTCCACTGCATCACTAAGTGCTTGCAGCAGGGGTTGGTGAAGCTTCTCGTGGTTTTGCTTTCAATGTTTTTGATTTTAAGTGATTCCATTATTATGATTTCAGTCATCCACCTACTGCATGTTCCATCCTACTGGAGACCACTCTCCTGATACCTACTTTCGCAGGAACTGTTGTAGAGCGTTCAGCAGCACACTGGCCTTTGTTATTCCCACAACCTTCAAAAACTAGTGAAGCATAACTATTAAGATGGTGAACATTTTGATTATTTTTTATCTCTGTGTTTTCTTTGAATTTTTACAGTTGTGATATTGCGCACATAGTACAAAAACAACATTCATTTTACTCTAGTCTTCTTTGCAGACTGTCAAATAACAAAACCAGTAGAATTCTTAGTTAGGATGTTGCTTCAGCAGAAGAAGCAAGCTGGGGCTGACAGACGACAAGTGAATTATCTAAAGCAGTATTTTCTTGTTTTGAGCTGTAGTGGTAAGCAGATAAAAGCTAGTCTTCAACTTTAGGAAAACAAGGAAGGAAAGCAACTGATCTTGTCTAGACACTTAACAGTCCCTTTCTTCATTGACATTGTCATAGTTCCTCTTAACTGGGTATGAGAGGGACTTCCAAGAGGTTTTATTCTTCGACCGATGTGACAACCCACCCTCTCAAGACTGCTGTTTCCACAGAGAGAACTAAATGACAGTGTTAAAACTAGATACTTATCCTTGAAGAAGCTATGTTCTCATCATTTGTCCACACAGAAAATGGACCACAAAGGACTATAAGTACCTAGTTACCTGTTTCTGTCTTTAGACAATTTAAGTTCTTCAATTTTACTAACAATATGTTCACTCAATGCCTGTCTCCTCCAGTCATTTCAATTTCTTCAGGCTGGCAAGTGAAAAACAATAGAAGTGATGAGATCACATCCAGATACTACTGAGTGCCCAATTTAAGGCAATTAACGTTGGCTTCTGGATGCACCTTCACTTTAGTTTGGATCAGAAGCCCACCTTTGAACGAACAGTTTACTGATCATCCCCACTTACTGTGCTTTGATTCATACTGCAGAGTGCTCTCCAGAGTGCTCTTTCACATGCAGAGTTAGCAGCTGCACTTCAAGGGTACATCTCATGTCCTCCAGCTGGTAACGAAATGTGCAGCAGTCACATGGGCTCCTCAGCACCAGCTCTCCTGTTAGAGGACACTCCTATTAGGCTGCAGTACATAAGCTCAGATGGTTAACTCCAGGAGAGAACCGAAGTACAGAAAGTAAATGGAAGGAGAAACCAGCCTACTTAGGGATAGATCTTTGGTTGGTGTTGCATCCCTTTCCTGCTGGCTAACTGAGATGGATGCTGAGGATCCCTTCCCTAGGGTCCAGTTCTTCCCTGAACATGGGCTGAGACCTGCACCTACCACAGGGTTCAGGATCCATCAAGTGACATGGCCTCTAGGAGCCAGCAACTGTATAATACCCAGAGAAAGCGTTCTACATGGCAGAACTGCTACAAAGAAGTAGCAGTGCTTTCTTCAAAAACTAGAAGTTAGATCCTACAGCATTTGAGAAATTGCTCTTGTTCATATGCCCCAAGTTTAATTGTAGATAAATGAAAAGCTTTTTACTCCACTAGGTGGTGTGATTTGTCTTCTGTCAAATGTGGCCTTACAAATATTCCCCCTAATCTTCCATTCAAGATGGAACCACAAAATACCATATGAAAAGCAAAATAGGAATCTGGTCTAGAGGAGTCAGCAGTTTCATCAGGTCATGCCTCTTTGGTGTTTTCTATGATTCCTTAAAAAAGCTTAAGGATAACTTACCTTTGTAACATTCCTAGGTCCATGAAGGTATATAGTAATCTGACAAAAATATCATGGTCGTCCTCTATTTTCCCTTACACACAGGTGCCATCTAAGCTGTTCATTTGATTTATCTCATGTTTTTTACAGTGTAACATTGCTAGTAGCATAATCCTCAGTTTATGTCTGAGTTACAAGATGATGCAGTCAAACATACTCCTGGGTCTGTCTTGGCCAGTAATGTTTGTGCTTGCATGAGTACAGTTACACACAGGAGAAGCAGAGAACGCGAGCCTGTGCAACAGGGTGCATCTTGGAGGATATACCCTGGATAAATGTAACCCTGGTGGATATACCCTGTGACTGAAACAAAAACAACCTCCTTGGCTGATGCCATCCAACTCTTGTCTTTAACTGACCACCAGATTAAAAACCAGTACATCTGGATCATAGCTTGCTATTTAGACTTTGTAGGCATTTACTTGTTCGCGGTCACTAAATAACATCTACTGACACACATTCACAAAACAAGAAATCTAGAAAGCAAGATGCCCAACAGCCCACCATCAGCCTACCATTCTTCCTAGTGGTCTGTAGCTACTAATCTGTCACGTGGTTCAGCTCTCCCTAGAGTTCAGCAATAAAGAAGTCCTTAACAGAAGAATACAACTAGGTAATTTTTGCAGTGTTTCCAGTATGTCTTGTAGGTATTAAGCTTAAGCAGAAGTCACAGGACTTACAGAAACAAACCAGCATGACAAAAGAGACAGTTGTTCAAAACACAAGACTGAACTGAACAGCAGTTGCCCTTATGCTATCCGCCCACAGCTCTGCTTGTTTGCCCTTGAAGAACAGATAGTGGTAACAGAGACGTTTTTTCATGAACAAACTCACATGAAACACAACCAAGAAACACATCCAACACAGAGGGAATCATCAGCTTTCCATGCTGAAACTTTCCATTGCTTCCTGACAGTCACAGTCTGTACAGAACCCACATTAATTCAGGTTATTTACATATCCAGATACATTCAAGATCAGCCAGACCAGATAGCTCTAAAGAGCCCAGCACACCCTCTCCAAGAACAGAATTTAAAACACAGGGCTGCCTACTGTGCATTATTAATGGCATTTCTAAACATTAGTGCCACTTGGAGGATTTGTTTCTGAATGCAAAATTAACAAACCAGCCATTTCCTCTGTGGATGTTGATGCATGACAAATCAGGTATCTGCATTCACAGCTGTGAATACTATAGACTTAGAAAATTTGTCCAGAAATATTCTGCTAAATATTTCAAGCTTGAGTGGAAACAAAACCAGAAAGTTCCTCAACAGCTACGGTAAAGGCTTTAATCTCCTGAAAATAAACAGCAATTGGATTTTTCTCATAACCACTTCTACAGTTCCAGTTATTCTGGAATAATATTATCTAGAGTAGGGTCTGTACAGCACTACATTAACCAAAGGTTAACCAAAGCTCTGGATGCAACAGAAAAATGAGTAAAGGTCCTTTTTGGTTATACACAATAGATAAATGTCCTTCTTTCTAGTATCATCATCTTGTGTATCCATTAAATCACAAGAAGAGGAAGAAGTGGTCTCTGCAATTGTAAATTCATGCATGTGGTAATTTTCACATTAAGTACTCGACTGTTCTGTGAAAAAAGAAACCTGAAAAACACCGTGTCAAGTGTATGTTTACCTGTGCTGCACGGAGAATGTATATGCCATGTCTAATTGGTGATATTAATCAATTTAAACCTAATTTAGGGTCTGCTATAAAATCTTCTTGATAGGAGAAGACCTCTTGATAGCAGTACTGATGTACATAGCTCTAGTGTAAGGAAAAAACTGTTTGTGCTGGACAAACACACACATTCTGAAAAAATGCATTAAGTATTTACAGGATGGAGGTTTGTATTCCATTAGGTCACTTAGATGCTGTGGTCACAATATGCCTCTAAATACCGGTGGATTTAAGGGGTTAAGAAGGAAAAGAAAACTTGGCACAGGGAGATACCCAATACTGGCATTGCATCAATAACATAACTGCACTCCAGCCTCAGCAAATGCCGGCTTTGCAGATTTCAGCTTGCAAATTGTGAGAGCAGATGGTTGAAACCTGCCCCCATACAAATCCCATGTCTGAAATGGCATTGCTTACTTGTACATATCCTGAGAAAAGAGACTTGGATTTCCAGAGAACTGAGTGAGTAAATTATATCCCCATGTACTGGGTTGCCTGTTACAGAGGGTTCAGGACACCTGAAACAACAGCAAAGTATCTGGCAACTATTACATAGACAATAAACTTTTATTTAGATGTGGAAGGAAAACATGCTAACAAGAAGAAAGATCTAGGGAGATTTATTGCTCCTCTGAAATTCAGAGAAGTCCCACAGGCTCCCTATCAGCATGTCAGTGCTTGAATGAAAGGAGGAGCAGGGTCTTTAAATCACATGCTAAAATCATTATCAGCATAAACTGCACAGAGACTTCATCTCCACGATGCTTCCCGATTGATACAATCTGTGTATGAGGAGTAATCCAAATATTGGATTGCACATACTTGGCAGGTCTTGCACCCCTCTTCACAGACAATGGTTTTGTCATAACTCACAATGAAGTTACTGTAATACTGCTCAAATAGTGTGCTGTGTGGCACAGACAACTGCTTGGCCATTTCATATAGGCTTTCTGGCTTCAAGTCTTCTGTGCCGTAAGCTTTAGTAAAGATGTATTCTAATTTCCAGTTTGATTCATTTTTCTTGTTGGCATCTCTGAGGTCCAAGTAAAACTGCCAAAGATCCTACAGTTAAAAAAAAAAAAAAAAAAAAAAAAAAAAAAAAAAAGAAAGAAAATAGGCATGGCTGTATTGCTTTCTTCCCTGCTTCATTAAGTCTCCAGAGTGATATATTGATTAGGAAGCTGTCACTCCTCATTATTCACAACTGAATAGAAGGTCACGTCCCACCCCAAGAGCTGGGCTTACACCCAAAGCTGGTACTTGCAGTGCAGTAATGGTGGGGGGATGGGGAGGAAAAGAAAAAGGAGCCTCAAAAGGCAGCAGTGGCAGCATTACAGGTCTTTCCTATCCAAACTGTAAACCAAACTTTACTCTGCTCATGTCTGCCTTAGAAGTGAGGCAAAAGGGTGAGAACCAGAACTTTATTTTCTCAGGACATTGCTTGAGAAGCAGAATGGACAGAAAAAGAATCAACCAGGAGGAATTCAAGGAAAAGGGAAGAGATGGAGACACAGGAATGAAATCTGCACAAGAAAGCAGCAGCATGTATTAGCACAGGGCTCCAGACAGAAACCCAGTCAAGCTGCAGGATGCGTTGTCACTGAACTCAGCAAGGTCAAGTTTTTACCCTGAATGACAGAGCAAATATTCGAGTCACACAGAGTCAAAATAATATATGGTTGAACTAGATTATCTGAAAGGTTCCTTCCAACCTAGACAATTCCATGACTCTATGATTCTAATTATACAGGATTCACCTTATCTCCAAATAATCATGTGAGACTAAAGAATAGAAGTGTTCTACTTTTTTTCCTTCTAAATTTCTCTATCATTTCATATTAAAAGTATAAACTATGCAGGAAGGTACATGATTACAAAAAACATCACATGGTTAAAAGTGGTTTTCTTTACCTGCTCTTCTACACCCTTCAGAAGCATTTCATGGACTGCATCCCAAAGCTCAGCCTATCGCCAGCAAACGACATTGGTATGTAGACGAGCCCAGGATTTAGGTGAACCTCTTTCACTCTTGCTAGTTTTAGAATTCTGCCCAGAAAATTTTTGACTTTGATTCTACCTTGTAAGAATATTCCATAGAGAACAGGAAGTACTGGGTAGTCCTGCAGGCACAGAAAGACTATCCAAGCTCTTTTTCAGATTTCCTTTCCTTTGCTCAGTAGGAAAAATAAAAGTAAGCATCAAAGTTCCACCAATAGCCCTACTACTGCAAAGGCTGACATCTCGCCTTTTTAATGACACTATAGTTGAAGTCTTAAACAATGCTTTAAAATCTCTACTTACCAGCAAGCTATAATCAAGAAGATCATATTGATACAATCTGACACTGGGGTTATTTGATTCCATTTGCCATACATTCTTCACCGGGGTTACAGCAGGTGCCACAAACAAGGAATTTATTGGTTTTTCTGCAAGAAGAAGAAACAGCTTCCTTCAAATAATTTCTTTCTCAAATGTTGTAGAGAACCAATACAGTGAGAGAGCGACAGGATTAAATAAGTTAGCATTTTTTTTCCCCTTGGATTAGCTATAGCACTGTGAAATCCCACATCTCCACCAGATAGACCAAAATCTGTGTAAAATACCACAGTACACATTTCAGTGCATACCAGCTAAGTGAAACCAACTCAACTACTTGTGCAAAACGGTCTTGGCTGTATGTAAGGTCTCTGTACTTTGCATAATTCTACTGAAGAAATATTCAAAACTTTTCGTTGCTGTCTCCATGCTATATTTTACATGTTCAAAGCATTTATTTTTTTTCTTTATGTATTTATGATGTTATTAGAAAGACTATGGTATCATCACCTGACTCTGACCTCACTCATCTAGACTAGCCCAGCACCCAATATGTGAACACCAATCTTTACAGCAACTGAAGCATAAGGCTGTACAGGGGTTTTAATTAGAATATGCAGGTAAGTATATAGAGAATATTGAGACATTCTCTGTGGACCAAAAAAGAAGCCGTGACTATTCCCTTCTCTGACAATATCACAGCAGTGAAATCACAAGGTCAGTCTCCACATATGAGCAGAAGCTTTGAAAGCTCGGAAATCAGCAGATTGTTTTGGAGAAGGTAAAACTGAGCTCTGTCTCAGTACACTCATGTCAGTTACAATATTACATTTATCTTGAATTCTCTGGAATTTTGTCAAGAGGAAAATGGCATGAACAGAAGACAGCCTAAAACTCTACAGACAAACACAAATTATATTTAGCTACATGCAATTTCACTGTTTAAATTTTGTCACAAGATGCAAAATTATTAAAATAATTTGGAAACAAATCCTTGCACGTGCAAACTGTAATGATAAGGCACCAAGATCAGTTTGTCCTCAGTGAAATCTGCAGTAGAGGTGATGGTTTCATGCACAAATAGGATAAGTTACAAAAACACAAAAACATGTAGGTATAAGACTGCTTTGAATACCATTTAAAAAAAAAAAAAAAAGCTAATTCTTTCACTAGGGTTGGATTCCTTTTTACTGGAGATTAATTCCATGACAATACAATGTAAAAAGGCAAGTGATTTAGTACATTGTCGGCACAGTAAGCGTTTTGGGCATTGCTTTTATGAGTTCATATAAAAGTTAGATATTTAGATATCTTCTGTTAGAGGCATTAGAGTTCTCCATACAGCCATGTCCACGTTTATAATTACAGGATTTCAAAGCAATAAACAAAATTTTCAAACCTGGGTGCTTTTCTTGAAGGGAAATTAGCTGATCTAAGAGGTGCAACAGGCAGAGACTTGCTTACCCCTGCCTCCTGCTTACCCTTATCTTAATTAACTTTGAAGCAGCAGGGAACTCAGCAGAGAGGCACAGTAATGATGCAGGAAACACAAGAACATAGAGCATGTCTAGTTGGCCTGAGAACATTCCCTTTGACACATTACACAATAGCAACTGGCTAGTATAATTTGCCTGTGTCACTGACAGAGAGGAGAGGAAAGACTAGAAATTCTTGTCTAGGCAGAGGCATTCATTAAAAAAAATAGGAAGCTTGGGGAGTCTCTTCTGACTTCAACAACAACAAGAAAAAAAAGACAGCCTGCCTTGCAAGGTTCTTTGGAAAAAACCTGAGCGTGTGTGCAGCTTGAACTCTTGTAGATAAATAATAGTATTGCCCAATTTCCTTTTTCAATTATTTATAAAGGAGGTGGACTAGTAAGAACATGCAAGAAAGAACTAATTTGCTTTTAATCAAGAAGAAAAAGATGCAGAATTCAACAAGCATCATTACCTTCTTCATCCAGGAGGACCATGATACTATCTCTATGTGTATGTCCAAAAAACTGCCCTGCAATAACACTACTGTATTTGCGAAAAATCTTTACCAGTCTCTCATTGTAGTGCTCTCTGATAGCTGTAGTATTCCTTGCATATGGCAAGTATCCTATTGGAACATGTCCTATTATATATACCTGAGGAATTAGATACAGAAAGCACAATTAGCACCTTCATTTGAAACTTCAGACTTTTACCTGGAACTCAGAAATGGTTACCTCAAGTTCATAATCACGCAGTCTTAGAAATGCTATTCTGAAAGCTATAAATCACAGCAGTTTTGTTACACAAAATACCAACAGCAAGAATGTTTACAGTCATAATGAGAAAAAATAATTAGATTTTTTCTTTGGAAAAAATGTTCTGATAAATCTGTGTGTCACTTTAAGCCAAAGGAAAATTTGATCAATTGTTTGAAATGGAAAAATAACTTACTAGGGCAAGACTTGTGATTTGGCACCTCAACAGAATGGTAAGAAAAACTGATGTTAGAATATTATAGAGCCTGCATGGTGACAGAGTCAGCAGAAACACAGAAAAACTGGTTAAAACCCCTCTGTCTGAGGTTGAGACTTGGTTCCAACCGCACACACCAACTGATATGCTGCAGGGTTTTATGAGGAAGGGAAATTTCTCTTTTCTCCTAACTGTAACATAATATTTTTAATATTACAACACTGTAGCAAAATGTAAACATTTCAAATTAAACACTTTTTCTGGTCAGATGATGATCCAATCCTCACACCAACCAAAGATGAGACAACAAATTATAAATTCACTTCAAAATCTATTTTAAGAAAATTTATTATAATACACAAATTATAGCAATTCCTGCAGCTTGGCTAAGTTTTGTCATTGAAATTTGTATTTTTGATACTTGAAATTACATAAAAATGTAATGCTAGATTTTATTTCAAGCTAAGGATGCACATTTTAAAATTAAAGCCTATGACTAAAAAGACTCATAACCAAAAGTATTCTCATCCTGGCTTCTACAATATTTTATGTAGTAGGAAAAAGTAGGAAAGTAAAGGTATTTTAGTATATAATTTGAGAGAATGCATACAAATATTTTATTAATTGTAGTATAACGTGCATAATCAAGGATTAATTATATTAAAAATTAATTTTGATTTTGCAGTATCTTTGACAGCATTAATATTCTTCTAGAATCATGTTCATATTTTCACTGTCTCTACTTTTTTTTTTCCTTTTCAAGGTTTAAACAAAGGGTTCTATTCACAGCCCCTACCTTTTCCTTCTTTTGTGAAGAGCTTTCTAGTATTCCCTCCAACCAGGCAAACTGGTTGGCTGGGTCAGTGATATTCACAGTTACACTGTTGGGGCTGTAATATAAATTTGTGTTCAGACTGATTATCCTCAGTGGCTGAGAGCTATCACTGGATTCAAACAGCTGTGTATAGAAGCCACCTGTGAAAATAAGATCAACACCATCTGAAAAATGAAACTTGAAAGCACAACTTTAGAATCAAAGTACAGCACTGACAAAATATCCAGCCTTACTCTTTCAAATAAAAGAGACTATGGTATGCTTATTCAAGCCATGCATCACCTTATCACAGCAGAACGTCTTAAGAATCTGTTTTTAGCAACACTTCAATAGGAGAAGTTGACACTGATTTTTTTATGAATTCTTGCCTGTAATTGTCTTTGTGTTTAGTTGACAGTTTTCAAATGCAATTATCCAACTGACAAGCAAGAACTGCCCTTTAACCTTTCTTCCACATTGAGAAATGCAGTAATTGTTAAAAAGTCCACATTTCTTGAAATACTGCAAATATACAGGTTCCCCCAAGAAGAGCTGTTTTGTGTTTCGTAGCCTTGTACTTTGAAAGTCATTGAACTTCAGACTGGAATATGATGAAACAGAAAGACCACGTTTTTCAATGCGAGCTCCTAAAACTCTCCCAGGCATTCGGAGCTTCTTCAATGAGTGGGTGCTATTTCATCTTTCTGGGAATTTAGTGGAGCCACAGCAACAAAGCTATAACAATGTATCTTAACTTAAGGTCTGCCTCTCTAGGCTTTATTTTTCCTTTTAGAGTTTCTACTGCCACTCTCACCCAGAGTTCTTTCCCATTCCGGACAGCAAAACACCAATTCAAATTAAACTTTCAAATCCCTAATATATTTGTCCTTTGCTAAAAGAAAAATCATAATTAGGATATCCATATTCTCCCAGTTTAGTAAGTTGGACACAAATAGGACGCAATTAACAGTAAAATCACCAAGACTTTGTCCTATCATAACTTGCAGAAATATGTGCCTATTCAATATGCTTTTAAATACATATAGTATCAAAACAGAAATGACATTTAATCCATATTTTTACAACCAAATTTAAGTCTTCTTGTGCATCATATGCCTTTATCTAAAAAGCAGTACGAGGTCTTGAAGGCAGTAAGATATTTTGCATACAAGAAGCAATAATTATTGCATCAGAAGAAAATAAATGTACCCTGAAGGTAAGTATTGCTATTCAAAAAGACAACTTCTTCCAGGAGAAGCATTACAGATAATCCATTGTGCTGATCCATCCTATGAGACATCAGCTAAACAAACAGGACAAATCTATAGAAACATCAGTTCTATAAGCACCAGCTTTACAATGCATTACTGGCATATTTTACCTTTTCTGAAGGTATTGATTGCTTCGTCAGTTAGCCAGGGTTTCCAGAAATCTGCTACAGCATTGTAAACTTCACTGGTAGTTACAGGAAGCTGATCCTGTGAGAAAGCAGAACCTGCCTAAACCTTAGTTTTCAGACACACATACAACAAAAAAATCACTACATTATCCCACCTGACCTCTCCCATAACACATAAGTGTATCCAGTCATTACCAGGAGGAGCTCAAGAAAGTTAAAAAAACCCCAACTTCTGAACACCCAGTATTGCTGATCAGAAACAAATGTCTGAACACAGTACTGACTGCAGAGCCTTGCTAATGCCTTGACAAACTAATGCCAGAATAATTTCAAGCCTTAGGAGCACAGCAGAGTGGAAAACCATACATTCTGCAAAGTTAATAAATACATAAACTGAAGATTGAAAGTCTAAAATTAAAGTCTCCTGGAGGAAAAGATTCAAATAAGCTTTTTTATAGAAGGTGAATCTTTCAAGCAACTGGGGGTTCGTAGCAGTTCTCCCAAAACTCCACTAAGGCTCTCAGAAACACTCTGGTGAAATTCACAAATATTTCAATGATACACTGCAGTTCTAGTAAAATGTAGAAGAAAAAACTTGTCAATGTTTTCTCCCACTGGCTCTAATTAGGGCTGTAGCACTCAAGGTAATGAGACAAGCAATGCCCAAGTGCCACAGTCTGATAACAGACATGCTCTCATCTAACCCTGACAAGAAGATCCCAGACTGTCCTTGCCTTTCCTAAAATACCTACTTGGATTCTTGGTGCTAGAAGGAAAAAAAGAGAGGTCAGTACGTAGGAACAGTATTAGAGTGCATGTTTTCTTAAACATAAAATCTGACCTTTCTAAGCTCTTTGAAACTAAACCTACGCTATTAGAAGCTTAGGCACTAAGCTTCTGTCTAGGAGTAGTGCAATCAGAAGTCTGTTCAGATATTTGCTGCTTGCAGTGCACAGATACTGGTTATTAAGAAAGCTTTGAGCCATACCAGTTCAGCCAGAGCTAACAGTCACTACCAGACACAGCAAAACCCCATCTGAGATAAGAGGTCACGTTATGGACTGCAGGTGGTTTGGAGCCAGGCAAGTCAGTGCTCTGTGAACATGTGGATTAGACAGCAGCTCAGGAATTCATTTTAAGCAGGGGCAAGGAAGTAAAACAAATAAGACTATGCAGAAAGACCAAGGTCACAATATACGATCTGAAAGGTATCCAAATGCTTGATTAACTTGAGTACTACTTTTAATAGACTCTACAAGAAAAATCACCCAAGATCGTTAAATTGTTAAGACGGACAGGTCAGAACACAATAAAGAGCAATAAAATTCCTCGGTGCATGGTGAGCACACAGCTTTCACACTTGCTCTGGAACAGCCTGTGGCGTGTGGCTTGCTTCACATCGCTGCCAGTCTATGGGACATTTGCCAAGTATGTCCATATGAAAAACAGAAATGCCATCAACAGCCAAAAAAGCCCCAAAACACTCCAGCAACCTGAAATGACCCCATAGTGGGTGATTTCTGATCCCACGGTCTTTTTCAAACAGTAACAGCAAAGTGCGTCAGTTCTGGACATTGGTGAAGCCTGCCTTTACAAAGCAAAAGTATCACAGAAACACTCCTGTGCGGGTTTGTGCAGAGAGAATGACAACAGTTATTCCAGTCAGCAGCTTGCTTCAAAACACTGTTTACTGTCCATCCGCCTCTCCTGACCACTTTTTTTCTATCTTCAGATCTAGTTTCACATACAAGACTCATACTTGTGAAACAAAGAAGTTAGACAACTTCTATGAGGACCTTTAAAAAAAAAAACCCAACCAACATAAAGAAAGCAAAACACTGAGTGAGACTTCAGTTAAGGTGCTACTTATCAAAGTACTTGAGCAGTGGTTTCTGGTGAACCTACCTGGTTCCTGTCAGCGCATAAGACAAGCTGAAGCTACGCTACCAGAACAAGAACACAAAAGGCTGAAGTCCCAGCTTGGTTTGTGCACTCCCATTTAGTAGAGATGCTTAGCTCTTATTTTGCCGCTCACGTTTCCCTTTCCCCTCCCTGAGCACCTCTGATACTCCCCGATTTGGGAATCACTAACTCCAGAGATGGTACAGGCAATGATACAATCACCTGCTACACCAAGATACACCCTGACAGGCCTAATAAATAACACAGAAAGCTGGATAAAAGTCTTTGGGGTTTGAAGGGGTATTACTTAATTTCCATCAGATATTTCAAACAAAATATTTTAGTTGACCTGCTGCACATCCCTTCCGATCTTCTCAGATCCAATGACAGAATTTGCTCCTCAGTCCTGTGTGCTGCCAGATCAACCAGCAATATGCTTTAAAGGACACATGAAGCAACTGTTTACTTTTGAGCTATGCCAAGAACAATATTCGCAGAACACTGAAAATAAAAAAGCACTGTCCTCAGCTGAAATGGTGCACATACCCAGGACATGATCAATGCAAATATTTCTAAGTGTTCAATAAGGAAAGAAAAAAACCCAACATATTTTTAATAATAGTGGTAAAACTGCAGGAACGTTACGAAAATTCTGCCAATAGCCTGACAAAATAAATTCCAGAGATGTCAGCAGACAGATTTCCAGTAGGCCTTTCAGTAGGCCTCAAATCTTACCACAGGCTCACAGATCCATTAAGGATGTAATTTCTCTTGGATTAAGTTATTGTGCACACACGCATGACTTACACAGCAAGAAAAAAACCAACCGTGTTTTAACTATGATAAGACCTGGTGATTCTAAGGCATGAGGAACAATTAGCAGCAAATTTGCATGATCTCAGGCAATGTGAGGATTTTACCAGGCATCAACGTTTGCTTGGGTAAGTTAACACAGAGAGATAGACGTATTTTCTGTTCTTGACTTATTTATAAGTTTAAATGCTAACTGCAGAATTGTAGAATACTGTTCCCAGAATAACAGTTACACAAATTTAACTCTTATTTTTCACACTTGCTTGCTGAGGGGTTAGGAACACAGTCAATATCATACATAAACAAATTTCTAACTTGTTTTACCTGTGGCCAGTAGTCATGATTGCCCAAGGCCGGGAAAACCTGAAGATCTGGAAAGAAATTACGAATTGTAGAACTCATATTGCCAATGATGCTAATGACCAACTTTGTGGAGAGTTCTTTTACAGGGACATGAGGAGGGCTGTCTCTGAAAGAGGAAAAGGCTTTACTAACAAAGGTTTATTAGCAACATAAGGAAAGGCAAAACAATCTGCAAACACATTTACATTCTAGATGTGCTAGTATTCCATTCCAGCATGTAATATCACTATAGATTATTTAATTAAAATCATAGAATTGCCTGAAAGGCTCTCTACAAATGTTTTATTAAAAAACAAAACAAAAAAAAAACCCAAAACAAGTAGACTAATGTTTATCCTGTGATTCACATTCATCATAACTATGATTTCTTAGAAATTACATTAATACAACTCCCTCATTTTGAACTACTGTGCAGTTTGGGTTATATATCTTCTGTCACCTGCACAATCTTATAAGTTTATTTTTCCCCTTTTAACAATGTGCTGAAAATTAAGTACAGTAATATAAATTAAATAAATTTATCACTTGCCTTTACATGTTTGTTTTTCTTAACACCCTTCCCCCAGCAAAATTAAGTGACCTAACATATATAACCTTTCTTTTTGTTTTTTCCACTTCCTGCCCTCCCTGCACCATTTCTATCAAATTACACTAATACAGTCATGTGGTAAACGTCCCAACAAACAGTCCAACATACTACAGAGATCAAAGTCTCTTCCTGAGGCCTTACATTCTCACTCAGTCTTCCACTTAATAGGCAATTGGACAACTAAAGAAACTACTTAAAGACAGCATTTGTGAGATACTGAACTCTGATCTGTTGGTGAAAATATAAATATGTGAATTACTGCACTACACAGTTAGCCAGCTGTTAAAAGCTTTAACTGCAGCGTGACTTGAACACTTACCCCGTCCAAATCATGAATGAAACCTGCTGTTTTGTATCCTTCATGAATGCAAATGCTGACAAAATAAGCTGATACGGAGAATCACACAAAAAGTCTCCAAAAGGGCCTGGGTTGGAGGCATTGGCTCCTTTGGAAGAAGAGCAAACTTTGGTGCGATCAGGGGTAATATGGTAAGTCGGATCTAAATGTAGGTCAGATACATGCCAGAACTGTCCTGTTTTCAGAAAACAAAGATTAAAGAAAATGCATTATTTGCATTTGAACTTGATACACATGGGCAATGCCAGGTTTGCTCCAGTTTGTCTACTGCTATTCCCCTTTCAAGTTTTGAAAAGGAGAATAAATTTCACGAATTGTTGATTAGACGGTCTGATAAGTGTGGGCAAGCTCTCCATTCCTGACAAGTCCTTCACGTAGTCTGCTTAGAAAAGCTGAAAACAGAAGTAGAGGCATAGGTTTAAGCTATTCAGCAGAAAAGAAAAAAAAAAAAATAATGGAGGTTGGTAGGGACTGGAAAATCAGGTCCTTTTCATTAATAGCAACCTGGAAAGTGGAGAGTAGAGGAGGCAATAGAAGGACTTCTCTACTCCACGTGAAAAGAGAGGAGTTGCATTTTAATTATTTTTCCAGACCTTCCCTGGCTGGAAGCTACTATTAAAAGATCACAGTCTAGAAAGTGGAGGAACAGCACATGAGCAAAAATTTCAAAGCTCTTCTTCTTCCCAGCAGCCAGAGTAGCAGAGGTGAGGGCTCTCACCAGGCAGAGGTGTGTCAGTCTCACCTACTCACTACTTGCCAGGCTGACACATTCTCAGCCACTACTACTTGGCACTGCAGGGAGAAAGGAGCTGGGAACTACAGGAATATGGTGAAAGAGACTAATTAACTACCAGATTTCAAGTTTCACGTAAAGTAAGAGTAGTTTACTTCTGTGGATCTCTAAGCACTTGGGAAAGTGCGCTCCCGTATCTGGGGCAGTGATTGTGAAATCGGCACAGATATAAATTGATTTTTCCCAAGGTCACATGCTCACTCTGTGGCAGAGCAGGCACCACGCGACGGGACCCCGTGGGGTTTTATTTCGGGAAGCAAAGACCAGCAACGATTTCGAAATCTGCAGAACCATGACTCCTACCTAGAGGAGAAGAGTGGAATGCCTGGACACTACTGCTGCATGTTTGGTCCCAGGCACTTGTGAGTCGCAGAGACGGAGAATCCTGTGGAAACCACTTTTGGAGCACTCACAGGCGCAGGCTACCGCAAGCGGATGGGGCCAGGCAATATAAGTGTGTGTTTGCTGACACCAAATCCAGTGTTTGCAGTGCATGCCTGGGGACACCGCACCAGAGACAGGGCCGGGCTCACCTCACCGACCACTCTAGAGCCCCGGCTGACTAAATGCAAACCCCATTTAACTTCCCAAAACGGGAAGAGCCGTGTATCTACTTAGCTAAAAGTCAAATGAAGTTGAAGCCGGTTGGGACAGGGAACACCACTGCAGCAGCTAGAAGGGGAGGGAACCAGAACTACCCCGGGCCTGCCCCGCCGCCGGGCCCCTCTTTGGCAGCACGGAGGGACGGGTGGCCCCGCCACGGGCCGGGCCGGGCCTGGCCTCCCTCCGCCGGGGAAGCACCGCGGCCCCTCACCCGCCTGCTCCGTCCAACCGCGGGCGGCCCCGCTCAGCCACTGCCCACCCTCCTCCCCACGGCGGACTCACCCACCGCAGAGCGGGGCTGCGAGCCGGTCGGCGCCGCCTCCAACGCCGAGCAGAGCAGTGCCAGGCCCAGGGCCAGGCGGGCAGCGCGCACCTCCTGCAGCTCCATGTTGGCCCTGCCAAGGGAGCGCCCTGCCCGCCGACCCGGCTGCTCCTGTGACCGCCCCGGCGCGGAGCAAAACGGCCAGCCCCGGGTAGCTTGTGCAAGCCACCGGCCCTTCATTGCCTCCCCGGAGCTGCCGGAAGCCGCCACCCCGCCCCGCCCGCAGTACCGGGGGCCAAAAGCCGTCCCGGGACGGGGCGCCCTGGTGGAGGGGGGCAGTTGAGGTCGCCGTGGCCGGTTATGCCGAAGGTCGGGGTGACCTTCATGAGGTGTCACCCTCGGGTCGGCACTGAGGACCTCGTAGAAGCTAGTCTGGCTGCGGGCAGGGCTTTAAATTCAGGGCACCGGCGGAGTTGGGGCGGCCTCGACGGAAGGTGAGGCGGGAAGTCACTTCCCCGCTCGGCCGGTGGCCTGTGATGCCCGGCGGGACTGTCCCTTGGAGCCCTGTGCCAAGCCGAGCCATGGCGGCAGCCCTGGCCACGGCCTGACCCACCCTGTCAAGTGCCTCATGGGAAGCTCAAGCATCTTTTGGAAGGAAGGTTTCTCACAGTATATATGAAAAAAAAATGGATCCTGGTTACTTAACACTTTAAAATGAAAAAAAAAAAGAAAAAAAAAGCTGTTGAACTATGTTGTCAAGTACACCTTTAGCACAGCTGAAGGAAAGTGCTGAGGTAATTACACCATACTGCACTGCTAAGGCTTTATGGTAGGGGAGCTGCTGTTTATTGCTGAAGTCAGAGTAGTTTCTGTTGAGGAAGAGTGCTGGGTGTCCATTTTAGGAGCAGACCAGAGTAACAATGTCCCGGATCCCGTAGCTGCCCCCAGACATCCTCATGGTGCTGCTCCCTGTGCTCCTATGTTCACATCTTTCCAGGGCTTTACTCTTCTGTTTTACCTGCAGCTGGAAGTCCTGTGTGTCAGTATTCTCCTCACTTTTCCACTCTTCTGAGCAGCGTCACAGACACTTCCACAGGTACCACCACTTCTCCATTTTTTCTCTCCCTTATTTAACATTAAAACTGTTCATCTTCAGAATAGCAAAATATTTCACTAATAAGCTTCATGATGGTTTCATGTGACTTAGAAAACATATGTAGACAGGCAGTTTTTTTAATTCATGACCCCACAAATTCTGCTTGTTGTGCAGATGAATGCCAGTACTGGGGACCCAAGTCTGTTTTCCCCAGCAACAAAGGAAAAGCAGCTGCTCCCACATTTCTGGGAAGGGGTGGCTGGGAAGGGCAATCATGTGGCCAGTGTAGCCACAGGCAAACAGGCAGCAACGGAAGGGAGACAGATGAAAGCTGTATTAGGTACTGAAGCTGATTAAATGAGCTAGTAAAACTGAAGGGCAGAAGATGCTATTTAAAGATAACTTGCACTGTAGCAGCTAAAGCAGCCCAAAACAGAAACTGCAGCTCCCCGTACCTCTGGAACAAGCTGTACTTCTCTGGAACAAAGTTAGCTCCTAGTTTTTAAAAGCGATCAATATCCATCAAATAGTCATTCATAATTAAGAGTCTTAGTGTTCCACACATGAGAAAACAGACTTGGATGTTCCTTTCAGGCAGCTTCTTTTTGAAAAGGTAAAGCTAACAACATTAAATTTTGTAGTTGTTCTTGTTAGGTGCCACAATTTTGTCTGAACTTTTATCAGAGAAATGAGATTAGCTACCTGTGTTATCCTAGCTACCCAGGGAAGCAAGAAGCCGCTTCCCATGAGAATACCTAGCAGATTTGAAGGATGGCACAATGTAGTATTAGGCCAAGGAAGCTGGCCAGGACACCCCTCTTCAGCAGGCCCACGCCCCAGTGGTACTGACCAACCAAGTGCTCTGCTTTTGTTTGAAAGGCTGTAGATAGCTACATCTCCAGGGAGTCCACTAAGTCAGTGTGTCAGAAAGCATGGACACTCCAGACAATCTCCTTCACATTGCCAGCAACCTATTTCAATTTTCCCCACAATCTGAAGCGTAAGGCAGTTTTGCCCAGCCTGGTTTTCTAGGGAATATTCTTCTGGAATAAGGTTTTAATTTCTCTCTTTTAAGCAGCATTTTATTTAAAATCGCTCACAGTGCAAATTGTTATCTCCTGTGCATATTAGTTATGAAACTACAGCTCAGGAAGGGGAATCTCAGGATTGTCTTGTACTGTTTTCTGCTTGTTTTCCTCCCACCCCTGTGGAGATTGATGCAACAAACTTTATTCTTTAGGTGCCCTCAGTTCTACCCTTTGTCACGTTGGTCCTTTCCTCCTGTCCTGTGAAACATTTCGATCTTTTGTATATTAGCAAAAAAGCCAACTAAAACAAATTCATAACTCCCATAGCTATTAAAATCAAAACTAGAGGATTCCCCCTGGCATTGAAGGCTTCTGTCTGTTGGCTTTAGCATGCCCTGGATAACAAGTTCTCAGTGAAGAGAGGAGCTGAAACTGGCTAGATCCTCCCACTGCCTACATATAAAAAGACAGGGGCTTTCGATTTCTGCAGTAAAAAGCAGCCACTGAAGCAGAGCAAGGACAATTTTTCATTTCCCACGTATTCTCTATCACAGATAGAGGCTGCTGCAGTGTTGTGGACCACATGCTTTTCTATTGTTTAGGTCAGAAAAAAGAGTGTCTTGACAACTCCCTCCAGAACACTGCAATATTAGCTGATTAAATGCAAAAGGAGCACAGGTTTAAAAAACTTTTTAATTTCAATTTGATCTGCATTCCAAAACAATTCAAATATGTCCCATTTACTGTAAAAAAGAGAGGCAAGTGTTTCAGAAATTTAATGCCAAGTTTAACCTGTTTCACTATACAGCACAAGCTTGTCTTTTGATGGCATCAGTTTTAAAAAAAAAAACAAAAACAAAACAAAACAAAAAAAAAAACAAAAACAAAACAAAAAACCACCCCCCCAAAAAAACTCTTTATTAACCTTTCATGCCAGAAATGTGCATTTTAGCTATGTTCACTTATGGGTGGTACATTAATCCATCCAGCAGAAGTAACATCTGGACAGAGGTCAGGTAAACTCTACGCTTTCTCATAGTGGCGAACAGCAACCACATCACCAAACGTGAGAGTCTGCAAGTCCAAAGAAAAGACACACGTTAGATGCTGGACCATTTTCTGTAATGACTTAGCATGTATTCAGAAGCCTACGTTAGAGCAAAGTCAGTTTACATTATGTGATTTATAGAAAAAACAAGTTAGTCTTAATTATTGGTATTTTAAATGAGCAAGTGGCAAAACCTCAAAGTTATGGCTCCCATAATAAACACAACGTTCTTCTTCCCCCTTTCTGTGGTAGTGTGCAACACTTTCAGACCCCAGAAGCCCATAACACAGATGTGCAAGGCAACTAAAGTGGGACTAGAAATGACAGTTTCATTTTTCTGATTTTGTGAATTTCTTAAATACAGCATTGTTTTAATACAGATATAACACTCTTTTTCCCAAAGCTGATCACATTGAAAAATGTGCAATCTAAACCCCAAGTCCTCTATATCCATATTCTATAGTATTATGCATAGGCATATACTTAAGGAGAAGCTTGTATTAAAATAAATGCATTCTGTGCGTTTGTGTAAGCTAAAGCTACCAAATATTTTCGTTACTGCAGTAGTGCAGAATGCTAACTACAGTGTGTGAGCTTTGGAAGCATTTCCTGAAGTGGAATAGGGCTTCTCGTGGTGTTCAAATACCAAAGGAAAAGGTTTTCTGTATAGGTGTGTAGATGTTTCCAAAACCAAAGCATGTATTTTCCCTTTAATAGCTTGTCACATTGTGTTGCTCCAACTGTATGTTTTATTGCTTTACTTATGTGCAAGTCTCCATCTGTACACTCTCCAAAGCACTTGGAAAACAAGCTAACTGGTTTTCTCCGACAGCTGAGTCACATAGATTAGTATAGCTGAAGAGTTTATTTTCGAAATTTACATCTCTGTACCAAAAATAAGTATGAGAAGTGCCACCCTGGACATTAAGTCATTGATACCTTTTATTCACCCCATATTCCTGTTCCTGAAAAGTCGGGAAAGGAATGTGAATTTAATAGAAGTCTTTTCTTCACACAATTGTTTATTTTTTAACAAGATAGAAGGAATAGCCCATTATTATTAAACATGAAAATGCTATTACCTCCTGCAATATTGTAATTTTCCTTTCCTAGAAAAATACTTGGGTTTGTGTAAAATTAAATACTATTTGTGTGTGTGCACATACAAACAAGTTTTTTAAGAAATCTAAATTCATTGCCCATACAATCAAGAACTTTGTATCTTTGCCAGCTCACCAGGATATTTTTTTTTTAATTAGGCATTTACACAAAGTCTAGAAGGAACATATACACATTTCTGCACACTGGAAATCCACAGGCTGGCCCGCCTAAAATGACCAGCAATTTTTCAGTTGTCACTAAAACAATATGCAAAACAAACTATTTGAAAAATCTCTGCTAGCTTTCCCCACCAATTATTTTAAGGGTCTGTGTGTAAGTAACACTATCTGTTTACAAAGCTTGAGGAGATAAAAGTACACGAGGAGTGTTAACGATGTATGTGAACGCTCAGTGAGCTTTATACTTACCATTACCATTTTGCCATCCTTTATTTCTCTCACAAAGTTTGTCTCTTTGCCGTCCCACTTCTGTACGTGCACTAGCTTGTCTCCATCCAGGGTCACAACTGACTGCAAGATACCAAGAAACACAAAGACATTCATTTATTTGGGGTATTTGGGATTCTGCTCACACATTCAGCATGAACTATTCTATTGAATTCTCTTCAATAGATGGATGTGGATGTAGAATGATAAAGTAGTCCCAGCCATTTTAAAGCCAAGCCCATGAATCATCCTCATTTTAAGCATGAGCTCCATACAATTCTTGTTTGTGTCAAAGGATGAAGAAAGTTGTTGTTTTCTGCGAGTTCCAGGCTCACAAGAACCACTGCTTCAGATGTGCTTTGGGATAACATTTGTGTTTAGCCCCCAGAGGCGCAGGGAAGGCGGCATCCCCCAGTTTCGACTGGGAAAGGTTATGTCAAATGATACTTGGGTTGTTAGAAGTGGGCAGCTGTGGGCACAATTCTTCAAGACTGGAAGGCAGACAGGGGGCTGGCGACAAGACCCACAGCTTCAGACAAGACATGGAGCGAACGGGCAAGTAAGATGCAGTCTTGTCTTTTTTTTCCTGTCCCTCAGAGTGCTAAACGGGCAAGTAGCAGACGCCAATTTTAATGTTTTTCCTTTGACCCTACCAGAGATACAGCCACGGGGGCGGGGAGGAACGGGAAAAAAAGTAGCAAGTGCAGTTCGAGAGTTCACTTACTTTGCAGTTTCTATCGTCGGGGGTAGTTTCATCAAATTCCTCTCCAAGTTTAAAGCTGATTTCTGTGTTTTTGAAAGTGCTTTGAGTCCTGATCACGACTTTGTCCCCCTCGCTGCTGATAATCACAGTGGGCTTAGTCACATTCCCCACCTGCCGAGTTGCAAACCCCACTCCTAGACCACCAAGTGGGAAAAGGAAAGAAAGAAAGAAATCAGGATTTTTACTTTTGTTTTTTCTTGGACACAACATCGAGGTACAGAAATCTCTACAGCTTTAAGATATCACAGCGAAAGGCTACTTTCTGCCTTGTTTGTGCTCGTATACCTAAAGGAACCACAGGTCCACACACACAAAGATATTTTAGGTTATTTTCTTTTTCTGAGAATGGTATCAAATTCCTCATCTCCCCAACGTGCCGCTGCCCCCACCACCACCAGCCCCCACCCCAGGCCGTACCTACCCAGCGCCTTCATATACTCGTCAAAGTTGTGGCTGTCCACCAGCTTCCAGGTGGCGCAGAAAGCCTCGACCATGGCGGCGGCCGCCCTCTTACCGCTTTGCGATTCGTACTGGAGCCGAGGTAGCGGGGCGAGGGTGGGGGGGNTTATTATTATTTTTCCAGAAAGCAGCCTGTCTCTGTCGGACGCGTCGGCTTTATCCACGGCTGGGGTGGATTCTGGAGTTGTGCACCGAGCTCTGCAAGCTCTTCCATGGAAACCTGGGGCACTGAGCAAAAGAAACTTGCTGCGATGTAAGAACAAAACCTCAACAGTGGTCCAGCCATAGGAAATAGAAGTAATTGTGGATATTTTCCTAAGAATTTTAAATTAGTTTTTGACTGTCATTTGCATTTCTTTCAGGCTCTTGTAGTATATAGTGCATTCTTTGGGTGTAGGACATGTGAGGCTTCTGATGGCATTTAATTTAATTTGCCACTTTTTCACTTGTCCTCAGAAAGAATGAACCCCTCGCTGAATTAACCCCAGGAATATAATCCTAATGCCTTTTACCACACAACACAATTTTCATTAGTCTTTATAACCTAAGGGTATGAACTAGTGCATCTATTTCTCTTTAACATTCCTTCCAGTTACTTTGAAGCACACAGAGAGACACAAAGTGCCCTCCTGCAGCTGCTCAGTTGATGTGTGAGTTCCTCTTCTGACCTGCAGTTCTGAGACATTTCAGCTGGTGCTTGGAGAGCCAGGGAGAGCCAGAGCACGGCTTGAAATAACAGACTGCCAATTGGTGGTCATGAGGCTGAAAGAAATCAAGTCCCTTGTTTTCGTCAAAGTTTGCACAGAATACCAGCCTTACTGGTAGTTCTCACCCAGATGTCCACTAACCTGACATCTGTAGTCAGTTAAACCCTCTCTAATGAATGAGGAATAGGCTTTGGCTGGCACTGTCACGGTGTGGGGCACACAGGGCTGAAATTGCGCACAGGTATCATCCGTGACTCTGGTTCAGTTTGGGAATTGTATTTCCTCCATACAGTAACATTGTCAAATATTTAGTGGTGTCCAGCACCTGTAGCCAAATTCAGCAGCCATGGCCTCACAGCTTCATTGCTGCCACCCAGGCAGCTGACATGTAAGTACATGCAAACTGACCTTCCCATTCCCCTGCTTTATCTCAGATGCATCATATTAAATCCTAAATTATTTTACCGATATCCTCGTGAACTGACAGTGTCTCCTCCCCCAATACTGACCAGATGGAGTTATGTGTTCGTAGTGGTTCTCTTTGCAGAAGCCCTGGAGCCTCTGCTGATCCCTCTGGTGCAGATGTGTGCAGAGACCCCTGGGTTTGCTCCTTGCTCTCTATGCGTGTTGTCTAGAACCAGCCTCACAGATGTATGTGTTATAAGACTCCTGGAACTGATTCTGTGCCACTACCTGTAGCTGGACTCTTCTGGGACACTTCTGCCTTACACTGTCTTCTACACGGCACTGCAACCTGGCCCTTGGGAGTTAGTCACTTCAGGATCTTCTATAATTTAAGCAATCATACCTACACTGATGGGTCGGTTCTACCAGGATTTCTCAACACGCTTTGCTAACACAAGTACCCAGGGTTAAGAAAAATATATTCTTTAACACTTGGCACCATGTTTTGGATGTAGAACAGGGTCTACTAAAATGTTCATATTCCATCTGCTGCTTAGATAGATTGCCAAAGTCATCACACCAGGTTTTATGCTGGTGAGATCCCACCTGTCTGCATTAGTGAGGATTTGGGAGCAGGGTAAATCAACAGTAAGAAATATTACTTTGTTGACATCTTGTGGGGCGACCAGCCACAGCCAAAAATGTTTTTCACGGCACCTTATGCCCCATATTTGCTTGTGGATCCTTATGTGAGAGTTGTGTTCATGTCAACAGCTAGTACCAAGTCATCCCAATCCATATAAATGCTCTGCTGGAACTGCAATAAGAGTGTGAAATACGCTGACCTGGTGTGCACTTTAGGTTGCTGCACAAGAGACTGGCTTGGAGTTTCTTTTATGTTGTCAGCAGATTCTGAAGGTTTTAACAGGCTGTGTACTCCCCTGTAAAAAACTTGTGTGACGAAAGATGCCTCTGGAGATCCCGCTCTGAAAAGTCAGGGACTTGTTCTCCTTTACATTAAACTCTTTACACCACCTGAGCAGTGTAATGAGCCACATCTGAATTCTCTGTGCAAGACCTGCTTGAAAGACGAAAATGCTGCAGCGAGACCTCCCTATGTAATAAGTAATCCTTGCTTCCAAAGGCCATCCGGGGTGAATGTGGGACTGCTCTAACCTTCAGCCTTTGAATACAGCACATAAAAACAGCTTTTGGCTACCTCTTGCCCCATTACATCCCTGCTTCGCATGCCCTCATTGAGAGAACGAGGCTCTCAGCCCCATTCAGCTTTTCATTCAGTCCTTGAAAAAAACATATCACTTGTCCAGAAATAAAAAAGGAAAATAAAAGGCACCACAGGGTGGCCACCAGCTCCTGAGGTAGAAAAGTCTGACCGAGAGGTTCTCTTGTCTGTGGATTCCTCATAATCAACGTCAGGAACTGCCGAGCATCTAATCACTGCAGCCAATCACCAAGGGCTTAGTACTCTGGTTATGTAAATGGAGTGAAATTGGTGTAGCTCATGTTTGAAGTTGGGTTTATCTATCCTTGTGCTGTGTCCCTCTGTGGATTTAACACAGGAGGAGAACACTTGCTACCTATCCTTTCACCATCCTTGCAGTGCTATAGCCAGGAATAACCTATTACTGTGTAGAGTTTGATCAGTAGTTAAGGGGATACTATGTTATAAGACCTTCGGGTAATTTAGCGACAATTTCGTTATTCAAACATTCCTGTGTTCGGGGAGACAAAGACCCTGAAACTGCAAACCATCTTGTGCCCATGTGTGCAGAAAAGACTAGCAGTGACACCACAGGCACTCAAAGGCCTTTTAGACATTGAATCCCATCTGAAATCCAACATGATTCAGGGTCCTAGCTCAATTAGGCATTTTGGTAATCTCTCAGCATTCTGAAACATAAAGGGAGCTACTTTTGAATTAAAGAAATTGAAAATAATGTGTAGCTAAAAGTAGAAGAGATTTCCTCCATTTATGGATGGCAGACTCGGGGATGGTCAGCACATTTCAACCTTGTTTGAAGCCCTGCTGTGAATCTCTGTGCAGCTTTGATCCCAGTGTAATACAGAAGTGACCAGATTTTAGTAGCTATTGTGTCAGATGGGATGATGTTGCTTCAGGGCTGAATGTGATTTGATTTTTAGTGCTGCAGAAAAACCTAATGTCAAACAGGGCAGTAGAATGTCCTTAACTAAAATTATCTCATGTGTCCTCTAGCTGTCTAAAAGATTTGCTGACACCCACCCCCTAATAAAAATAAACTACCTCAGTGCTGTTGGTGAGTCACAGAAAATCACTAGGTTTACTCTATTGATGGGCAGCTCTTTAGAAATCCCCGTTTAAACAAAAGAGATAAATGCCTTATGGAGAAGACGCCCAATTATGCAGCTGCAGAAGCAAGGGGTCACAGACTGGCCCCAGGTACAAAGCAGCTGTATGAATCCAGCCTTGTGCTGCGTAAATCCCACGGGAAGGGCTTTGCTGGAACTGTGGACCAGGTGACAGGCAAGGTGCAAGGTCATGCATAGGCAGGAGCACAGAAGGCATGTTATACCGTATCCCTTCTAAGCACACAGAACACCTTAGGCAAAGCTCAGGAGCATGTCCAGCAGGCTTCCTGCCACAGTAAGAGCCCAACCAAAATAATGCCAGGACAGGCTAACATTAGAGCACAAGTCATGTTAAGGTCTGACTGGGGTGTCTCTTGCTAATTGGTGAAAAGGAAGTGGGCTGTGATCATGCATTTCATTCTTGTGGACTCTCTCTTAGGTTACAAACTGGTGTGACATGAGATTACGAGAGTCCTGGAAAGTAAATACCCACTAATACCTCATTATGAACTGTTAGACATTTATTCGGATTGGTTTAAGCTGAGAGGACAGCTGGACTACAGTGGTTTAAAGAAGGAAGCAAATACTACTAAACATTGCCAGGGTCTTCTCTGCTTCTTAAAGGTATTTGTGGGGTTGTTGTCTGTTGCCTCATATTACTACATCTACCAAATAGAGGACTCAAGTCAGAGGCTCTCCTCAAAGGAGTAGCCTGCGCTAAAGCTGGCCACCTTGCTGGCTCCAGTTCTAAGTATCGAAGATGCACTTCTTTTAACTTTGTGCCATTAGACCTTTGGTTATTTTAATATTTGTCTTTGCTTTCTTTTGTGTTTAAGGGTAGAAAAAAATGTATAAAAGCCTCTAAAATGCAACAGAAATATCTGATACTGGGTGTAACTCACAATAGCTGTCTAGCTATGGTAAAATCAATAAAAGAAATCAGCTTTCAAGGCTTACAATTTCAGCATGGCCAAATGCAAGGTCATACAGTAAGGAAGAAAGAAATACAGTCCCATCAATAAGTAACTGACTATTTCAGGGGTAATAATGGCTCAGAGAAATTTAGAAGGCATACAAGTAAGCAGAACACAGTTAAAATAATCCTTATGTGCATAAACAGAAAAATAGCACATAGGTTTAACAAGACTGGGTGACTTGCATTTGACTTGCTGCAACTGATTCTGGAAGACTTGTGTAGATTTGGAGCTCAGAGCAGCCCAGTGAGGATATCAGGGGAGCAGAAACACACTCTGTATTAAGGTCCAATGATTCTGTGTTATAACAAAAGTAGGGAATTATTTTTATCATCATCAATACAAATTTTATGGTATTAAAGGTACAGGTGATCTCTAAACGTCATATTCTCTTCTGTAGCCCTAGTACACACTATGGGGGCTGTCTAACACTTAATAAGTGTGACTATTTGGACTTCCTATATCATCAACCTCAAGCTAAATCCTTGCAGCACAGCAAAAGACAGCTTTGCAGTCTGCAGGGCTGGATTTAAGAAACTTTTGGAATAGCTCAATATACCTTCGTTCTGTTTGTCCATACCGAAGCACCTAATTTACTGTGATATCCTGAAATCATCCCAATACCAGCTGAGATTTAGATAAAAAGTTCAATCAGTTTTATTTGACTGAACTACAAATATAAGAAAATAACTACTGAATTTGGAAAACAGATGCAAAGTTATAGCTCAGCTCATTAACTACCTGCACTTGGATATTCCCAGGGTCTTCTTCTTTTCTGCTCAGCTGTGGACTGACAGGACAGAGTCACAGCCTGCTAGAGCTCAAAGTAATCCCTCAAATGCAGCTAGAGCCACGCTCCTCTGGGTTTGTCTCCTCTAAATTGGAATATCTCACCCGGAGCAAAACGGTTCCTCCGAAGTTCTAAACTGGCAATGGGTTACAGGGAGTGTTAAGGCACCACTGAGAAATGACTGAATTCCACAGTATTGATAAATAATTTAATTAGGTTATCAATTTATGGGCCTATTGTTGATGAAAAAAATGCCTGACACAGATCGGGCAGAGGTGCTGTTGAAATGAAACCTCATGCTGGGTGACCTAGATAGAATTACGCACCAACTGGATTCATTCAAGAGTGCAACTATATCCCTGCTTTACATATTGGTTTGTGACCAAGTGTTGAGTCATTTCTGAGTTTTCAGGAATCTAAGTATGTAAACTCCCTGGAACATAGAATTCTAGAGCAACTTCAAGATAGCCCATTATTAGATTTAAATAGGGACTAGTAGCCAGGCAAACTTGGTGAAAACTTCTGTCATCCCAGCTGTTTGGAGGCAATCCCAGAGAAACAGCAAAAAGAGTGGTCTCTTCGGTCTGGTATAGAAAACTCCAGTCACTGGAAGTTAAGCCCGGAGAAATTTATATTCAAAATGCAGTGCATATTAGCTGTGACAAGACTTACCAGCATTCAAACTGCCTTACTAGGCTTTTCAGCCCAGTCAGTTTGTAAACTATGCTAACAACCACAGCTATTAGACATGATGCAGGAAGTAATTCAGAGAAGTTCCATGTCCTGGATTATGCAAGAAATCACATGAGATGGTCATGATGTAGGAAGTCTAACCCAGAAAACTTAAAAAACGCATCCCACTTGCTGAGTTTGGTCTGTACTTTGTCAAATCCAGAGTCTACTATGGGAAAAGGTGCAGATGTGCACAGGAAGGAAAACAGGTGTGTGATCCCTGCCTGGATAATCACGGAATTCCTGTTCTGGACTGTACTACAGGAAGTGCCAGTGGGGAAGTAGTTTTACATCCACTCTTCCTTTAATCCTATACATCCATGTGTACATATTTCAAAAGATTCCCTAGTATGGCGATGGTAAACATAATCTAGACACTCTATGTATCACTAAATCCTTAACTAACCTTGTAATAGTTAAGGCTTCTAATAGCATCTTCCTCCAGACCTTTGAAACCTTCTTGAGTGCCTGATCAGCACTGCAGTCAGAGCTCAGAAATCCAGAGTTCAGAACCAGTGGAGGGTGCAGGAGCAGGGAGACTTACTCACACCACAACTGGCTCAGATGTTCTGCTAAAAGAAGGGCTACGGAGAGGAAACATGTCACAACTTTCATGCTTTTAACTCCATGGCATTGTTATTTGTCTCCCCTGCCCTTAAATATACTCCTTCTTACATGTCATTTGATCCTTTATAAATTTACCTAGAAGTTTCCACTCATAACAGCCCACGTTAAAAAAAACACAACCCACAGAGATGCAAAATCAAGAGTTCAAAGGCTATCTGAAAGAACATGCCTGAAAGGAACTTGTTTCAGCACTTTCTTATATTGCAACACCATTTCTATTTGCATAATCACATGCTATTTTTTTTTCTAGAGCTTTCCTTCTCTCAGTGCTCAAGACAAAAACTATTCAGGCACTGGCTCAAGGTTCTTTAATGAGTCTGTCTGATATATAAGATCTCTACCCAGTCCTTGCTGGGAGGAATAGCAATAAGTTTTTCTTCTACCATCTCATTTTACAAAATATGGAGGCAATTAAAGAGACTAGCTTCTTATATTGGGTGTTTAAAGCACTAACAGTTGATGCTGGGCACAAGAAAGTGTGAGTGAAGCAAGGGATGAGCACTGAAGAAGGGAACTGAGTAGATGGATGAGATCTTTGAACGGAGTTAGATGAGAAATTCAGAGGGATGGAAGGAAAGGGATGGGATTGCTGAGCAATTAAAGTAGAACATGGGTACAAAATTGGTAGGAGAAACAAGCAGGTTCAGAACCTGTAGCTCTCCCATGAATGCCTGTACAGTAGTTTTGCTGGTTTTCCCTTAAAGGTCACTTTTCCTCTGTGGTGCACAGAATACCATTGCTCAGCCACTGCTGTCTGCTGGAAGCTGGAGCTGGCCTGGAAGGCTGCTGAGGAAAGCCTGGTTCCCTAGGGCAGCTGCCTGTGGGTGTCTGCTGGGTCATGGAGGCGTACATGGAGGAAATGGGGGTTGCACAGGAGGAGTGACAGCTATTTGGAGATCAAAAAGTAAAATTATTGTGAATAAACGGTGTATTGAGCTGACTAGACAAGGGAGTGGTCTGTGTGGAGGGCACCTCTGAAGGGAGGTTGGAGCTGCCCGAGGGGATATGTGAGGTGAGGGGAGATGGCAGCACATTTCAAGCATGTTTCTCCCCTCACTTTTGGAGGCACAGGGAATTCTGGCTCCAGGTGCTGTCTCAGGGCCGGAGTGATGGGACACGGCTGCCGAGGCCTAGGCCTGTCCAGGGCTGGTATGGGGACCTCTGCCGACATCACCCGCCGCACCGGGGAGCTCTCGCCTCTTTTTTGAGGTAACACTTCACACTGAAGGAGGCCCAGACTCTGCCATTTCGGAAGCGCTGCGAGCCGCGGCGGAGAGAGACCACGGCTGTGGAGAAGGAGAAGGCTCTGCGATAGGCCTGCCGCGGGCTGGGGCGCCATCTTGTGCCCGCCGGGCGGGCAGCGGCAGGGTCTGTGGATGGCCGGCATGTCAGCCTGAGGCTGCGGAGCCCCCAGGCCAAAGGTGCTCCTGTCTGTACCCTCAGGAAGCTAGGTGCATTAATAGAAAACTACCTCTGGAATACTGCTGGGGGTTAAGGACAGTTTGCTCCATCGTTTTTCTTTACCCTGCTAATGAGTCATTTACCAATGTGCCCAAGGGACCTGGGAAAAAAAATAAAATATATGGGAAGGTTAAACACCAGTCTCTCACAAACTAGCTTTTCTGTGCATTGTAAGATAAACACTGGGTTTACAGCATCAATCACTGCATAGCAGATTCCTGGGAATAAAACACTGGTAAGGATTGTCTAAATCCTCGTATCAGGTCCCTTTATGTTGGAGGTAACTGCTGAATATATGTTTAATCCAGAAAAGCCCCCAGGCCCTAGGCTTTGTAGCACCAGCCACAAAACCAATTTCCAACAAACCGAAGTGTTGCATTAAAATCTAGAGCTCTGGCATTTGGACATGGCATAGGATGGGGTGGAGAAACAGCCTTTGGGCCTCATGTCACTCCCAGCCATCCTGGGATATGAACTGGTCCCACCAGGCTGAACAGGGAAATAAAGCAAAATGCTGAAACAAAATAATACATCTCAACATTTATTGCTAATCACTATTCAAAGTAGAATCATAGAATGGTTTGCGCTGGAAGCACTTAAAGTTCATCTAGTCCAACTACTCTTCAAGGACCAGGTACATCTTCACCTTGATCAGCTTGCTCAGAGCCCTGTCCAGCCTGACCTTCAATGTTTCCAGGGATAGGACATCTACCACCTCTCTGGGCAACCTGGGCCAGTGTTTCACCATCCTCATTGTAAAAAAAATTCTTCCTTATATCTAGTCTAAATCTTACCTCTTTTAGTTTGAAGTCATTACCTGCTAGTCCTGTCACAACAGGCCCTGACAAAAACTTTGTCTCCAGCTTTCTTCTAAAGCCCCTTTAAGTACTGAAAGGCCACAGTAAGGTGTCCACAGAGCCTTCTCTTCTCCAGGCTGAACAACCCCTTAATAAGTAGAACAGCTTCAGGTGGGGAAGGTGAACCTTGTCGGAGTTCTCCCTCAGAAAGGTCACAACTAGTCATCATGGCAGTATCACCACCCATCACAGGGCAGGTATTTAAACTGGGTTAGGCAGCAAGTCAGGCTTAGCCACCTGTTTAACAACAGAGCTTACAAGTTGAAAATGCTTTTGGCTAGTTCATCCCTGGGTGCTCAAGCCCAGCATCTTTCCTTTGGCCAGGCCATGTGGGTGAGTTCCCACCAAGGCCTGTGGGTGGGATGTGGCACTTGCTCGGGCCAGCTGGGTGAGGGAGGAGGCTACAAGGGGCAGCAGGAAGGAGCATCACACACCTGTGAATGGCAGCCCCGTGGAGCAGGGAAGCTTCATCTGGCATTATTTTCCCAAGCCTATGTGAGCCATTGGAACAGTGTTCTCAGTCCTGTGAGATGTCTCCTGTCTGCAACTACCCAACTTTCTGGATACACAGAGACACACCAAGGTACCTAGACCCTTAGCAAAGCCTTTGAAGTGAAGGTCTCGGGTTAGCTAGAGATGGCCTGCCTCTCACCAGGCCAGTTCACACCTTCACTCTCAAGGAGATACCTCCCAGCTGATTTTGAAATATCTTAAGCTGTCTCCCTCTTACTTGCACGAGCTACCTGGCAGGCTGAGGATTCCACTAGATGGCAGGACAGTTTAAGCCCTTGCTGTTCCTACCCAAACCACTTCAGAGCAAGTGCCTTGGAACCCCAGTGGGCTCAGCCCCACTGATTAGTGCTTTGTGGACCCTGGGGAACCCACACGCATCCATGGTGGGCCTGGGGTTCATGCTCACTGAGCACAGCAAATATGGCCTGTACCAAACCGGTGGAGAAATCCTTGCAGAAATCTCTGTTCAACTCGTTTTCATGGGCTTTATCACATATAGAGTGCCAGCAGACAGAAGGGAGGAATACAAAGCAGTCCCAAGTAATTTGCTACATCTTGAAACATTCTTTTTTGTATGTATGATATATAAAGGGTATTTGGAATATGTGATGCTAAAGTGTAATTTAAACCTCTTCTAGCCTGTGGTCTGTTGTAAATTTTAATTTAGGTAAGTGCAGTTATATTCTTTTGTGGGATCACCATTGTGTGAAAGCTGCACCACAGAGAAGTGGCCACTGTGGGTCAGACACAGGTTTATATAACTAAATACGATGTCTTGGATAGTGCAAAAATATATTACATTTTCATGGACATTTCTTTGCTTCCCAGCATTTGTGTTCACGTTCCGAGTTGCAAATTTTCTGTATGTTTAGGAATTCATGACTTAAAACTAAAGTTGTATATAATTCACACTATAGTTAGTATGAAACTGATCATTGTCTTCAATGACAATGAAATTTGGCCTGCACCTTGTTGTACTATCAATGATTTAGAAAAATATTTTTAAATATACCACCTTGCAAACTGCTTTGCCACTCATTTCATCCATCCAAGCTCAGACTATGCAATATTATGTCAGAATGATGGTATAAGGAACAGATGGAGATAGCTGTATCAGGAATCATAGCAATTAAGCTTCATTTTTAAAAATGCTTAATTACTTCTCTTAATGTTTCTGAGAACATTCTAATAATCAGTTCCCTAGCTCAAAACCTATTTAGTTCTTTATTTCCTTCCAGAGAACAAATTGAACTTTCCTGGTTTATAGCAACAAAAGATGTGCTTCAGCACATTCATCCACCTTGGAGTTTCTGATGAAGTGCTGACCTAAAAAAAATTACCTTCTTAATGACAATTGGAAAAATCAAGGCCAATTTTCTGTATATTCAAAGTACCTAAATTGGTTTAGATATGCACAATGAAGTTATGGTGGGGGGGGTGCCCTGCTTTCCTCTTCCTCTTCCTTTTCCCTTTCCCTTTCTCTCTCCCTCTTCCTCTTTTTCTCCCTCTCCCTCTCCCTTTATGCAGAGTGGCTAAGAATGAATAATTACTTCAGTAAATTCTAAAATTTGGACACAACAAAGTTACTTTTTTTCCTTGGTAGTAAACGAAGTTCTTTGCTTTATAAAAGCCCAGGACAGTGCTGTATGCTGATGAAAAAAGATGCAACTTCCTTTGCTACACTTGCAGGAATGGAAATTGGGATTAATGCATTATAATACCAGATTAGCCTTAATAGAAGTTTGCCGCTGTAATTTATCAAGCTAATTAAGTATGTACCTAATTTTAGGCACTAAGTAGTTCTATTGACTTCAGTGAGGCTAGTCTGCATTTAAAGTGGAGCATGTTTTAAAACACTCTGCTGATTCAGGGCCATAACTTTGTTAACCCTGTGGATTAAGAGAAAGCACTGTCATCAACACCCGTTATTGGAGCTAATGGGAGGGTGGTATAACCCAGATAATGGTTGAAAGTGGATAAACTGGCTCAGTGAGAAATATATTCAGAAGCACTTAGTTCACTCTTTACAGGCTCAGCCAAAGTTTAGTAGGACTACTACCTATCTTCAAGATACTAACAAGAAAATGAACCAAAGCTTTCCCAAATTTAGTTGTGCTTAAGACAGTAACTCTGCCTAAACCCTGGGCTACTGGACAGCACAGCATAGAGACCCCTGGAGAACTCTGAAGGGGGTAGCTCCTGTCTGGCTGAGTTAAGTGTAATACCGAACTAACAAATACTTCTGGACCATAGTTTATAGGACACCAGCCAGTGTTTCTGGTTCTGTGTATACTGGTCAGAAATGCGCAGCTGGCTCAGAACTGGAAAGGTTTATTTGACAAAATCCAAGGTATAACTAGATACTAATTTTTTATATCCAAACTGACTACAGAAGAGCTCTTTCATGCAGCCTGGACTAACAGCTGTTTAGACACAAACTGTACATCCACATGGCAAAAAGATGTTACATCTGTAACTTGATTAATCTGCAACTAGGTAGTACACAGGCAAATGAGGACTGTACATGTGACCCACGTATTATAGATGAAATATATTTATCCTGCATTGAGTTGCATTTTAAATCTTCCTGTTAGTCTCTACTTCTCATGCAGTTTTTCTATTTTTCTGTTAAAATTCTTCTTTCTGTGCAGTGTGTTTGCTATGACAGGTTCACACAGCTTAAGTACAAACTAAGCACAAGTTTTCCAGTGTTGAGTGCCCTTGACTAGTTCTAAGTTGTACGTCTGTGGGCAGTTAACTCCATGCATGTATATAGCTGTGTAATGATTTCTATAGTTTAGCACATTAATAATTTGCTCATTTCAGCTGGTTCATAATTGGTGTTTTAATAGTAAAAAACTTCAAAGCCTTTTGGATTATCAAATTGCTTATTTTAAGCTTCTATTCCTATAACCCAAATTCTAGTGTCTGTATTCTGTAAGAGAAGAATCTAAATATATCCAGTGCTGCATCTGTGAAAGAGGAGAATTCAATATAGGCCATGACCCAGAAGAGCACTTTAGCTTATGCTCCACTTAAAGCATTCTGTTTTAGTAGTACTCAGCTACTTATTTCCGTGGGATCATTTTGACTTCTTAAAATTGAACAATTTTATGTATCATGATGCTATAGAGGAGGCCTTAAATGGGACTGCAATCCAGAGTAAGAGTGTGTACTACAAATACAGTTAGTTCTGAGTCCCTCTCCACTGTGAATTTCAACTCTGGTTCTCCAGTGTCAGCTACTTCAGTCTCTCAGACATTCTTAAAGTCACCTGTTTTGCTCCAATGGAGTAAGTTATTTGACCTTTCCAAACCTGAAAGGAATTTTGAATACTGTACTTGTTAAATGAGTACAGAAAAGTGGAGGGAAGCGAGTGTCAGTTCAGTTGGATGACATTGAATCCTTTACTGAATGGTCCCCAAAAGACAGCAGATGAGTAAATGCACACTAGGAATGGGAGCTCCTCTTGCAAAGGCCTCTTGCAAGCTCTCTGCCCGCTATAAAATAGACAAATATTTTATAGATGGAATACCGGTCAAATGTGGAATGTACCCATCAGAGATGCTTCCTCTGATGACAGCCCAGCAGAGAGCTTTTGTGGGCAAACCCAGCACTTGATTGTTGGTGTGGTTAGGTTTCAAGAAGTACATAAAAGGCTGCTGCCCCAAGCTGCAGTAAAGGTGCACGTCTACATGAATCTTAGGTCTCCCACAACAAGAAAATGAATGCTAAGTATTTTCAGGAGCATGACCTCTGTAACAAACCAATGTCTTTCTATAAAGAAAAACCTTAACTTAAAAATCTGTAAGAATCACCATTGGAACATCTTAATTGTCGTCAAACAATAAAGCAAAAACCAGATGAAATAAAAGCAATATGTCTTCAGGGGTTTTAAGTCCTGTCATACTGGAAAAGCATCAAGAAATCACCAGAAGGCAGAAAAGATGATAGCTGTTTAATTTCCACAGTGAGATTAAACAATTTTAATCACTTACAAACATGGCTACTTTATTTTAGGTACACGTGAACAGCTACAATATTCAGCCTGAAAACAGAAATGACAGAAGTGGCAAGACTGCTGAGAGTGAGAGAACTGAGATGATCTGCCATAATTGAACAGAGTTTAAAGAGAGTTTGAAAACACACTGTTGTTTAAGTAATATACAAAAACTTTTGGAAACAGGAGTGAAAATAATTGTTTCTGGTTTGTTTTTTTTTTATTTCTCATACCCATTTACATATGCCTAATGAGAAAAAACCATCTTAATAGATAAATTACAGGGAATGGCTGTAAACTTAGATATAGTTAATATCATCTTAAGTTGTGCAGAGTGCAGAAACCTCTGTGTCAGAAAGAAGCAATACTGGAAAATTAAGAAACAGGATTTTTATTTTGAAGCAATCATTAGGTGGTGATACATCTGCTGGGTGTATTAATTGAAACTGTCAAAGAAGATTAGTTAGGATGAATACTATAACCATGAGTAAGCCTAAAGCAGGAGATATATTCTTTAGTTCTCTTCCCATTTGGATGTGTAGAACATTGGTTTTGAAGGATGACAGTAGAAAAAAACAGTAGTTCCACATTAATGTCATCTAGGTACAAGTGTGTTGCAAAATCTTGTCTGTGCTGCTAAAGTTGCTACTGCACTTCAGAAGGGGTGACGGAGGGAAACTGGAAAGTCTGTCGATGGGTTTCATTAATCCAGCAGTCCTTAAGTGTTAGGAATCATTGTTTTTTCCTTCCGCCTCTTGACTTTCCAGCAAGGCTTTGGATGATGACACTTCTCCACCCTCTGCTCCTTCATCTAAAAAAGAAACAATTATACGTTTATACCACACACGTTCTCACAGCTCTTTTAATGCAGTCAAATGTTTGGGTTCACTGATCATCTCTGATTGGATTGGCTCTTTATTACCACACTACATGCTACCACATTCATGGGTGCTGTAAAAAGAGAGATTACCTTGAAAGGTAAGGCACTTGCAGAGGCATCTTCCAAAAGCAATTGCCTATTGTGTGGATTTGCTTGCTCCTTGCACACACTGATCCATGTGCATTTGGTTGTAAGAAACAGATGGGAGTAAACTTTTTATTACTGTTATTCTTTTTTTTTCTTTTTTTTTTTCTGGGTAATTTCCAAAGTCAAGTTAGAATATTGCATTCGGCTGAGCATTGCTTGGTTTCAGGTAGGTAATATTACAGCTTATGAACGTGCCAGTTATCTGGCTGACCTTTTTTGCCAAGAAATACATATGAGAATTCACCCTGTCTTCACAAGATAAGGGGATTTTTTTGTTACGCTGATTTGGAAGTTCACTCTTCCATAGGTTAGCGTTGAATGCTTACATGACTGGTATAAGTAAGAGCTCCCCAGCATGCACAGCCATAAGATGAAAAGTTCCACCACATCACTTTTGATGCTCAAATTCTCTCACTGAGAAATAGGAACTCCTCTTGCCTTGATTTCTTTGCAAAGCATAATAATGTTCACACTGCCTTCAGGTCCCACGTGGCATTACTAGCCCTATGAGAACAGTTTGTGTACCCAAATCTGAGACAGCCCATAGCTTTTGGGGGCAAGGAGGGGTCTACTCAGCATATCTGGCTGTACCAACTTCCAAGTCTTATCCACTTTAATGGCCATAATCTAAGGGTCACATTTTCAACTATTTCTCATGGAGACTTGCTGCAAAATATCACAATCTCTTCTTCAAACAGCCAAGAGCCAATATATCTTGGTCTCTACAAACCATGGCAAGTAGCTACCACTGTATACAATTCACCAGCTAAAGGTCTTGGCAGAAATCACTTGATGTTATAAGTCTGCTCAGACTTTTGGAGGCTTCAGAGTTTTATACTGATCAATTAAGAGTCATTTGACACCCTTCATTATTATGTGGCACAGCGCTGTTGAGAAAAGGGGGACAGAACAGTCTTCTCTATTGGCCATTTCTGTGTGGGGTTGGATGCGGAGTCCTGCAGACAGGGTAGAGGTAATCAGTTCACTAGAAGAAATCTAATATCTTAGATGGTAACAGTAAGGTGCGTGACAGGTGCTAAGAAACTGGGTGTATCAAGATAGTTAAACACAGTCACCTAGAAAAAGATCAGCAAACAGTAAGTTACTGGCAGAATACTGCCCCCTAAAGCAGATTACCAAATATGAGAGGCCCGTACTGCCTCTTTGCTCTCAAACTTCTTGCAGACTCCTTTTCAACCTTTGGATCACCGGGGACACCAGTCAGTTGTTTAACAGGGTTCCAGTGTGGCCTCCCACCAGAGCACCTGTGGGAAGTCTCAGCCCTCTAAAACTTACGCACCGTCAGAGGATGCTCAGACAGGATACAGGTGGTCTTCACTTCAGAGTCAGGCTCTGAGATAAACAGCAGGTGCCAAAATCTCTCCTGTATACCCCCCCGAGAACATTAATTTGATGTGGCTTTCAGAATACGTGGAAATTTATGTCACATAACTTTGACCCTTGTATATTCATAAAGAATATATGCAAAGTCTCTTTTCTCTTCTAAGACAGACAAAAAGTATTAGCATGTCGTGTTCCAGACTGCTATGACAGCAGCTGATAGCATTTTAGAAAGAGAGGAAACGTATGATCCAGTGAGCATTAGCTATACTTGAAGCAAGATGGAGAGAGTTCTTTTCACCATTTCCCATAAACTTCATTGAATCTTTCAGTGTAGAAAAAAATAGGGCACGCTTTATATAGCCACATCTTCCATCTTCTCCACTTCTCTCATTTATCCAACCATTTTGTTCTGAGCTGGAAATGGCTTCCATTTTTTTAACAACTTATTGTTAAAAACAGAAACAGGCAAAAAGAGATGCCTGTTAGAGCCCCAAATGATTCACAAACTGTTTCCCTGTCAGAGCATTTGAGCTTCCAAACTTTTTTTTCCATTTTGATGAACTCTCCTTGTTTTGCTTGCTGCCATAACTTGCAACTCAATGGGGCTGCAATTCCCATCTGATGCTTGTGGAATTCCCAACCTCAAAAAGCATCCAAGCAGTCAGAGTGGACCTAACTCTATCTAGTGTTCATTTCCTATTATCACGACTGCAAAGTGCTGATGACACAAACTGCTCCTTCCAGGCGGGCTCTGGCACAGCTATGAGCCAATGACAAAAGGAAAGAATAATTCCACGCTCTTAACTGTTCTTCAAATCCTGGCAGTGCTGGTCCGTGTATTTGTAAGAAAGCATCAGTACATTTTGCTAAAACTAATGTAGATGTGTTTCATTTCTTCTTCTTAATGCATTGGATGGGCACCGGGAGAAGAGGATTATTCTGTCTTAAGGGCTAAGTACTTATATTATGCTGTGCTGTAACATTTCTTTTAACAAGACTTTCACTCTTTCATGTTTATTTTTATCCAGGAGGAAAAAAAAAAAAAGAAAAAAAGATCGAGGAGAGAAATTTTGCATGCTTTAAATGTATATTCTTTCTGACTACTAAACTTTCTAGAGGCCAAAATGAGACAAACACGAGGAAGTTATCTACAGATGCTGTATTCTTTTGTGCTTTGTTTAGCATGGTTTTATGCATCTCCCTCAACGTTCACTGCTCTAAACAACACAAGAGTTAGGTACACATAATGTAGCAATGAATATTTCAGTGGGTTGGACTGGTCACTTCACTTCCACAGCTCCTGACACTAATAACAATATAAATTCCTGTCTACCTCCCTTTTGATAAGGGAAACGGTTCTCTCCTGCTGGACCATGACCCCTGGTCAGGGTGCACAATCCGTGCCAGGCAGAAGAGCTATTTGGAGTAACCCCCTCTCCCCCATAATATTTTAAACCAAATCCTTAAAGGTTAAGTGACTATACTTTGGAAAGGATCTGCAGTGCTGCAGTTGGACACACCAGAAAATTGGTAGGGATATGTTTTTCATATTCCTGGGGGGAAAATCTCCCCTTGAAGCACAGGAGTTTTAACTGAGGCTTATCTGCCATCATTGCCCCTGGACGCACAGGGCTCCCACCATTACTCTGAATGTACTCTGACAACAGTGCGCATGTTGCTTCCCACTTGCTTTTCCAGAGTTCCACTCACTACTGCCCTGCAGCCTGAGGGTATCTGACCTTGTTGTCTTTCCCTTTTTTTCTTTATGTCCGCCCTCTGTCCTTCATAAATCTTTGCCCTCTCTTTTTGCAAAAGCTATGCCTCCTTCCAGCACCAATTCAGATTCTTATTTTCCTCTCTTTCCCAGGGTCAAGCCGGGGTGTGGTCATTCAATCCCTTCTCAGTCCTCCTGGAAGCGATGTTTCTACCTGCTGCCTTCTTCACCAGCAGTCCTTCAATAGACACATATTGGGTTTGGATTACAGGACCCCAGATACATTAATATAACCTAAATCATCAAAATAAAAACAGCTCTAATCAAAGGAATCCTCCTCACCTGCCATCCCCAGCCTCTAGGGTGCTTTAGGAGGCTGTAAATTCTAACATTTTATAATTGCTTCAGGCAACATAGAAGCAGGACATAGATCCTCAGAACCTAGGAATCCCTCCTGTAATTCATGAGCTCCCCACTCCTCAGCACAGGCCTGCCTTCCCCTGTGCTGCACCCATGCCATTGCTGCCCCTGGAAGTGAGACCAGTAGCTGTGGTGGCATTTGTCATACCAGCAACTGTGATGGTCATAAGAAGAAAGTTACTTCCAAATTCTCAATTCATAGGCATTAGAAACCAGATTTTCCGAATCTGAAAATCCCCCCGAAAGTAAAAAGAACTCAAATGTAAAGCTGGTGTTGATTAAGCCTGTGCTAATCAACAGAGCACCATATTAAACCAAAGGACAGGCCAAAATACAACACTGGTCTCAGACAGCAAAGCTGAAAGCCAAATAGCAGGAGTGAATCACTGTAAGCTCTATAGTTAATGTATATGCCTGAGTTAGGATCATAGCTGCAATCAGATTAACAGGGCAGCTTGCTGTTTTGTGCTGAGTTATCTCAGTGCAGGAGCAGACCCTAATTTATAGCTGAGTGGTGGTTTTACAAGTTGCCCAGCAAACGCAACTGCGTTTGCTCTTCCTCAGGAGAACTGGAATTCAGTTCCCAGCACCTCTCCCCAGGCTGCTGTACTCTGAGTCCGTGGGTGGATATGGCAGACATAGCATGGGTTAAAATTAATTTGTCTCCTCAGGAAATACAAGTGGTTACTGCTTTGGAAGGTTGAATTTAATAATGAAGAAAGAAGTATTAGTATGGACACCAAAACTGCACGGTGGCAGAAGCCTGAAAGAGAAAGCAAAGGATGACTGCATAAAAATGTCCATTTCTTGAATGCGCAAGCATTACCTTCTGAAACGGAGAGCTCAGCCAGTTTGTGTGGCAGATCTGAAGTCCCAGCACCAGCAGGAGAGCCCAGAATGTCTGGTAAGGCGTTCCGGCGGCCTGCCCGTCCTGATGCTGCAAAATCTGTGACCACAGGCTCCACATCAGTCATTGCTGACTCCTTTCCTCATAGCAACATCTGCATATGGAACAAACATAAGAAGAAAATAGCTGTAGCCCTGATGGATGCTAACCACCTGCTCAAAAACGTAATAGCCATAGGCTTTGTCCAATGGGTCTTTTGTTATTAAAAGCCATAGATTTCAATATTCAATGCTTGAGCTTTATTTGTGCCCCAAAAAAAAGATAGATAAAAGAGTCTGTATGTTTCCTCACATCACCAAATCTGTACCTACAAGAAACCTGTGGAGAGGGTCAGCAACAGCCCCTTCTGCCAGCCACTTGTCTTTTTATGACCTGATCCCTCTTTTCAAGTGGTTTTGCCATACAAACACTCAGAAGGGAACCGAAACTCTATTTTGTCATATTGTCTCTATGAAGCAAAGCATGTTTTCTTTATTATGAATATTGTTGAGATTCTTATGTAGAATCCTGTTAGAAGAAACTCCTTTTACAGAGGAGAAAATTATACAAAAAGACCTCTCAAAAAACAAACTAAAACTCTTCATAAAAATTCTTTATCTTGCAGACATCAAACCATTTGTTTTCCTCTGTTCCTTGTTAGCTTGGTTTAACCTCAGCTTGTGCACGTGACTTTTATCTAATAAATAGCTGAATCCCGGAAATAATAGAACTAATAGTGCTCTGCTCCCTCCATCCCTGTCCCAAAGCCCATTGAACTGAATGGAAAAACTGCTGACCGAAGTGGGCTTTGGGTCAGGCACACAAGTGTTTGCAGGACACCGGCTGAAGTGAGAACACCTGCAGCAAGAGGAGGTGATACTTGGCTGCAAGTGGCCCACAGGGACAGCATGCGAAAACTGCCATTAGCAACTGTACAGAATCACAAAGAACAAAGAATCACAAAAGACTATGAAACCAGAATTGTACACAATATTTTCTGATAATTTACAGACTAATTTCTAGTAATTAGTCAGGAATTGTTCAATTAGAAACAGTATTTTGTGTTCTGTGTGCAATGTGGGAACAGGAGCCTTGTCTCTGTGTAAATATGGTGAGTGCATTGTATGGGAAGGGACACGTGTTGGGCTGCAGACTGATCTGATGGAAGGCTGTCAGATTCTGGTTGACAACTGGCTGTATTTAGCCTAAGATTTGAATAAGGAAACTCTTAATCATTTTATTGTTGTTCATATAAGACGCAAAGCATGATAGTCCCCTTATAAAATTTCTGCCAAGGTTGGGAAAGATCAGTGCTCTTGTTTCATGGATAGAAAAACAGAGGCAGACAGAGATCAAACAAGACTTGCTCTGATGTGCAGGGAGGGAGGGCAGAAATTTGATTACTGATGCTGACCTGACATTTCCATCACAAAGGACATTTTCTTTTTCTCCCTCAAAGTGCCCTTCAGCTGTGTCCTCCAAGAACAGGAATAAATATTCTTAATCTTCATTGTATCTCTAAATACTTTGTAATAAAATAAATGAATCATTCTTGACAAGAAACAAAGACGTGAGTTAAAACTGCAAGTCGGAAAGATGACTTAAACATGCAAATAAACCACTTTCTTTAAACAGTGAGTAACTGAGAATTCTGACTTGGAAATTCAGTAAAAAGTTCCTGTCTTCCATGAAAACAGTCAGCTGGAGTCCAAATGGATCTTTCCCATATGCGGCAAAAATATAAGAACTATATATGGACATTCAAGGATGTAACTTTGAGAAAAAAATACAAGGTAGTTTATCACCATTCTTGACTGGATACAGCATTATACTCTGTATTCATTAAAATGGGTGCAGCTAGGACTTGACATGAAATATCAAGATAAAGAGAATGAGCCTATATTTACAGACACAGACTCATGGCTTTTTGTGGGTGCTCATATTTACTGAAGTGTAGGTGTCCCAAGTATATTTCTCCACATGCTCATCAGAGCAAATAAACAGACTAAATTACATATCAGGATAGAAAATACTTAGGATCTCCTTTTGCTTCAGTTAAATTTTTCCTCAAATCTGTCTTGTGGATTTGATTATTTCTCTTTTCTGTTCTGGTCTCTAATGTTTTGGTCTTTAACTGGTTACTTTTTAAAAAGAGAAAATGTGTTCTACAACTCATGCTACGTCTCTCTTTTATAGTACAGTTTCATCTTACCCACCTTGTGCATTTGTTTCAAATCCCTCCCTTTCCTCTCCAGCTCATCTCTTTCTCCCCCAATGTAATCTCCTTACATTGCATAATACTAGGCAACCCAGGAAGATAATGAAGGACACAGTCAGACATGCTTTCATGTACATTAATTTTGATTTATGCCCTTGATTATAAAAGTGCACAGAGATAAACCTAGAACATCTGTCAGAAAATCAGCTGACCATTCTCCAACAGTCCAGTAGCCATAACTTTAACATAGCTATCTAAATATAATAAAAGTATACATCCTTTCTATGTGTAGCAGTTACCATTATGTTTTCACCTTTGTTTTTTCTGTGCTGTGCTTAAAGTATTAGGGGCTGAGATGGCTGAGTTCAAAAGTTAAAGCCTACCCACTGCTCTAGCACTGGATGTTTTCTGAGGATATTTGAAAGATGAGGGACTACCCCAGTAGTCTTGGAATTGACATTACAAATCAAAACTTAAGTCCATATAGGTCCACCAAAACTCGTCTACCTCCAAACATACGATAGACCGTATTCCAAATAGCTTGCTGCTGTACTTTAGATGGAACATTAAAAAACCAAAATGCTGATTCAGGAATGTTTTAATTTTCATTCTTAAGCTCTCATTTAATAGTATTTTCTAATACCTACATCCAAGTAAGGATGTAGAGTTTCTCTACTCTTTATCTGTTTTGACCTTTAATTTTCTTAACATATCCATCAGGAAATAACTATCTTTTTGGCATTTTCATGCATCTGTTACGTGTAGTCTTTTTCATGCTCCATCACAGGGTAAATAATAATCACACTGTGCATAGCATCTATTTCCCCAATTCTACTCCTCCTCCCGCTGGCAACATCTCCTTCAGCTTCACTGAACTCATTTTGCTGTAACCATATCCAAGTTAAAGATACTTACATCATGGCAATGCCTGCGTGCAGTAGCTTCTCTCAGGTTCCAAATTACTGTTGTCATTTTTCTCCCTTGTTACTGCTCACCAGACTAATGGTACACAACTCTAAAAGAATAGTGACAGATTTCCAGGGCAAAAAGTTCCCTACTTCCCTGGCTCCCTTTATTCTGTAGCAAAAATCAGGCCACCCAAAAGCAGAAGGGAAGTGGGTGGGAACCAGATTTGAGCCAGGAAGCAGGCCGTTTGCAGAGGGTCAACAGCAGGAAGGCAGGTGGACCTCCCAGAAAAGCTCTCCTGCTAAAACTAGAGGCCAAGGGCTTTGACTGGCATGACAAATAATTAAAAAGTGTCCCAACGAGTACTCCATCAGTAATCTATGGCACAAGACTAACTTTGCAGCTCACTAGTGGGCCATGGCACAGCACTAAGGGTGTTTTCAGGAGTACTAGTTCATCTGTTCATCTGAAACGAAGAGGCCACCCAGAATGCACAACAGACCACTCCAGAGTGCAAGGGGGAAGGAAATGCTCTGCTTGGTCGAACTGGCTACAACCAAAAGTAAAACTCAATCATTGTATCTTTCAGATATTCAAGTAAATGTCCTCAGACAAATCAATGGCAGTGGGTATGGCAAACTGCCAGTGGGTTTTTGTCTAAATGAGAGAACTAGTTTGTTAATCTTTCAATCTTCTTCTGTTGACAGCATACCCAGCCCCTTCGGAGGAAATGAGTCACAAAAGCTGTTGAGAACATGTTTAAAAAAGTGACAAAGGAAAAGAACAAATAAGTCTCCTGAAACAACTTGTGTTGAGGATCAAGAGAAAAAAATGCTGCATGGTGCTCATTTGTAGCAGGTGCCACAGTCCATATTAAATGTCAGTGCTGTCTCTTCTTCCTATCTGTTAGGAAGCAGATAAATCACTACAATACATATTTGTAAAAGCTCTTTTTTATTTTGATCTTTTTACTCTCTTACACAGAGGCAAAATACTAGTTTTGTTCTGCTTGGAGGGACAAACTATTCCTCAGGAAATGTCAAAAGGTTCCTGACATTGGTATTGTTGCAACTCCACACAGAAGACTAAAAGACCAAGCACATCACTCCTAGCCACTCAGACACTTCTCTCCTCTCAAAAAGCTTTCTCTTACATCTCAGGAATAGCCTCTGTCTGCACTATCAGAGAGACCTTATGCTTCCCAAACACCATTCTTTTTGAATATCCTTTAATAAGAACAAACTGGAAAGCATCAAATCTTTGCAGAAGCACCTAAAGAATACAAAAGCCAAGTAGGACTTTTAGATCCAGATTATATGATTTTGTTTCTTGATGGTCTCTCATGGTAAGATGCATTTCAGCGTCTTACTTTGATGAGAAAGAACTTTAGTCCTTTTAGTTGGGTTTTATTTACTTATAAGTAGTGAGTGCTCCCCAAGCACCTTTACCCCAAAAGCCTGTAGGTTCTAAACTTTCTAAGTAAGGAGAACAGAAAACTTATTGAAAGAAGTGCTTCCCACTGTGCGACTGAGATAAAAACCACATCTCCTTGCCATGCAGTTGCCATGCTTTCACATCCTCTTCTGCTGCAGCTACACCCTGACGGCTTTGCCTCCCTGTCCCAAAGATTTCAGAATAGGAACATTCTTATTATACACACTCATGTAATTCTTACACTTTATCCTGAAGCATTACTGGACCATAAAAAAGGGGGAAAAAAAAAGCTAGGAACATTCATGCTTTTAAGGAAGACAAACCAGAGACTATGATGATGACCAACAGTAACCTGGGCACTTACATAACAATTTTTGTGAGAAAAAATTCATTTTTGTGGTTTTCTTTGCATCAATAACATTTGTAACACACTCACAAGCTTAATGCACACAAAAAGATAAGCAAGCAGTCTTTGCCGTATCCATATCAAATGCAGGAGTATTGATTGCTTTTGGCGCTTAGGACAAGGGACCACACATTTCTTAATACAATAAGAAGCAATATATCTAACTATATGAAAATTAGAAGTTAATCACTCAGGAAAATAAATCTGTCAGCTTTCGGGTTTTTTTAATACATCACTAAAGTTGAAACAAGAGCTCCTTTTATTATTTCATGTTAGAAAGATGATTTGGGTCTCCTGTGTCAACGGCAATGGCCTTTCTAGTGCATGTTCTCTGAAAAATTCATGCATTGTTTTCTCATGCAGGGAACCTAAATTATATCTCACCTCAGTAGATTTACAGTGCAGAAGCATGTCTGAGTCCTTCTACATCTTCTGTCTCAGTCTGGATGTTACAGCCCATATAACACATTATATTTTGGGGATGATATTTGAAGGTTTGGTATATTATATACCAGGTTTTCACTTTTGGTCATTTGCAGTGTACACAGCTGGACAGGCATTCAACACAAATGTCTGTGTGTTTCTTCTGCACTGGATACATGACCTACTCTGCACTCTTGCACCAGGGGCAACACTCTTACCTAAAATGTGCAAAAATGGTTTTCATACATGATTCTTCTAGGCCTGACCCGGACAGCCTGGAATATTCTTCTATTTTCTGCCTCAGTGATCTCAGAAGCATTGCATGAAGGTCCAAGATCTTGATCATGTTGTTCAGATGCTCATCAGTTTGGGGCACAGAATCTGAAAATCTTGGCCAAAGCTGGAGGATAAAGACAGGAGCTGATGAATTTTGCCCCTTGATGAGTCCAATTTCTAGGTAAATCTTGCCTGTGCTTTCAGGAGGAATATATTGAATATGGGGAATTATATTAAGTATTGAGAACCATCTCAAATCTTACCAATCTTCAGCTCAAAATGCAACATATATCTTAACTTTAGCTGTCTCCTGTATACAGTACCTAAAAAGTGTATGCGTGCACTTGTGTAGATAGTGCAGCTGAAAGGACTGGTGTAAACCGGTATGCCACACCAGCATTACCTGGTATGTATGGCATGGAACTGCTTTCCAAACAAATGAAACAGGATGGACTTTTTGTCTTCCTCAGACCTCTAGTTTGAAGCTTTTAGTTGAATTTTCTGACTACTTCCATAAAGCCAATACTATACTCACGGAAAAGACAAGAGAAAAACAAGTCGTGTAACTTATTAGTTACTCTGTTTTTACACTTCTGGAGAACACACGGGTACCATGGTGTAGTTCACCCTCTACAAATCCAAACGGAGTAGAACAGCTTTACTGTGAGCTGTGTTTGACCCTGAGCATGCACAGTGCTCTGATGAATGGAAGAACACCTTACAAAGCTAACAGCAGTTCTAAGTAACGGCACAATTTTGTTATTGTGAAAGATAATAATGACGAGAGGTGAAGGGGTCATGATGCTGACAACTGAATCAGAAGTTATCTGCAGCAAGTAATAAATGAAGTGGCATGAGCTGAAGGCAGTCAATATCAAGCAAGCCAGCAAGTCACTTTCCAAACGTCTCTGAGTGACCAAAAGCAATGACAGATAGAAGCTTCGGTTGACTTTATGGGAAACACAATTCAACAGGGAAGAAACTCTAATGCACCAGTTGTGCTGGAAAGAAATCAAACGTATCCCCCACTATGGAATAAGAAATGGAGCTCAATGGAAACCAACCAACCAACCTAATTCTTCCTCTTACATTTTGGCCATTCATCCTCACAGAGTTTTCATTGCCTATTGCAAAGTGTACAAATATCACCTATCCCACATACCCACAGTACACTTTCAGCCACAGAGCTCCACCCTTCCAAATCCTTTCTGGAGATTTGCATCTGGCTTTCAATCCAAGAGAACTTTGCCAACCCATAGGAACATGCCCAAGGAGTAATCTAGGAATTATTTAGAAATAATTTTTAATGCTAATTTTGCAGAGGCCCTGCAACTACAACATTGCAGTTAACTTGCATTATGATTTTTTGTATTGCCAAAGGCACATAAAGAATTGAGTATTCTTACTGTACTACTTACTCTTGTTGCTACTCGTACATGCATCACACCTTTCCTCCAAACTCTCCCATCTCCTTGTTTCTCAGCCTTTGAACTGGGAATTCTTTAGAGAAGAATCAAGAGTTTTCCCCTCTGCTTTGATACCTGCCGACCAGCATCCCACAAACTCTTCCTACAACACAGACAAGTCAACAGCTACACAAACAAGCATGTGCATATGTCCATAATGTATACTTTATCAGAAGCAGCAAAGAGGTATGATTCTCTGCTTGCCAGCTCTGTGGAAGAAAACTAATCTGACAAAGCCACTGGGAAAGACTGCAGCAGCAAAACCCAGCTTGTTGCATACTGGAGTGCACTTATACAATGCACTCTAGTAAAGAAATTAGCACACTGCAATATAAAATGCAATTGAGAGAAGATGAATTTACAGATTTAGTAGATACATGAGAATGGGGCAATCCTATGCACGTAAGCAACATACCTATATACCCAAATTCTCTTACTGGAGAAGGCCCAATTCTTCTTGAGGTCCTACTGATATCACCCCAACACTTCATTCAGACATGGTTCTCAGGGTCTCAGTGGTCTTTGCTTTCACCATGAAGCTGAAGCTCTGCATAACTATTTTGCCCCATAATTATTTATTTTGTCTCTCACTTCAATTGCTTTTCTATTCCACAAATGAATCTGGTTTCCTGAACTATTCTTCTGGCTCATCCATGAATGCTTCTGGAAAACCAATCCAAAATACTTCATTTGGCATTCTTCACTGAAGAGGATGTTGGAAAGAAAACAATGTTTATGCAATTCAATAAATATTTAGTTAGTTAATAAAATACCATTTTATTAACTTTAAAATATTATTATTTTATTAACTCAGTTCAAGGGTAGTAAAAGGTCTTTGATTTTCCAAATATAAGTGAACTATTGCAGGACAATTCTACAAAGCCATCTCAGCTTGAAGAAGAGCTGGTCAACCCAGAAGCTTTTCCAATTATATTTTTCTAACTAATAAAACTTTGTCTTGACCATATTCTTAGGCCACCACAGGTGCTGGAAAGTTCTACGAAAGCGTATTCATTCTGTTTGCCTTCAGGGGAATAAGAACCAACAGAGATCATTATGCTTTCTGCAGTAATCTGATGACTTTAAGTGAGCCCAGGCAGAAAAAGGCCATTTAGGATGTGAAGTCTAACACAAACAAATGGAGCTAACCCTCAACTCCAAGTCACCCTGCTGCGCTGAAGCACCCTTTAACGAGTTACTGCAGTTTTCTACTGCTGTGCCTGACATGTCAGTGACATGTCAGTTAACATCCACGAAGACAAAAAGTCAATAGGACATATGGCTACATTTTGAGAAGTTACGTTATGTGACTTTTCTGCACTGTCTTCTAAAATTGCATTTTAAATCTGGTCTTTTAGTTCCCTGCTCTGTGTGTTACATTTATATTTTTTTATGCTTTAGCATATATTTTTGCTTCAGATACAATATTTCTTCAATATTAAATGAATCATTTTTCATTTTCATTTCATTCTACAAATACATCATGCCTACTCCAACACAATTCTGCTCAGGTCATACCCTCCAGAGCATACCTGTTCAATCTTGGCAGCGGTCCTATTTACTGACTTTAATGAAATTACAGATAGAAAAATCTGCCCCATACCATGGTGACTCACCAAGAAAACAGACTGAGATTTGAGAAATGTGTCTTTCCTTAGTCCTATAATGTAAGTTAAATAATGACCTTGATTCACAAGACTTGCCAATTATATTTACAATAGACTAACTTACAAATAAAAAAATAAATTCAATAACATTTTACTGAAACATATACTCATAGTATAGGTTTACATTTGCTCCTGCAGTTATGCATGTTCATGTAGCTTTATCTAATTGAAAGGCGTTTTTTTCCTTCCATTGAAATTTGATAATACAGACAGGAGACAGCACTAGGAATGCACTCTTTAATGTTCAGGATCACTGGCATGGATTTGTCCCACTTGGATTTGGAGATAAGAGTTTTTTCCAGTTGATCAGATACCTGCCAGTACAGTCCCCAGTTAATTGTCAGCCCCAGAAAGTCTGTGACTGCACCTCAAGGGTCAGAGACCGCAGGGTACTTACATGCATATACAGGCACAAATGATCAGAACAAAACAAGTCTCAGATTTACTCCCCTCTCAGAAAATTTTGAGGCTGGGGGAAAAACTTACCAATATTTTTCACATAAATATACGAGGGCACAAATATTTGAGAGCATCTTGGTCTTAAATTTTCTGAGAATGAGCTAGATACATCCTGCTCAACTGAATAGCATCAATGAAAAAGAATTTCCAATAAACAAAAAAGATAAACCTGAACCCACAATCTCTTGAGGACTAATGATGGAAACAAATAGGCTATACAATTAGCCACAGTACACACTAAGAACTTTGTCCTTGCAACTTATTTTGGGTTACTTTTACTCTTCAGGTGAAGGGTTTGTCTGCAACACTTGCTCTGCCTTCCTATTTTTAGATGATTCCATTTGTTTCCTCCGTGTCTCTGCTGAAAGGATACGAGGATCACAGAGATTTACAAACCTCCCTAACTTTCATGCTAATTCAGACTGCCTCTTTTTCCTATGAGAATAGGTCTAATAGGTGAAATTCATACTAGCTATAAGCCTAAACAAGTCAGTGGAATTACACTTGGAATTCATTTGACTTAATTTCTTTAGCCTTTCAATATAGTTCTATTTTATGAAAGTGTGAATCATCTCTATTACCCTCCAATGCCCTTAACCTAGGATATTGAAACAGCCTTCCTATCTTAGAGCCTCATGGTTATAGACTAGTTCTGTAAAACAGACATATTTTGATCAAAATTCTAGTAATATATACCACAGAAATTATTTTATGGTCTCCCTGAGCTTACTTGGCAATTGAGGAAAATTACTGTCTTTCAAAAAAGTAAGCCCTAAAAGCAAATCCCTACCTCCAAATATTATAGCCTATCTGTTGTTCAACAACAAACATCAAACAGTCATTTCCAAGTCATGCACTGGGGTGGCCGTCAGATGATTTCCACACAGCTGAATTAAGGTATTTTAAATTAATTCAATTAAAAAGATCTCTCATGAAGGTAGATGGCTTTAAAAAAGTCTTTTCTATTTTGGTGAATGATCCTTCAGTAAACATGCCCTGCTATCAAAACACCTGGGTAAAGTGCTTCAAATAAGGACCAAAAAAAGTGCATTTATATGCCAAATGATGAGGCTGTGAAAACAACCAGAGATGACAAAGTAGAAAGTTAAAAGTTTGCTTTTTATAAATTATTCAGTGAAGTATGGCTGGACCCTTAAGCTATTTTAGCTGGAATGCCACCAGGCACAGAACTTTTCTTTAACTTTCTTAATCTACAAGGGCCATTGACACTTAAGGAAAAGCAGAGGGATGGAAACCAAAATATAAGCAAGCCATCAAGTCTTGTTCCTACTTGTCATACAAACAACATGAGTTGGGAGGTCCGCATATGAATCTTTTCAAAAGTTTAACAATCAACTTTCTTTTTCCTCACCTTTATTATTTTTAATTTAACATTTAGTCTGCTACATTCTGAGTGAGATGTGGGTTTAATTTTGACATGTCGGACCACAGCCCTTCTTCCACAAGGAGAGCAAGAACAACACGCAAGATCTGTCTGAGCAAATGTTTTTACTTTGCTTTCCTTTGAAGCAGAATCGGGTAGGACTTTCCTACACAAAATTTGTTTTCCACTGCAAGGGAATCCGCACTTCCACTGCACAGGGGTCTGTCAGAACCATACCATTCCTGAATTACATCAATTTTAACAAAACTTTTTTTACTAGGTCCAGGTAAGAGAGAGCCTGTTGAGCGCTGCCAAGAAGTTGCTTGCCTGTAGTCAGGGTCTGGCAGAGGGTGGCAAAAGAGTCAGTTTGAGTGACTGCAGTGACTGCGAGATTAGATGAGTGCTTTAATTGCTAGGCTCTTCATTACCTCTGAAGTTCTCACTTGCTGCCTTCATCCCTGCAAGGCTACAAATACAACCTCACTGGGTTTTCTCACCCTGGAAAGAGACTGTGTGCAGCCCCTGTGGCACAGGATACTCTCTAAAATGCCAGGAGGCCGAGAAAGCCCAGACCTTGCTCAGCTTTGTACAGGAGGGTGGTTCCTTTGTGCTCTCATCTGGCAGTGAGACCAAGATGGTCAAACCCTGGCAGCCACACAAGCCATGTAGGAGATGGGGCATCCTCCATCTCAACTGCCCCCCTTCCCTCACCCTGAAAGGTGCAGCCCCAGCCCTGCCTCCCCTTGTCCTACCCTCCCACAGCAGAAAACACTGTCCCTCCTCTTTCTCTGTCCNCAGGAGGACCACAGCAAGAGCCTGCCCTGTCCCCGCAGGAGCTCTTCCTCAACCAGCACCATGCATGAGCCTCCTCACAGAAATGCAGAAGAATGAGCAAGGCAACCCAGAAAGGGGGAGTTAATCACATCTGCCATTTCACTCACCCGCTGAAGGCACTCTGATGCGAAGGAGCGAGGTACCTGAAATGGTGTTTCATTTCCAGTTGGTTAAAGATTACTGTTCAGCGCTGACATTTTCTAGATTTTATGTTTAATTGGAAATACTACTCTTGCAAACTCCTCTTAGGATTTTGCAGCCCCCACAGCATTTGGCCAGTGTGTTTACATACCTGTGTAACACCTTGTCTGAGTTCAGGAACTGCTGAATACTCAGAAACAATTTTTTTCCCATCTGCTAAGTTAATGACCTCTTCTAAAATGTCTGTGAGCTGTGAACATTTCCTTTTTTAGCTTTGCCAGCATGATCATATTACAGTCTGGCACCCAGCAGTGCAAATTAATCTCTCTTCTTTTTTTTTTTTTTTATTCCACGCACATTCCTCAGAAGTGGATTTTTCCCCCCATTTTGTTCTTCAAGCAGAGAAAGGGAAAGGAAGAAAACAGATAGGCATTATCACTAAGTGCATCTTTTTTCAACCTGATAGTTTTGTTTCTAGACAGACTGAAACCAACACTGAGACTGTTTTGGAGGACACATTCAGCAAGGATGCATCTTTCCCAGAAATACACAGACCTAACTGCATTGCTTAATGGAAACTCCATGGCAGTTTTGTTTGTAGAAGTACGGACTTGAGCTTTTGAAAAAAAAACCTGGAAATTATACTGACTGACAAGTGCAGATCTTTGTGCGACTATGCTGATGTTGTTGTAGTATGCAAAATATTTACTCCTTGTTTTATATACTGCCACTTACTTCTGCATTAAGACCTATATCTTCAAAGGGTCAAAAATAAGGGTGTTTGTTGAGCTTTCCTGACAAGCTCACAGCCTTAGAGACAGATGGTGGATTCTCTTTTTCTAAACTCCATTCAGCACTGGAGATGAGTAGAGCCTACACCTCCTCCTTTGAGACTTGTGTGGATTTGGGTGGAGAACTGCAGATGGTGTGATTTCAGGGGATTCTTTTTGTTTGTTTGTTTGTTTGTTTGTTTGTTTGTTTCAGATGACCTCTTGTTCTTGTGGAGCTACAAAATACTACAGGCACCACAGGAACCATTTTACTCCGGTCTGCTTTGCTACATTTTTATGGCCCACTTTAAAATGAGCAGTTAAAAGTTTGGGTTTGTTTGTACCTTGTGTTTTTCTCAAAAATGCATAAAGTATCCTGAATTTTCTTGATTGCAGATAAGAAGACATGACCTTTCACTGAACATACCTGTATGCTACACTTATTTTGAAATTGTGGGTCACATTCTGTTCCTTATAACATTAAGCAAACTGGTACAGGTTCGTTCAATGAAACAGAAGTTTAGGGGAGAGCTGACAGAAAATATATCTGTGCAGAAACCCCTCCACAAAAACCTGGATCATTTATTCTTACGGTGGGGAAAAAAAAAAAGAAAGACCAAGATCTCTTCCTGCCTCAGAAGTTTTAGCACTCCTCCCTATACTATAAAGAGTCCCTCAAATTTGTGAGGACAGCGTGAAGTGTGAAGCACAAGCATCTATTTGTGCTCAGTTCAGAACTGTTTGTGGCCAGTGCTCCGTCTGACTGCTCCTCATCACAGAGCTCCAGAAACCTGGCTGTGACAGGGATGTCTCCACAGTACTGAACGTGTCAATCTGTGTTTGAAGGGCCACATGAACATTGGCTCTCCCCGGTGTTGCCTGATGAATCCTTCTTCCCCTCTGAAGAAGGAAGAGATGTGCCCACAGAAGAAGTGACCCCCATTGCTGTACTTCTCAGGAGGGAACTCCCTAAAGCACTGACAGTCACAGCCAAAGAACAGCATTTGAATGTATAAACTATTTTTTTTTTAAAAAAATCTAACCACATCTGTTCTATCAATCAAGATTCTTAGTCCAGTGTTGCTGCAGAGACCCTAGAAAGACAAAGATGACTTCTGAAGTGCATAAAGCCCAGCAAGCAGGAGAACACCGGCAAGGCTACAAACATTTAAATAATGGGGAACTTTTCTGTTTGCTTAGGTTGTTTGAAGGAGTATGGAGACAAGCGTAGCTCTTTAACTGAAGTTCATTAGAAATGCTAAAGGCTTATGAAACCTCATTAAAATATTTCAAAAACAGCCTAAAAGAGGTAGAGAACACAAACGGTAGAATACAGCAAATAAGAGCATAAGAAAAAACCTACTTACACGACAGGAAAAAGGGGTTGATGAATACCAAAGGCACCCAGAAACACTAGAACACAATCTCCATGTTTGGCTTCCAGCTGACTACAGCAAAATGCCACGGGAAACTGAACTGTTGCCAAGAGGGAAATGAAACTCAAATACATTTAAAATAAATAACTAGACTATAAATTCACATACAGGAGCACATGCCTTACAGGTAGACTTCTGGACTTCAGCCTTTCCATTCAGGTCATTTCTGAGACAAAAATAGGTCCTTAGCAATCATGTCATAAAACAAATTTTCCATCCTCCTGTTAAGGAAGGTGAATTTCTGCACCAGCTGTGCTGCTATACTGACCCCAAAGTTGGCAACTGCTGCCTGGACACCATGTCAGGAAGCAAGTTGTGACTATTGAGCAGCATCCTGCTATCTGAAAGGTAACTATGACATAAAAACTGCTTTCACACTGCTAGGAGATAAATAATACTTTCCCACTGCATTTTCAGCAAATCTCTACAATGGAGTTAATATTTCAGCATCTACACACAGAGAGTTTCATAGAGAACAAGACAGCTACCTGGAAATAGCCACAGCGCTTGATTTTGTATCAGCTATCAGCTAATTTGCATGGAGACCCGACCAGACTGCAAGGAAGAGGGTCATCTACTAGGGTTCTTTGGCAATCTGCCCAATTCTGCTCCCACCCCCAAATGCTAAGTACCTTCAAGCTCATGGTTCAGCGATGCCTTCAGCCCCACAGCATGGTCTTTCTTGAAGAGGGGCTGGGTGTGAGCTTCAGAAGAAAGACACTGCCTGAGCAAGGGGCAGTCACAGAGAAGAAGATCCAGGAAGGTGCCAGCAGCTCTGGCTTCCACTGTCTCCTCAAAAATAACCTGCAGTCATAAAACTACACACTACAGAAGTAAATCAACACTAGAAAAGCCTCCCTGCTTTTAAAAATCAGAAAGGCTGAAACGATTTGAAGCTATACAAATAAAAAATGGTTCTTGTGTGCCAAATACGTCAGCAGGGGAAAAAAAGGAAAGGAACACTGAAGAAAAATTAACTTCTCAGTTGAGGAAATGACTCAACATTTTGTACAAAGTCAACATGGCCTCCACCTGACATTTTTCAAGGGTCAGTCACCCACAGGTAGGGGGACTGAGGGGAAGATGGGGTTTTACATACCCCTGGATAGATTTCTTCCAACACACAAGGACAAGGTGAATAAAACTCAACTGCTGTAAATCTACAGCAATCCCACAGGAATTATGTTCTTCTGAATGTACACTCAGGCAATTGAGATAGGGGTCTTACAACAAGCTGCTTACATCAGCCAATAAGTTAGTAACTAAAGTGAAAATGGGACATTTAGGTGGATGTCAGTGGGGTCACGAAGTCATGTAGTGAAAAAGAAATAGATACATATACCTTTTTTGTACTGTGTCATCTCTGTTTCAAATGTTTAATATAGACTAGAAGAGAAAAAATGAAACTATTTGTTTAAATGGTTATATTAAGTTAGCTTTCAAATCACTTATGTATTTATTTGGGTACAGTATGAAACCACACTAGCGTACACCAACAACTCAGCGCTTGCCAAGGATAACCTTTTCTTTCCCATATTCTCCCTTGGATGAATATTCTTTCCTCTGCGCCCTCATATTAAAAGCGAGAATACTTAATGAAATGCAGTACAAACTCCACAGAGGGCCCAGAAAACCCCTGCCTGTTCACAGGTACTAGTTATAAAAAATGTCACTCCATAAAGTTACTAGAATAGTAATACAAAGATCAGCATTTTGAAGTAGATAGGGGCTCCTCATGGAGAGACTACTGGATTTCAGAATATTGGAAAATAAAGCATAGAACTTCTCAACCTCCACCTCAACATTTCTGCAACAGTAACTGATACAACAAAGAGAGCATAAACATACAGGGAAAACGGTAATCTTCCCTGAAGCTTTTAGCACTCTAAAATTAGTTTTCTTCTTGTGCTTGTTGATTATGCCTTTTTATTGGTTTCGCTTAATTAACACTATCCAGAAGATACTTCAAGGACATAACTGTCCTTAACCATTGGTTACAAGATATGGTTCATTTATTTTACAAGCATAGTTGGCAAGGCAAAGCAGGAATGGGTTTCTAATTAGCAACCAGGATCTGAAGAGACTAGCATGAATAAAGGGAAAGAGAAAACTTTATCAGGGTCACACCTACCCGTGCTGCTGTAGTGGAAAGGAAGTCTGTGGTTGCCACCATGCTGCACACACACAACCCAGCTGGGGTAATGCAACGGCTATTTTCTTTCCCTGTATTCCCCCTCCCTTCAATAAATCTTGATTGGTATTAGCAGGCAAGCACAGAGTTGTCAATGTTATCTCAAGTTAAAACACGCTCTTGTCCCACATCTGTTAGTCACCTGAAGACCAAAACCTGTGCTTTTACTTCAGCTGGTATATTACTGGACAAACTGTTGGTGCAGTCAGTGCTCTGAACCACATCCTTAGCCCAAAATGATTTCTTTGCACACATGCCCTTTCAAACCTGACATTTTTCTGTGTTGATTTTAGCTGCTTCATAGTTACCTAAGTGCTGTGGAGAGGAAGATGACAACATGCACATACAAAAGGTCTGTTGATGGGCTCTCTCTTTTCTATTTTAAAGTTCAAAAGCATATATATATTATACACCTTTTCAGCTCTCCAGGGTTCCTACCAGCTAAAGGATAGATTTTTCTGAACTGTTACTGCAGATTCCAAAGCTGTGACTCCAGAACCACACTTTCACACTTAGAAGTTTGGCAAGTGGCTTGGTGCCAGATAAACTAATGATCTAACAGCTTCCTAATATGCAGTGGGATGCTTTAATGAAAGCATGCCCGTTACATATGTAAGGACAGATTATTTGCTGTAAACTCAAATAAAATTTGTTGGTCTTGGAGTGCTGAGAGCATTCACCATCTTCCAAACAACATAATGTTCACGTTGTGGAAGGTCTATCCTGGCGTGTCGTCACTTATCAAGAAAAAAATTTGCATTTTTCATTTCAAGAAATTTATTTTTCATATAATATTACTGAGAACTTTACTTCCTAACTTTTCCTACATTAAGTAGTTCTATTTGTTCATTTTTTAACAAATGAAGGAAGTCTTCTCAACTAGAGTTCAGTGCACTTGAGAAACTCAGTTCGGTCTGAACCATTCCTTTTATAGACCAACCAAGTTATCTTGTATGAAGTTTTTAAAGAAATTAAAATTAGACCATGAGATATATTATTGGCTTAATGTCCAGAATGCTCTTGGATTTATAAATAAAATGCTTACCTATGCATATAAAGGCATTTCAGGTTATTTGTAATTTGCATTTATTTTGTGTTATTAAGAACACCTCCACATCTCCTACACTGAAGTCTAAGGACATATGTCATCCAAATTCTTTTTTTCTCTAAATGTTGTTGCCATAGCCATTAAGGTGAGATGATTTCACTGGATATGGAACTGTTCAGGCTAGATGCCAAAGTTTCCTCTACCAAGTCAGATGCTTCAGAGAACTGCTTCAGCCCACAAATCTCATACCTGAAAGGAGAGCCACCTGGAACTAACCAGCAGGTAATACCAGGGAGAAGGACAAGCCTAGGGATCCTACGGTCACAGACTTTGCGTTGGTCTGGGTTGCCAGGAAGCACTTGCTCACTTCAGCTGGTGGAGAAATCGTCACCGTCACCTCTGCAATGACTCCTTCAAATCACCAGGCAGAGCTCATTCTTCTCCTTTTGAAAACATGCCCAGAGGAGAATACCTAGTGATTTACAGAGAACTACCTTGAGCTTCTGTCTCCTAGGTGAATGCTTTGATCCCTAGGGAAGAGATTAAGTTGAGCAATAGCACTTTCCACTGTGCAGGAGTATTGTAACTGAAATTCTGCTCTTTTGATGTCAACATAAGTTTTGCCCTCCCGTTTGCACTGTAACTTCTAATACAATGCTTTCCTTGAGGGGGAAAAAAGGTACATCACAGAAGCCGGTAGTCAGAACTGGTATTCATCAGGCCACCACATGAAACACAGAGGAAACATATTATGCTTGAAGCCTAAAGACCGCTTCTGCAATTTATGCAGTGACTATTTCTTATACAAAAAGAAAGAGGCCTTGGAGTCAGTACAACATTCACAACTTCCACATTTCCAGCAGAGTACCATAATGACTGTACTCATTTTGTCCTCACAAATCATGAATTCTTACCTGTTCTTTCCTCTAATTAGCTCCCAACTGGCTGGATAAAGAGTGTCTGCAGCACTGAGCTGTTAGTAAGGAGTTAAACCAAACACGAGTAAAACCAAAACAAAATTAAACCAAAACACTGTATATTTATTTAAGTAAAACTCAACACTGAAAACATTGACCATGCTGCAAGGAACTGCTGAGTATTTCTCTTGCACTGCCAGTATTCCACTCTGATAAAGAAAGCACTAAAGAGAACCCCAACAAGATGCTGTTCACTTGGAGACAACAGTTTGCAAAACATCTTGGGACATTTACGTGCTTCTTGTAACTGAACCTCAATGAGATCAATCACAACACAGACCTGCTGATCTGATGACAGGACAGTCGTAATTACCTCCATTGATACATGCTATGTTGACACACTGCAACTAGTAGTTTGACTTCTCTTATCACCCCAGGGGAATGGTTGTTAGAATTTGTGCCTGCAGGTGAGGTGTTAGCACACCTACAACTAGAGGAACATGACAAAAAAAAAGTTGAAGAGGCAGTTTTCAATTATATTTATTATTTGCATGTACCAAACTCAAACAGTGATTATTTTACTCTGGAAAGAGTTTATAGACAGTTTTAATACAGCTAAACTCAGGGGGAAAAATATGCCTCTTGCCAGCCTTTGGTGAAGTTTAGAAGTACTGCATAGATTAGTTTGTGAGGAATATTGGAGTTACAAGTCCTGAAAGAAAAGTAAAAGAGCTCAGTGTAAGCTGTTATGCACACACAGCTTGAGAAAAATTGACCAGTAACATGTCCAAAATAAATAGAAGATAGTTATGCAATTATTTTGTAAACTCTGAGCATCAGTTTCTGTGTTTATTGTTTCTACATCACCTGTGTGTCTCTTACTGCCACCTCAATCCCAAAGCACTGACAAACTGCAGTGACTTCAGGAGCTGGATCACCACATAGTGAAACTGAACTGGTGCAAACACGTACTTCATCATACATAGGAAAATGACCCTTGTTTTGTTCCTCTCACCACAGAGAAAGCAAATTTACCCAAGATCTGCAAAGGCTTGTTCACGTTCCCTTTTTTTGGAGAGAAGTTCTCAGCCATGCCCCAAGACAATCACTAAATTTTCAGTTGGTGAACTCTTAGCAACTGTTAAAAGAGTGAAGGCCATTGTCAAGGCAGGTAACTGGATGAAATTAAGTGAAGTTTGACAGACAAACTAATGATCCTACCTCACCGTGAGCTCAAGGCCCTGTGTTTTCTGGGAAAGACTCTTTGCTCTCCTTATTGTCAGCCAATCTAGCAAACTTCAGCTCCAAAAGTAACATTTTTGGGAAAAGATGCAATACCAAACATTCAACAGTGGCCCAAAAAAGAAAGTGTCCTTGTTATATACTTTGTCTGTCACAATTTTAGAAACTTTACTTGCCACTAATCCACATGAGAAATCTGACCTTTGAGTCCCCTTACTTTTAGGAAAGAAAATAAATTCTGCAATTTTCCTAAGTTTATTTCACATTTATTATTAAGTCTTTATTTCAGAGTATTCATGGGCACATTTTAGATGATGTCTTTGCATCTGACCATTCTGTATGGATTCTGACTCTGCTGCTGCAGAAAAGCATGAGCTTTATGAGTTTTTCTCAAAGTCAGCTGAGGAGGAAAAGGGAACAATTAACTTACTTAGGAAGTATATAAGCTAGTTCAACTTTATTCTGTTTTGTCTTCTAAAAAGGAGTTCTGCATATGAAAATGAATTAGGGTCACTGCTTCTGGGACAACTCAAAAACCTAATTAGATCAAAGCAAGGAATCCTACTTGACTTTGCCAAATACTTGACAAACAGATGGAGTGAATGAGACATGATAAAGGTCTGGAGGCAAACAGACTCTGGTGGCTTCCCAGAGGCCATAGTCCAATGATGGTTCCTTCAGAATATCAAACACAAATAAATGTAGGGATACCCTTAAATGTCAGTGTCTTGAAAAAAAAAAAAAAGGAGCAATCATCCCTTTCACAGTGAAAACAAGTTAAGAAAACAAAGTTCTTCTGTTCAGATGGGAGTGAATGGCTGAGGCAGCAAGGTGGAAACCAGTAATTTACACTTCCAGCATTGGTCAGAACTGTCTTCCTCCCCAAGCAGATTTACAAGGCCACAGGGCTTGTACAGGATCAGTCAAGGCGGTGACTAGGTGTGAAACATGTTTTACACCTCCCCAATGCAGAAGTCACTACAGCCTCTTGCCAGTGACTACTGTTCTGTTGTAAGGGGCTTCATTATTTTTCCCATCTGTCTTTTTGCCTAAAAGAACATACATCTACTATCTTTGGCTCATTTTCCTCTTAAGCTCGCAGAAATTGCTCCACTTTATTTTGGACCCTGAATACCAGTTCTTTGAACTTATTTGAGGCTCGAATACTCGACAGTGTTATTTCTTCATTTGTTGAAGCAGAAATAAAACTTCACATTTGTTTTCCTAAACTATCTCAGCTAGGTGTTAGTTGGAATGCAGCTCTGCTTTCCTGCTAATTACTGTGATGGATTCTTGCCAGCCATCATTTTGAGACATTAAATACTAGCTTCTAGATGAGCATCAATGCTAAAGAAAACATAACATCATTTTAAAGAAAACAGGTGGCAGCATGAAAGGAAAGCAAAGATTTTCCTGTTTGGACAGTTGCCTACAAGTCCTGGCTAAGTGACTCCCGTATGAATACAAGGTAGGGTATTGTCAAAATAGAAGTTTGTCAACATCTCAAAACCACGCTAACTTTTCATCATGTCAAAGCTGACTTGGTGGAGAACAGCAGTGCTATCATTCGTTACTCATAGGCCTCTGAGAGTGTGACAGAATATGCAGCCAGGAGAAGGCATTTGGGAAAAAGCCAGAAGTAGAGGATAAAGCAAGGCTGAAAACTTGGTGATATAAAATCACAGAATAATTCAGGTTGGAAATGACCTCAAGAGGTCATCTACACCAGCCTCCTTCTTAAAGTAGCATCAATATTAAATTCAGACCACACTGCTCAGGGATTTGTCCAGTCAGCTTTTTAATATCTCCAAGGATGAAGACTCCACAACCTCTCTGTGCAACTTGTACCAGAGCTTGTTTGTCCTCATGAAGAAAAAGCTTTTCCTTACCTCAGGTCTGAATCTTTCCCGTTCTAGTTTATGACCATAGTCTCTTGTTCTCCTGCTGTGCAACTCTGCAAAGAGGCTGAGTCCATCTTCTCAGCAATACCTTGTAGGTATGGGTAGGCTGCTCTTAGGTCCCCCCAAAGTCTTCGCCAAGCTGAACAAGTCCCAGTCCCTCAGCCTCTCCTCATAGGGCAAGTGTTCCTTTCCTGACCAACCTGATGGTCTTCTATTCCAGTTTATCAACTTCTAGTAAAGCAGGGGCAAAACTGGACACAGTCTTGTAGACACCATGTAATGAGTGCACTTTCCTTGGGGAGTAATGTTTAGTTTGCTGCAGGCAATGCACAAAGCAGGATAAGATGGTCACAGATACCAAAAGTTTTCAAGTTGAGCAGCTCACCTCAACAGATGTGCAAGAGATGGGGAACTGTCAATTGATCCCACAGGATTTTGCATTCTAAGAGTCTCCATCTTTTGGAAACGGGTCATGGTGACAGATTTGCAGTTCGGCTGTGAGACATGTAGAGCAGAGCATGTGGTACTCCAAATCAGGCATCAAAAATCGGCTTTTTTATTCTGAATGGGGCTGGCACTGAGTCTGGTTTCCAGATGGTTTTCTGCCATGTGTTTCTATTGCTTAGAGGAACACAGAAAATCAGAAGGGGAAGCCCTTCCCCATAGAAAAGCAAGAAATCAGGGAAACAGAAGTAAAAATGCAAAGAATAAGGCAATAATTAGTAAGTTAAGTCACTTCCTGTGTCACAGTTTTCTCAATAAAGGAGCCAGCTGCGGAAGCTCTCATTTTTATGCCAAACAATTCAGTATTTGACTCTCCTGTCTGTAGTAGCTTTGGCTGGCATTTTCCAGTCTTATTTATATAGCTACATGCAAAGCAGCCAATTAACATGCTTGTTATTGCTTTATTATCAAACACGGTCTTTGAAAGGACAGATGCTATTGCTTACCATCTCCTCAGATTTTGATCAGTCTCCTTATTGGTGTTTGAGATTTATGCTATACAAAGTCTGTCTTCTTTTGCTCTTTATCTGCTTTTTATATTTAATTTCAAACTGCTTGATGCCTGTATTATGGCCATGTTTAATTTTTTCCATATTTGTAAATGTTCCTTACAGCTCACTGATCTCAAATTTATTCATGAATATCATTAAAAGTCAACGGGAATATTCAGTTTAAGAATTTGACCTCTAGATTAACTCTGGCTTCTAAAAGACTCCCAGCACAATGGAAGGCCACGTGGCAGGGCATGACAAAGTTGACTTAAAGGATTGCTAACTGCACCCAGTTTTAACTGTTTGACTATGTTTTATTTATTTATTGTATTGGAGCCCGCTTACTACTTAGCAAAAGACAACTCAAACACAATAGGGGATAATGTCAAATCAATAAACTGAAGTGCAATATACAATCAAATGCCATTTTAACTCCAAGTTGTAGCACTATATGCCACTGTACTGCATAGCTCCAGCACACAGGAGCACTCAATCAAGATTAATTTTCATGGTTGCATGCTTAAAAACACTCTGCATAACTAGGGCTATAATAATTTATTTTCTAATTTTCTTTCAAAATAGCAGTTGCAGGGGTAAGAGAGACACAAGAGGTCCAAATAGCCAACTTTCTAGTCTTAACCCTGAAGAGTACTGAGTATTGTTGACTTCTGCAGACAGTGGGGAGAGCTGGTTATTTAGCAACTTAGAGGATCAAGCCCTATCAAAATTGCAGGAATGTGCAAGACTTCATCAGAAAGGTTTCTTTCATCAGGAAAATTTCCTTTTCCAACAGCAGACCTTTCCCTCACATCCAATCTCCCATAATAGTCTGATACACTGACACACGTTCTTGTAGGTCTGTTGTGCTGTCGAGTCCTAAGGCTCAGCCCTCTGAGGAGACCAAAAGAGTAAAGATGCAGCACGTCATGGAAAATGGGATTCCCTTTGCAGCTTACACCCTCCTGCCTAAAGGCAACCACAGGACGCTGCGTCCACAGCTCCTTGCTGCTACTGAGAAGTAGTAGCTGGGATGGGATGGAGAAATGGTGGCAGGAAGGCATGTCACCCTCTAACTTTACTGCTCCTACAGCCCTTGCCTCTTGACCTTTAACACACCTCATAGTTTCCTCAATCCTTACCGACTTTTTCTTTCATCTTACTGACACAGAATTCAAGCCAGTAAGTTTTGTGAGCTTAATACTTTTCATGTCAACTACAACTTCCTCAGCTAGAAGCAGAACCCCAGGAATCTACAGGCTGCGGTAGCCAAAATGTCAAACTGCCTTCGTACGACGTAGGCAGTGTATGGACAGAATGATCCCTAACCCTGCAACCCTGCAGAAGTTCATGAACAAGTGTAACATTACTACTGGCTGCACTGTAAAAAGGCAAATGTGTGGTTGCCGTGTTATGACCCATAAAATACAAAGGGTAAGCAAGCAGCATTTTGCAGGTTAATTTAATTTTAATCATTGGTCAGAGATACGCGGAAGGCAGTGAAGGCGTTTCGGGATGGCCACTGTCTACAGAACAACCATGCAGATGCCAATATGGCAGTAAACCACCTTTTTTCACATGCCCTAGCACAAAGTGGAGACAAGCAGAGCCACACGGACATCAGCGGAGCACCAACTGGGCATATCTGCTAGCCTGAGCTAGAAGGGGCTGTGGAGGGATGGTGGTCAAAAGGACCTCGTCTTTCCTCTTACACTGTTGAGCTGATAATTCCTATTTGTCACACAGAAAGGGAGAGGGGAGAGAAATCTCCCCCAAACATCAGCATGCAATCTTGGGTGGCTTGTAGCACAAATCAGCAAATTCACATGAAGGGACCTAGGTCTGAGTGAGGCTACAGCTTATTTCCGTGCAGGTTATCATACTGTGCACAGGATTTTGCAAGTGCAATTATAGTCTCTGACATCCTATCTAAAAAGAGTGGTTGCCATAGTAACACCTGAATCACATGGCACTGCACACCTGATACCAATCAATCTTGAAAACATCTTTTTAAAGAAACAGAACCCTGGAAAACTGTAGATGGAGCTTTCTTGTTGAGACTAAGATGATCTCTGATAATAAAAATGGAAATTGTACCTTATAATCTTTTCATTTGTCTCTCTCTCCATACAATCCCATTCTCTATCAGTTTCCAAAAGTGACAGAAAATAAAAATGGGCAACAGTACTGAGCTAAAAAGTGGGACAAAAAAACAAGTACAGCCCGCATGTAAATGATATGTTGCATTTTCCCCCCAGAGCATCAACTGAGTGACTTCTGAGAATACAGCCATGCTCTGGTTGTTGAAACACAACATAAACATGCCCACCACAGTGCCTCCACCTTCCTCAGACACCACATTTCCCCTCAAGTGTTAAAAAACCCAGAAATTTCATCAGCAGCTTTCTCCCTTTTTTCTTCCCCAGCCTGCAATTTAATTTGGTTGATTAGAGTTGTGTTCCTCTGAGTGAGTAAAAGAAGAGGAGCTTGTTTAAGAGGAAATGATGTTTGCATTTAGCTTGGTACCGTGACTTTCTGAAGTGCCTTCTGCCACCAGCCCTCCAGACACACCCAGCAGCCAAAGAGCTGATAAAGTTGCCGATGTCTCTGGGGGGTTTGGTGAGTGGTTGTATTTTTTTATACAGCTCAGCTTCACCCTGGCAGCCTTTGGGCTATCTGTGCTGCGCCTGCTCCTCTACCTGTTTCATCAGCCTGCTGCCTCTCTTCATCTGAGCAAGGACATGGCTACAGGTTGATAAAAATAATCCCAGCAAATAACATAGCCACAAAGTTCAATCAGTCTCACCAGTATTTCCAAGATAGTCCTGATATTTCCTATTTAATTCTATCCCAAATTATTGCTACTTTCATTATTTGAAAGTCTACCTCTTCTTAATTTTCCTTTGAAAAAGACAGTTGCTGTTCAAGCGGCTTCCATTCCATCTATTTCAATTTTCAAATAAGTCACAGCTATCATAATTTATTTTGATGATGCCTCTCCTTTATTCGATGTGATTTCAGAACAGGACAGCCACTGAATTTGCAAGTGCCATTGACTGACAAAAGCTGGATATCTAACTGCCATAATGCTAGTAACAGATTTGCTTAAAAATTCTTTTAGCATCTGAAGATGAGTGCAAAAACACAGGTGTAGACACTGTATGAGTCTAAGGAGATAATGAAATGCCCTTGACTAAGCTCGCTGAAGTCACCTGCTCCCCGCCTCTTGCCATTCCTTCATTCCTGGCCCACCAGAACACATTACATGCACATGAACTGCTACCACAGGTTGCACTGGCTATAATGCTAGTGATCATGGAGTCCTATTGCACATAAATCTGCTTTCATAGAGCGTGGAAGTTAAATTTATTCAGCTGTACTTCTGGTGTGTACCTCACAGGAAATGGTATTATTGTTCAACAGGGCAACAGACCCCCATGATAGAAAGGTAAAGTTACAAAATCGAAATGACAATGTCACGAACAGTTTAGTGAATTCTAGGCTATTCTGTGGTTTTCAAACTGCACATGAATCGATAGCAAAAGAGATACACTGGTTCTGGTGAGGATCAGAGCTCATACTTTGATTATACCCAGTATTTTTTGCAAAGGTAAGTGGCAAGGAAAGATCAGGAAAGCACAATTGAGTTGTTACAGCAACTGAGAAAAGTACCTGTGACCTCCTGTGCTCTATAAGCCTGTAAGGGAAGAACCCAAAACCCGCCCTTCCCAAATCCTTAGTTTACAAGACAACAACATAATCCATGCAGTGAAACACATAAAACCAGTCTGTCTACCCTGGCCCTGAAAGAGCTTTGTCGTAAATAACTAATTAACCATGCAGTTCCTGCCTGGAAGACATTCGGATACAGGCACCCAAGAAAAACCCAGTTTAGGAAAACAATGTCACATAATAAATGCCACTGGGAAATGATGATTTATTTGTTTTCCATATCCATTTATAAATTAAGAGGCATCATAAAAAAAAAAAAAAAGGCAGCAAGGGTTAAAAACTTCACAAATATTTTCCTTACCTTCTCTAGCAGGTCTTCATATAGCTTTGCTGAAAGTAAGATCACAAATCTTTTAGCCTTACGCAGCTGACTCAGCAATGCTGTAGAAGCTGCCAGTACTGCTAGTTCCGAAACGCGGACCGAACTGATGCTTTCTGTTAAACTTGCCTTCCTTTACTATTGTGCTTATATGTACCAGCTTCAAATACTGAATACCAGACTGTGGACATAGAATGTTCCTTTTAGGCTGGGTTTGTTGTGGTTTTTTTTCAGTGCTCCCTTAGGAATACAATCTTTATGTAAACACATCTACACTGTGACTCTTTTTATCCCCTGATGCCGTACAGTAGAAATAACTAACAAATAGCTTGCTAAAGAGTTATTCATACAAGTACAAACACAAAACCACTACATTTGATAATATTTTTTCCTTTTATACTAGTATAAAATTGTAGTGAAATAAAATAAGCGTGCTAAAAAGCATGCCCATAAACAGCGAACACAATCAGAACAGCAGAACAACCAACCAACCAACCCAAAAAGTCTGTCTTCTGAGTTTCCTTTTCAGATTCAGACTTTATCTCTGGCACCTATGGTAAAGATTTTTTTTCCCTAGCCCAGTTTTAATTTCTGACTGTTAGTACTGTCGCCTAGAAACATTTGATAGCTTTTTACCCTTTGTCTTTCCGTGTCTCAGAAGAGCAAAAAGCAAAGATAAAGCCTGGATTCTCTGACTGGATTTGTCTTCATACTGTGATTGATGAGGCTGATGCTGCACTAAATTTAAACTTGAAAATGTCAAACCCAACATCCCTCAGAAGCAGAGGAAGAAGGGCACCAACCCAGCCCATTGCTGTATGTGATGTAGCCTGAAGTTGCTTGAATAGGTGCAAAAACACTTGAAGATAGAAGCCCGTCTCCTGAGGATTTATGATATTCATTTACCTGGAATTTAGACTGAATGACTGCTCGTTTCTAACTGTAAAATGTAAAAGGAATCACTACCTGCTGCAGCTCAGTGATCCCCAGCTCCAGCTGCATTAGGGAAGGATTTCGGCCATCCATCCCCAGCCAGAGCCACCTCCCCCAGTGAGCAGCAGAGGGGCAAGTCACAGGAGAGGACGCTGCTCTCTGCCAACCCGCACACAAAGCTGCCTTTGTTCCCCGAGACTCCAGCTAAGAGGATGTATGCGCCTTACCCTCACCCGTGGCTGCTCTCCACTCAGGAAAGACATGAACAGGAGCATTGTGCAGAAGCCTCTACTCCAGTTGGATGGAAAAACAAGGGGGATGCCGCGTCCACCCTGGGGTAGGGACACCCCTTCTTATAGGGCCTGAGTCTTTCTTCAGACCTTCAGCACACACAGTTTAGGAGTCCACATCCCCACCTTACCCTCACTTCTGTCTGTGCTCAAATAATTTCAAGGTAAAAGGAAACTTCTAGGGGATTTGAATGTGATTTTTACTGAGAGCTGTTAAATGACAAAGACTTTTGAGTCTGATTTATGCATCATAGAAAGCCATGGCAAATACCAGCACACTCTCCAGATGATCGCCTGCCACTGTTTTCCCAAGGTACTCATGCCTTTCCCAATCATTCTCAACATTAAAATGCAAAGGCAACTGGAATGTCAACAGAGAAGAAAGAAATGCCATCTTATAGCTGCTCTTTTGATTTTTGTTCCATGTTCTGTTTCCATTGAAGGCATAAACCTCTCCTAACTACTGTTTGTTTTGTAATGAGGGGTGAAGGCACTGCCAAATACCTAGAACTGAAGTGCATCTGCTCCTTGTCTACACTATGGACTGCAGAAAGGTAACCCAGAGGAGACAGCTCTGTCCTATCACACCCAGAAAGAGGTAGCCTATAGACACGGGTAAAGAAGTGCTTTTTATACATGGAGGCCATCACAATTAGGCTCTTGAGGTAGTGCTTACTACTTGCCTCAGTCTGCCTTTAGGCGAGTTTGCATCTTTATTAGGAGCAGCATCCAAAGTGCTGACTTCTACTGAAAGGCATTTTATGCCAACTATGGAAATGCCCAGGCTTAGTGGCTCAGTACAGCTCTGCTGCAGGGGAGGGTCCAGAACTTCAGCCTACTGACAAACCATTCTCCTTAGGCTTCCTCTCTGTTCCTATGACAGCAATTACAGCATCGCTGTGGCTGCAATAGGCTAACTTGCTCTTCCTTCTGAAATACATAAATATAGCATCCGTTTAGATTGTGCAGTGATTTATAGGGCATCTTTAATGTGCTTTAGAGATTCCTCTGTCCTTTTTATGAGAGGTTTAGACACGGTCTCTCCAATGAAAAAATCCTTTACTATAATTCCTTCTGGGTCCAGTGTAATTATATTGACCTCGGTCACTGTTCCCCACTTCAGTGTGGTGCCTATACACGCCTTGGAGGCTTTGAAGCAACAAAAGAGGTGGTGTCTATATTAAAGGAATGAAGATGCGAAGTTAGCATGGACTGAATACTTGATCCGACTCATGCTGAAGTCAGGGAGATCATTTATAGAATCTCAGATGCAGGACAGGGCTCAAGGCAGGGGAGTTGTATAGGCTTGAACTAACAATGAAGAATTCTGCCTTCCGTGAAGCATCTTTGAACCCTCAGAGGATGCACAATGACTTAATCCTCCTCACCCAGCCTAAGCTGAACATGAAGGACATTGACAGCATGATTTCCGCATTGTAAACTCATATTTGCGGAGATTATCTTTCAAAAATGGATGGAACTTATCAATTTGCACATTTTTACCATTCCCAGACACAGAGATATGTGGGCTCTACATGTGAAGAGATAAAGGAGGTCAATTTAATTTCTGATCCCATATTGTAAACTATTGTTACGCAACTTGTGTCATAAGCATTATCTGCAGTGAAATATGTAAATAAATTACATTTCATTAGTTCTTTTACCAAGTTTAAAAAAATGTCTATAGTTGATCAGTCTTATGCTTAAGCTATATCTACATACAGCTGTAGCTACAGTTGTAGCTCTCTCCTCTACCAGTAGCTTGTATAAGCAAGGGCATATTACTTTCAAAAGAAATTTCACAGATGCAGAGAGAAAACAACCTTCTCCATACCCACTGTTATTAATACTTGTTGATAAGTATTTCAAACTCAAAATCTGTTCTAAAACATTCAGGAATGAGCACCCCGAAGAAGCTTCTTTTCAGCAACAGAAAAACAATTTTCAAAAACAAGTCCATCTTTATTAACGAGGCCTAATTAAGCACGTTTCCCTTGACAGTCCTGGCTGTAAGTACTCACCAAGTTACTTACTGATTTGCAGAACTGCTGACATCTGCACTACCCATGTGGGTCTCTAAGAACTTAAGTTAAATGATACAGTGTAAAAATCATCTACTGTAATTAGGCTTTCATTTTAATTACAAAAGTTTAGATGTTTTGTTAACATATATTTTCTTCTGATCTTCAAATACAACATGAAGGAGCTTTGCTCTCCTTCTCAATAGGATCTTAAAAGTCACCAGGACTGTTTCTATTTCTTCCAGAGCTGTAACTAGCTCCTGTTTCATTCTGTTCTGGGACACTTCAATGTATATACCTTCTGAAAGCAAAAGAGTAGGTAGATGATCTTAAGGGTGCTCATGAAACATAACACCCTTTCTCACCTCAGTATTCTGTGTGTGCTAAAAGGCACATAAGTAACTGCCTTCAAAACCACTTACTCTGCTGCTGGCAACATCCCCGCACACCTGAAGTGAACAAGAAAGCAGTGGCTACCAGTGGGGTAAGGACAAGGAGGCAATTAATTACACAATCTAGCACAGGGCAATGAGGAGGTAGCAGTACAGGCAAAAGGTGAATTATGGCAGCAGCAAGGCTTAGCGTTGAGAAGGCCGGGGCTATCATACTGGATGTCTTATCCCTTGGCCAGGATCTCTGTTAGAAAACAACACTCTGCAAATTCACACACCTCCACAGATTTATGGTTTGCTTTCCATTACACACAATCTTAGCATTTCAAATGTCCACAGAATCAATAAGCAACAAATCTCAATTGTTTCCAAGACAGGACTTGCTTCATGTCACGCAGGTGGCTTCAGGGAGCAATTTCTGGATATCTGTGGCAAATCTCTCCTGGACCTGAAAACTGTGTTCAATCTAAAGAGAAGATTGAGAGGTTCAGAAGGTAATTAATAATGTTGAGAAGGTCATTAAAACAAATTAAGAAAGCAAAATCTACCAACAGCTATTAAACACAAAGATACTGTGTCTACCTCAAGTGACCTGTGAGCTGCTTGAGCACTGGACACATGGAGAATATACAGCGGGAAGTACTTTCATGTGTTCACTGTGTTTTTCTCAGGCACTAATTTTTGATCTCTCTTGGCAGCAAGATACTATGCACTAGATAGCCATTTGATCTGAAAGAGTTCAACAGTTCTTATGATCTGGAGAGAAATATAAAAATAAAAATGCACCCTCCAACAAATGAAATCCCCATTCTGTCACTTCAAAACCCATGGAAAACTACACTTTCCTTCCACACCAAAGAGCAATCCAGGTCATTTAGTCAACATTTATTTAAGAAAACCCATTCCTTTCTGGACACCCAAGCAGTAGAACAGCAGAGTACACCAAGGTTTCTAGTCCAGTGTTTGCTGCCTGGTGCTCTGGTGAGGCATAAAATCAAGTTTCCAACACTGCAAAGGCCACAAAAACATTTTCAGTTTTGACTTCCACCCCTAGAAGCTGGCGCATAGACCACCTCCAACTAGCCCCATATCAATCTCCTGCAGAGGTGAAGGACCAGTCCCTCCTGGAGCAAGGAGGAATCAAATGTATCTGCTGATTTTGGAGAGGTAGAAAGCAGAATCTGAAAGTGGAAAATTACAAGGATATTTTTGGGCTAATAAGACATTACAACTTTCCAATGAAAATGGGAAAGGTTCCTAGTAGCTGTTCATTCAGTTTAGGTTTTTTATTTTGAAGTAGCATTAGAGAATGAAAAAGCACTCTAAAGATTGAAAGAGCTCAATCAGAAAAGAACATAAGATTATCAATTTTGTCTTCCTATTGAAACTGTGTGACCCTTCCACTTGTGCTGAACTCTGCTTCAATGGTAAAATGGAAAGTTTCTCAGTGCACAAATAGATGAACACACAGGTTTTTCCATATTGATCGTCTCTGACGCCCAGCAGCTCTGCTGGTGGCTGCCAAGGCAGCCCTGCAGTGCTTTAGGTTGCCCTTCTGAAAGGACAGCAACAGGAGCAATCAATTCCTAAAGCGGTGCTCTTTCAAGCAAGGTGATGCTGAGGAAATGTAGAAATCCAATGCCTCAAAGAAGCACCACCTCTCCTGCCTGAAGAGATTACATTGAGCAGTCAGGACACGACAATTTACATGCTGTATCTGCCATAAATAAAGCTACCAGAATAGATAGGACACCTGAAGCCAGCAGTTCCAAAACTAAACTCCTCTCTAAAAAACCTGTGATTAGAAGGAAAAGGGTGTCAGAAGCCCAGACGCACACTAGCCAGCAGCTCGTGGTCACTTGCCAATGTTCAGCTGAAGCAATCTGCTGGCACACCAGGGCTTGCTAAAGGTTTAATCGCATTTGGAGGTGAGGAGAAGGTGGTCTCAGTGAAGCCAATGAATCATATCTGATCCCTAAAAAGTGGAGAGGGACAGCAGAGGCAGAAAAAGGTTTTCTTCTGCCTTTGCTCTTGCATGATACAGGGCAGACACAGCTGCAGCCCAAGGGGTTCCCTGAGGGTTAGGACTGCTCATATCAGCTCTCCCTGGAACAGTAACATCCCTGTAAAGAGCAGGAGAGAGAAAGCAGGAATCATGAACCCCCAACCCTAACCTCTGCACACGCCATTATAGCTTCATCCATCAAATGGGATTTTTGAAAGTGCTTTGCAATCCCCCCTGCAAGACTCCTTGGTGCTATCAAGTAGGGGAATACAATTTTACACATCATAAAACCACAGCATTTATATTTTCAAGTAACAAATAACCAAAAAAAAAAAAAGAACAAGCATAACTGATGTCTATGGCAGAAGGATGATAAGTCTGAAGCCTGTATGATAGGCCTGAAGAGAAGCAAGTGTGTTTGAAAACTACTGTCCTACATTCAAAGTGACTCCTGAATCCACCATTCATTTTCGTCTCCCCAATTTCATGTTACTTTATCATCGTACTTTCTCCTCTGTCTCCCTCACCCAAATTGTTCTGCACAAGAACCTACTGAATTTGTTGGTACAAGGGATTTCGTCATGCAGCCTCTATAATTGCATTTGCTAACATTTCTTTTAGTCTAACAGGCTGTGACTGACCATATGTTTTTCCACATCTGGTATCACTGAGATCAAACCTGAAACAAAACAGAGGAAGGAAGGACACAGAGTGTCCAAGGATGTCACATTGATGGTAACTGAAAGTAACCTCCAGACTCAGTGTAAAACCAAACCTCAGGCAATCTGGTGGTGTTCTTGCTCTTCTCTGCTATGTATACCACTGAAATGACAGGAAAATACTTGTGCAGCTTTCAGCACCCTGTAAGCGAACATAATTCTGATGTTAATTCACCAAGTATTATTCCCGGTCCATCTCTCTCTGAGGTATGCGCAGCGACAGCATTCCCTATGTTCATTCCAAGAACAAAATCTTCCCTTTGCCTATATTCTGAAAAGGGCCTAATGCACTGGCTTATTCTGACCACAGTTCACATGTCAATGCTTGACGCAAGGATATGTCCAGGCCACACATCAATCAGTCATGCTGCTCTGCAGCAACAAGCAGGCTGACCTACAGAATTTTTAATCACCCTTGGTATGGAGGACAACACCAAAGAAAAGGCAGAGCCAGTGTACCACTGTGCTGCAGAGATCCATCTGAGAGCACATGTAGCCGGGCACAATTTATAACACATATTCTCAATTATGTCAGAAGCCAAATTCACTCTCATTTACCCTCAAGCTCTACAAGGCACCAATACAAGACCCTACCTTTCAAGTCCCGACTGATCCATTCCTTAAGGCCTTGATGACCTGTGGGTCTAAGCTGCCTAAAAGTACCTCTTGAGGCAGGAAACTTCCTGAAAGAGCTGCTAAAAAGTTGCTCTAGAGAATGCTCGCTTCCAATGAAATGCACAAAACCCCAGCAGAAATAGTGCTGCACAGGGTAGGATACGTCTCACAGAAATGAAGGAGCACACAGCATAGTCCTCAAGATTTTGTGTATTCAGCCAAGCACCTTTCAGGTTTTTATTCAATATCAGAAAAATATTCATGCATAGCAATTCGGGCATGCCCATTCCCACTGAAGTATGTCCAAACTCTCCAGCCAACTTCTCATACAACACACTGAATTTTCTCTCAGTATTTGTCCTTAGTGATTTTTTGCTTCTGCGAAGACTTCTGAGGGCAGCATAAAGGAGAAGACAGCAGGTGTTTCACAGTAGTATCATGTTTGTTAAAAGCTACCAAAAGCTACCCTGCCACAAAAAACATTGCTCAGGGGACTGTGCCCAACACTCAGGCACTTCCTACCACATGTTCTTCCTAGGATGCATTGGTCAGCCACTCAGCTTTCATGCACACTAAATTTCACAATCTAATATTTGATTCTTCAGAGAGGTATGTTTCAAACATATCTGGAAGCTATCTGTCAAAATACTCAACATATATATGAAAATTACATCTAGATGAAGAAAAAGGGAAGAATATCTACAAATAAACTGCTGTCCTGGAATTGTGGTCTTTCAGCTACAGAACTGCAGGCTGAAAAATCGATACCAGTTATCAAAAACTGACATAGACAAAATAACTTAGTTCAAAGGAGAATGAGCTACAAGTTCAAAGTCCTTTACCAGTGCAAACGGCATTTTTATCTGAAACTTAAATGACTATACAAAGAAAAATCTAAGTCAGGCTACAGCAATAGCCTGCCTGAGATTTCAAGCAGCAAGAAAATATGCTGAACCTACACATCCAGGAAAGCTGCGTTTAGTAGATTGTGGTTTCAGGTTGCTCACTAAGTGACCCATAATAGTTCAATGGACCTGGAGCAGTTCAGTGGCTGTAGAGAAAAAATGAATCAAGTGAAACAACAGTGGCCAGTCAGTGCAATGGCAGAATATTTGCATTGTGCAGCATGTTTTACATATATGACAATAACTATTTCTGGGATCATAAACTTTTTCACAAGCAATGAATTTCCATTATCATCTGCTTGGCACAACTGAACCCAGAGCATATCACTCATTTGCTTCATTAGAAGAACATAAACTCAGTCTTTCAAGAAACTTACCTGGTGACATGGTTGTCTTCTCTGCATTTTGAAATCTTCATCTCAACTCAGAAGGTGAAGTTTTCCCATTTTAGCAAGGACAGTCTGGAGATTCATGAGAAAATGCAACCTGGCCTCACAGATCGCCAGCTGAAGTATGGCCTCCAGCCACAGGGGAACAAAGCCAATGCATGGATGCCCCATAACCTACTGGAAGGAGCATCATCACCAAACTATGGCCTGGAAGGATCTGTGGGGTACCACAACCATAACCTTAGCACCGATCAACTCTGACAGCCAGATGTGACTCATCAGCAGGCTGGAGAAAAGTCTGAAGAACAGTGCAACAATTGGGACCACAAATGGCTATGAAACCACCAAGCTGAGAAGGGGCTGTGAGGCTGAAGCCAACAGTGTGAATGCTCAATAGATGTGACACCACAAGCAGCAAAAAGATAGTTGCAAATCTTTCTTCCCTTCCCCACATCATGCGTTCTTGGATATGGTGAAGGAGGTACTTGCTACATTGCTGGGAGGTACTGCTATGCTGCAGACCAACATCTGGGATTTGTTGAAGCTCATTCTGGATGAATTGGATAGCCACCCTCATTGCTTCATGCCAGAGAAACAAACACAAATAAAAAATCAGGGTTACACAGTAAAAATGCCTTTCCAAAATCAAGTTGTGAAAGATAAAAAGAAAAGTTTAACTGAATTTCTGAACTAGAAGTAATCGATTTGGTGGTACAGTAGAAAAGCTCTTTTGATCTGTTTGGTTTTTTGGTCGGCTGCTTGTTTGCTTGCTTTAATCTGAACCATCCATTAATCTAAAGCTCTGTACAATTCCTGCATTATCCAAGTAGGCACTGCTGATTCAAAGCAAGGATTAGTAACAAATCTATGCCACTCCAGATCCATTAAAACTGTGAGTTAGTGGATGGAGAAAGGGCAGATGCATCTTATCACTAAAATGAGTTGTCCTACAGATTTCCACGTTTGAGTACCAGTATCTTCTCTGGTTATACAGATCCACTGGAACACTGGAATATCAGAGCTTTTCCTGAATTGTGGAGATGACAATAAGATAGTCTTTACCACCAAAACAGAGAAGGATCACACTGCAATTCAGGACTGCATATACAATGCAAAATAGTCCAAAACCACTAGTACAATTTCATTCTTCTGAATAGTAAAGATATTTTAATGAACCCTATTAAACCCAAGCATCAGTACCAATTCCAGCATAAAACTGTTGAACACGGAGCAGTCTTGCCATGGGAAATTTATGACCAGAGGAAATGTTCTAGCCTTGGTATTTTTATAGCATCCATTCATTTTTTAATGGAAGAGGGGGAGATCCAAGATTTCAAAGGCTATTCAGAGCGTCCTCTACTTTGAAAAATGAAAGTAACCTGAATTGGGACATCTGCCACAGCTCCCAAAACTTGAGATGACAACTGCTGTCACCAAGTGATATTCATTCAGTCAGCCACTGTTGTCCTCAACAGACTAGGTAAGTATCTGCAAGGTCTCTTTAGATTTATCCTGCTCATTTTGGTTATAAAACCAAACCACCCTGACCTTTTATCTCATTCCTCGGCTCACTGTCATCGACACCCACTGTCAGAGCCACCACATGCAGTTTCAAGACCAAATGTAATACGGCAAGCCACTTCCACGCACACCACACACCTTGTTCCTTGAGCCACCCAAGTGTCCATCACCCAAGGTCCGCCCCCTCCCACAGGCAGCTGCCTTTCCCACAGCATGCAAGTGTACATCCTGCATACTCAGCACCCCAGACGAGGAATACAGACAGTTCATGAGCTATTTTCTGTTGATTTATTACCAAAAGCAGCATGATCTGAGAAAAAAAAAAATAAAATAATTAACTGTTATTTTTGTTCCTCTAATTTAGAAAATTAGGGTGCAATTTCCTCCAGAAAGCAGATGCCACAGAATTAGTGGTGGGTTTTTCCTGTAATTTTTTTCACTGTTTAAACATTCAAATTGGAGTCTCAATAAGTGTTTGTCGAATGTTTAGCACAGTTAAGCTCTATTTTTATCTAGAGAAGTATCATTTCAGATGTCACAGTTCACCAGCAAATGCTGAGCACCACTTTCGTGCAGGGTGGCATTTCTCCTAGGAACTACAAATCCAGAGCTGTTACTGTAAACGCTGCCTTCTCCAGAGCAGCAGCTTTTCCCCCAAAACATAATTAACAATGTAACACATGACTCCAGCTTCTCTGCAGCTTCCATTTGCAAACAAACCAATGTTAATCTCTGTCAGATCCCAACTTCGCTTCCTCCTCAGCTTTCCTTCCTCCTCACTCTTGCTCCCTAAATTCAGAGTCACAAATATACAGGAAAATGTGTGAAGACACTTTCTGAAGAGATGCAAAATCCAGAGTGTCTGCTATGTTCCTCACTCAAAATAAGCCTACGTGCCTTTTCTGTAGTCCATATGCTTATTTTCTTAACAATTTTTGAAACTCCCATACAGATAGCAGACATGACCACGCTGTAATATTCCTTCCTCAGCTTCAGCTTCTTTTTTCCCCCCAAGGATTTGCTCCTCTGAACAAACCCAGCACAGCTCCAGCCGCTTCCAAGTTCAGTACTGGCTGTGCTGGCACTGTGCAAGCGCAGCTCCAACACCACTGAGCTGTTTTTAGCTCCCTTGCTGCCTGAGGCTGAGCATCTTCCCTCATCACATCGCATTCAGCGAGGAGCCATCTATCTTCATGCTTTCAAATGAGACACTCACTCTTATGAGATTGAGCATTAAAAAGGTCTCCATCAAAAGAACATATCTCTGTGTGTGCTCCTGTCAAGGCCTTTGCCCCAAAACATAGGAAAGGTCACCACAGACGTGGGAAAATCAGAACTAGATCTTACCCTGTACATATTTTGTTCAGCTGTCTAGATTGGCTCATTGTCTGCTGGAGCAGTTCAGAATGGCACGGGAGGAGTGGAACCAGATCCCCCTGCCAGCTCCTGGTAAGACATCTGAACACATATCTCTATTTTGGGAGAAGTTGAATTTCAAATGGTAATTACGTCCCACCTTCGATGGGCCCCTGCTTTTCTAAGCCTAAACTGCCGAACTGCCTTGCTTGTCACAGACACAACTAACCAATCCACTGCCATCTACACATCAAATGTGACTCCCCTCAGATGGTTGCTCAGGCTGTCAGCCCCGCTTTTCTTCCTCTATAAAATACTGGTATTGGAAAGCCTTAACAAGGAAACTGAGATCATGGGAAACATCCGTCGCTCCAGAGACAGCAGCGCCAGCTGTTATCTCTGCTCTCCAGTTCTCAGCCAGGAACAGAGCAGGAACAAATGCATTCAATCCTACCTTAAATGGTAGCCCTTACAGAAAGGTCTGAGCTGGAAATCCCAGCTTTTTCATGGCTTTAATGAAATGGAACAGCATCGGGAGAAAGGGGCTGGTAGGGAGAGGGTGCACTGTCCAAAAGTTGAATTGACCTTTTTTTAATCGGCTTTGATTCATCTCTAAGATTACACACTTTTTCCCAAAAAGGTACAGAAATAAGGCCATGATAAATAAATAAATTACCATTTCCTTTCAAAAATGTATGCTTAGAAAACTTACATGGTTAAAACATCTATATTAAGAGATGATCAAGCAAATAAGTATATTTTAAAACATTCCTTTTTTTAAAAAAGTGCATTTCTGAATGTCATCTTTCAGTTCTTCCAGTGTATAAATCTTTATTTAATTTTAAGCAACAGAACTTCAGGTTCTAGGTTTTGCAGAAATCTAAGGAACCAGCAACTTTTAAGCTCATTACAGTGTAAAGTTTTGGGTTTTTTGGTAGATATCACTCCACGTGGACTTGCAAAATTGGTCAGCTGTGTAAATATGTTCAGCTTTCTTCTATACTCTTTAGATGCTTCACCAATTACTACTTCTTTCTAAGGTGGCAACCCAACTTGTTTGTTCTCTCTTTATATGACATAATTTACCACTATACAAAGGATGTCTTGTTAGCCAGTCACTTAATTAACACAGTGAATATACATTTGAATGTCTGATTACATCCATTCAAGATAGCTAAGTTTCTGTAGTATCATTCAGTTTCCATGGTAAGATGCATGAATTGCTACAGCTTACTCAAAACGAGAAATTGTCTCTACTTAAATGTGATTATAGCAAGTAGGTTTCCTTTCCATTTGGAATTGTTTTAATAATCAGTAAACGTAAATGGATTAGCATAATGAAATAATATTAATTTCTTTTACTTTCAAAACATGTTAGAACAGAAACAATGCACTGACTCTATTGGGAAATCTGTTTGAGAAACACATAATCCCATTTATTCTGTTTTACTTTGAAGTGCTACTTCCAGCTACCTGTAAGTAATAAGAATCTGAGAGGCAAGAAGGAACATAAAAATGTGTTAGCCCGTTAATAAAAGGAACTGCATGGGCAGCGTGTACACTCTCTTTAAACAGTAAGTGATAAAACTACAAATTTGAAGCTGAAAAGGCTGGCATTGCCTTTTCAGTAAGTCTTCTTCCCAAAGGCATTTTGCTCTGGCTCTATGCTATAAGACTTCCACGTTCAAGTGGAGAGCTTCCAACCACATCAATAACAGGATGTTTCCATTAGTAATTGGCAGAGATTTATTTTTATACAGTTCAGTTCCTTCCACAATTCTAGCTTTTCCAGCAAACAAATGTGAGTTCAAGGCGAAAGAAAACAAATATTCCTCCAGCTCTCACACGCTCATCTTCTTAAGCTTTTTTAAGCTCTCCAAGGTAAACAGCACGCACTTTTAGTGACAGCTTCTGAGTAATGACAGGGAAGAGCAAGGAGGTGGTTGAAAGCACCACTGGCTTCTTAATGCAAACTCTTTTATACTACTCGAGGAACACATGTTCAATCACTGCTTATGAAACAGCTTTGACAACACGGAAAGGAGCTTTTTGCTGGATGTTTGTTTAAGTGAGATTATTATTTTGGAGGCAATTGCTTTTATTCTACTTTTTTTTCCCTATTTTTTTGTTAAACAAAAGCAACCCACAATCTTAATAACAGATTAGTGAGTGGCTGTCTTCTCTGGAGACTTCATTATCATGAGGTTTCACTGCACTCCAGCTCCTCTGAGAAGACATTTAAAGAGAACCTAAGAAGGTAGTATAAAATTTCTAATACCTGAGCTACCCAAGAAGAAAAACAAGCAACACATGTTAGAACTCCACACCCACTGAGGGACCTTTCTTTAAAACCTCAAAATCACGCCGTTTCACATGATGTCTATTGTCAATAAAACAGTAGGATTAGTGTTTATTTTTTGAACACAGAACATAAGTATCACATCAGCACTTAAGCAAAACATGTTTACATAAATCCCTGCATATTTATGTACTATATATTATGTACCATATTTATGGCATAATATTATATTGTGCCTTGGAGAAAGCTTCTTCAGCGAACAATAGCAGCAGTAAACTGAATTAGACTTAAAGCCTGAAAGAGAACATAGGCTGCACACATATATTATTTTACATCATTGAATTTAACCGTATTTAAGACAGATTATATTAGCAAGATGTTTAAGGCAGGGACTGCAAACAGCTACACAGTTGAAAGCATCTGTTTGTTATTTCTTATTAAAGGTACTGTCATTGTCTTTCTTTTAATCTGGGAAATAAGGTCCCTCTTCCCTGTTGTATTTTTCTGCAGAGATGGTAATGAGAACTTCACAGCAACTTTGCAGAGGCTCAGCTTTGAACTTGCAATGCCAGAGTCACAGGATGGCTCAGGCAGGAGAGGAGCTCAGGTGGTCCCTGGTCTATCCGTGCCACAGCAGGCTCAGTGGCAGGATAATTCAGGGCTGCTCTGGGCTGTGTCCCCTCGGGGGAGCCAGCACAGCCTCCATAGGCAGCCTGAGCCTCTGGACCTGCAGGGAAAAGCCTTTTCCTTGGGACCCATCTCAACCTCTCTTGCTTGGTCCAGCCAATGCCCCAAGTCTCTCTGGCTCCCTCTTCTCGACCATCTCCCTGGAGGTACAGGGGCTGCTGCCAACCCCCCAGGAGTCATCTCTGCCCCAGCCTGAGCCAGCTCCATCCCTCAGCCACTCCTCACGGGAAAACTGTCCAAGATGTGAGTGTTGTGCTCTTGATACTCTAGAAAATGGCTCTTCACTGGAGCAAAGTGCACATTGTTTTACATGGAAACAGATCAAGGTGAATCACAATGACAGCCCTTGTTGACTCCACAGCATCATCTGAGTCAGAGGTGGAGCTGTGTTCCTGTGTTCAAGCCCAGCTACAACAGGCAGGATTACAGCTAAACCAGTGTCTTGTCTTCCAACTACAAATTGTCTCTCTAAGATCATTGCATTCATGCTCTGGGAGAAGTGGTAACAGAAACAGAGCAGTTCCAGGGTGGCTTCTCTTTTTTGCAGGACAGTTTATAAAGCCAATCCTCCAAATTTTTATTCCTACAGAAGCAGAAAAGCTCCAGCGCTCCCATTATATCCTGGATTTAAATTCAGATGAAGTGCTGTATGATTGCTTAACACCTTGTCATATTATCTGCCAAAAGTAGCGATGCTATTCACAACTGGCTAAGCCCTGGGAAATGTGTATACTTCAGGCGAATCACATCCTTCTACTTGGTACCACAGGGGAAATTCTGGTTATATTTCAAACACTATTCTCAGAATTGCTTGTCCACTCAGAGACACAATTTCTAGATATCATCTTCTGGTCTTCTGCTTCCTTTAGTTCTCCTATCTAAGCAAACCCTGTTCACAACAGACATAATAGAGCTTCCAAGTTCTCCGTATAAATACTTACATAATACATTTTACCAACACTATTTAATGGAAACTCTCTTAATTAAGGACTGTAGGATCCAACTACGTAGATACTAATTGCTTATGAGCAAAGCATACCTCATGAAAGCATACCCAAGAACTAAAGTTATTTTTCGTGAGCAGAGAGAGGGTGGCTGTAGACTCACCTTAATGATTCTCTCTTTGGCATCAGATGGTGATACGTCACAGAGCACTTGTATTAGTAAGAAATATGTAACAGCTGTCAACGCTTCTCCTTCTGTCTGAGCTAAAGCATGATACCTTGTAATGAAGAAATTATAATTAGGTAAGGTGCTCAGCTAGAGGATACAAATGACACAAGATTCAAAACTAGGCAAAACAAAACTTAAAGGAGGTGTCAATCCTGAGAAAAAGGAAATACTTTATCCAGACAGGATACATAGCTACAAGAACTTTATTAAAGTTTATCTGGTCTCTCAGCCTAGTCATCATCAGACATCATCATAGACATTATCCAGAGATCATGAAACACCACACTCCCAGGTGTTTTCTGTAGTGTGAATATACAGAACCTAACATGTACACAGAGCTTCCACATAAACATTCCCTAGAATATAGGATAACTCCAAGATGTTTCCTAATCAGAACACGTTATGTCATGAGGAAAACATACATGCTTTAATGCAATATTGTCCTGAAAGTATGAAGAAGTAGCACTATTAAAAGCTATGGGTTCACAAACTGAAACGCCCTTCCTCCCTGGTTCTCCTCATTTTCATTTTTGTTGGTTCCTTTTCTTTTCAGGTTTATCACACAGGTACTGCTAACCATTTTGTATTCACAACTAACTCAAAACACTGTGAAGAGGATCCTAGTGACATTACCCTTCAACAAGTCAGCCTGCTTCATCAGGAATAATATTCACAAAGACCAAACCCAGAGATCTGAAGGCATTTGAGTTTGTCTCGTAAAATCAGCTTGTGTATTTCAGTGATATTGATTTTAATACATGTTTTTATGGACCTGCTGGTTTCTCTTTAGGCAACGAGGGCTGCAGGATGTCAATCCAATCCAAGGTTGACTCCGAAGGAGGAATTTTCATTGTGGAGGAGGAAGCTGTCTCTGCTCAAGAGGTGTTGAATACAGCATGTCTTCCAAGGATATTTCAACACCTCTGCAGCTGCATTACTTAACACAGTTACAGGCTACTCAGGAGGCTATGGACAAACTTGTGGGTTTCCCACAGAATTTTGTAAAACAGTTTCAAAGGCTATTGAAAAAGGCTAAAATAAAAGGCTGCCCATTTGCCCACGAGGGCTGGAAAGCAGCATAAATTATTCCCCTACTCTGCATCATCAGGAGTTTAGATCTGCAAACATAAACAGTACGGTGTACTACAAACCCTCTTCACCTTCCTCTGCTGGACAGAATGCGTGAACAGGATGGGGAATGCCAACAGAGAGGAAAATAATGTGTGGCTATCATTACGCATGCAGCAAATACAGCTTAAGTTGGATTAAAGAAGAAAAAAGCAAGAAGGGCTCCCTGATCTGCAGTTGCTTCTCTGGGATCTTCCTAAGGACACCAAAGCACAACGGAAGGTTTTTAAGGAAGAGCTGCACCCTTGCAGCACAACCTAGCACAGAACAGCCCGCACCTCTGGGGTCAGCACCATCAGAAGGATGTGTGCTACACACCAAAGCAGGCACACACAAAAAAGCTTCTGCCACGTATACTCAGCACTTGCTGTGCTCTGGCCAACTGGCCTCCAGAACCCCCTGTTCCAGTGCCTCAGCCTGGGTGCACGCACCCAACAGCCCAAAGGCTGCTCAAGGTACACCTTTTCCCTTGTGCAGAGCAAACCTGACCCAGCTGGGAAAAACATCATCTCCCTTTGATGACACCGGTTTTTCAGGCTGCAGTCAAACAAGCTGCCTCAGCTGCAGCTGAGCCTGGCTTTCCTACCCTAGCCCACCCCCCGGCCTCCAGGCAGGGACCAGGCTCTGCTCTCGGAAGCACATCACTGTCCTTCTCTGACCTGCCAAGGTGAAGGCACGGGTTTGCACACCCTCCTGATCTGACACAGTGGTTCCAGTTAAACGCTTCCGCTGGCAGGGTTTTAAGATCCCTTGGACGCACCGAAACACACTGGGTAGCACCTACGTATGCTGCCAAATCCCGCATTTCTGGGAGTGACGCAACTGCTGGTGAGGGGTTGGGGGTGAGAAACCACCGTGGGAGTTGCCTCTGCAACCAGCTGGGAGGGAGGCAGCCAGCCCAGCGTGCCTGGTGGCAGCTCCCTGGGGTGCAGGCAGAGCCCTGCCAGGAGGGGCCGGATCCCTGCAGCGGGGAAAGAGGGATGCTTTGGCTCCATCAAAGTGCAAGAAGATGAGGTAGGGCAAGATGTTACGTAGGCATATGTGCTTGTTCCCAAAGAAAAAGACACTCTTGTGAGCCTCATTCCTCCTCTTCAGACAAAAGTAATCACTATACAACACTATACTATCTCTTTAGCACGGAATGCAGGCTTTACTAATCTATAAATGATTCCTAAAGATGTAAAGAAAAGCTTAGTACAACTTGAATGCAAATGAATATTTAAGAAGAAATTAACATTATCCACTAAGCACTTTACATAAATAAATGAAAACAATTTAGTAAACTCATGCCCAGACAGCAAGTCCAGTTGATACGATGCCTACAATTGGAAAAACTCTAGCAAATCAACTTACTATACTATTAAAGATTTCTAAAAAACAAACTAAACTAAATGCCCAAATCAATTTTTTTTTTTTTTACGGAGGTAACAAAAGAGAAAAGAAAGGAAGTATTGTGATAGTATTAATTTTTTGAAAGACAAGGAAGGAGAAAATGGGCAATTACCTATAAATACAGCTCTTTAGTTATGTAACAGGACAAAGAATCAGAACAATGACCAAAGTCAATAAAGGCATCATGTATTTTTAAAGGTCTTGCTAGCTAAACTCACAATACCTTTTCACAGTTCTTCTCCATTATCGTTCTCCTGTCATGACATGGGGAGAGTGCTACAGTATCCTGCTATGCAGAGAAGGCAGAAGACGACATTCGGATGCAGCCATAACCAGAAGAAACAGCAGTGGCAGTAGGAAGCAAATTCAAGTTTAATGAAAAACTTGTAAGCAATTCAGAGAAACTGATTCTGGAAGAAAGTAGGTTTTATTGTGACCACTGTAATCAAGTGTTTGCACTGAGTCAAGATAACAAAAGAAAATGACTGCATCGTTGGCTGTCAATCCTGTATCTAGAAGTATTAAATTATGGGCTAGGAAAGCAACAGGTCAGTTTATGAAGTTGAGGAACAACAGCATTTATCTGTATCTCATTACTGGAAACATCTTATAAAGAACTTATTTTGAGCTGACTACGGAGGAGAAAAGGCATTATCAAAACTTCCAAGACTCTGCACTCCCAAGGAACAGAAATTGAAAAAAATATAATCACCAACCCTGGAGAAGCAGAAGCTATGAAGCTCAGCATCCTACGGAGCACCCCCATAGATTTTCTGATGTCTAATAAGCTGAATGCCTGCTACAGCCCTTCCCTCAGTGGGGGCATCAACCTCATCTCTCTCATCTCCCTGGTCACCAGCAGTCTTGAGATTTGTAAGAATTTCATCACTTTGAAATTTCTGCTCTTCTACTTATATTGGTTGAAACTGACCCCTGGGGTAAAAAAAATTACTCCAGGGTAATGAGTGGAGCTATCAGACAGACAGCAGCATTATTATTTTAGCTTCGTCTCCTTAGGAAACCAAGTTGAAAATAATATATTCAGGACAGAAAGGAAGAAATAACAGAAATCTCAATTGGGAAAAAAACTTCTAAACCCAGAGTTATTAAGTCAAGTACAGAAGACATTATTTCATGTGAGGAAAGACAGATTTGGAAGCTTTTCACAAACGGATCACCACTCCTGACTTTCTAGGATTTCTGTTAAGCTATATTCTCAGGCTGCAATGAAAATCTGGATGATCCCCTTGTAAAAATGTAAATGCCAGAGTCTTAATCCATTCTAACACAGATGTTTGACTGTCCAAATACTTCTACCAGACCAGATCGCTTGGATTTGCTTTTGTAATTTTCCCCTTTCAGTGTGGGTGGCAGTCCCATGGGTCTGAGTGGCCAGTCTGGATGCCACAGAATGGAACACATGAAGCCATTGATCCTAAATCCTGCATTGTTTCATTTCCTGCAAACCGGTTTGGAGAGAACAAGGAGTACACTAGGGAGATGAAGGCTTTTTGGCCATTAAGATATGGAGAGACCACATAAATTTCCCTCACTCTTACCCCAAAGCCAGTCAAGAGGGAAACACCCTCAGAGAAGTGAACAAGGTCCTGGAGCATCTTCACTAACAAGAGAAATCAGTGAAGTCCAGCAGAAAGCCCGGCAGGAGTTCAGGGAATGTACAATCTCCCAGAAGAGGGATCTTTGGCTGATTGAGAAAACTATACATATGATTCCTCAAATCTTCATCCCAGACTTAAGAAATCAAAGGAAGCAGGTGCATTCTGAATAAGTCATTAAAAACAGTCATCGTTATACTAACAGAAAATATTATTTGAACAGGATAGATCAATAAATGGACACAAGGGAACAACTTTGCACTTCCATTAACAACATGACCTGTCTTGAGTTTCTCTCTCTGTACTTCATGATTTCCATCAGTATTTTTTAAATTTGTCATGATTTTGAAGCTTGTGTGTATTTAATAGGATACTGATGTATATTATGCTGTTTTGCTTAAGTGTGTCATGACAAGTCTAAGACAAAATAAACTGGACTGGTCTCTGTTCCAACAGGGTGTATTTCAAAACCTACAGAACTAAACCCTCACTCTAATGCTACAATAAGGTGATTGCTTTTAGAAGTTATTTGCGTATTCTAGTAATGTTTTCATTTATCTTACTTCCATGTTAGTAGATTTGATCCACCACAACGTAATATTTCATAAACATCGTCACGGAAACACTCAAGATTATAATTTCAAAGGGAATATTAACAACTGAAGCGAAAGCAACCCAGAGCATTCTCATCCCTGTGACGCCTTCAGTGAGGAAGGACAAACAGTGTCATGGTCTTTCCTTCATCTGTTTACACGGGCCTCTGCACAAAAAAGTGTCTTTTGCTAGCTACCAGAAGTGATGGAGTTACAGTGGGTAAGTCAATATGCCCTATATATTTTCACATTTATAATTCCTAACCACAATGCCCCCAAAGGTGGCTGGGATTTTCTTGGAATAACCAGTCTCATTACTTCGCAAAATTCAAATCTTTAAGAACTGGGTGTACCAACCAGACAAATAGCACGTTGTAGATCATTTTATCTATTGCTTCAGGAATACTTTGAATACTCTTTTGCTGAAAGCACTTGCCTGCTCTTCAGAGTCCACAAATAACTTTTAACAAATGCAGAAGAGCATCATTCATCACTCAGTTATGAAAAAATTTTCTGACTGCCAACATTTTTGTTGCAATCAGAAAGAAAAATTCCTGCCTTGTGAGTGATCAAAGTACAAGGGCACTTGCAATCAAGGAAAGATGAAAGTCAACAATATATTTTAACTGATTTTCTAGGAACAACTTTTGCATCAGTAAACTGAATCTCAGTTGTTCATTATCTTGTCCATGACACTTTAATTATGGACTTCATGCACAAAGGTTATTTTTCAGAAATGTATTTTAATATAACTAAGAAGCATTACCATGTAAATAAAGCTGGTATTTTTACTCTCTACTTTTCCATGTACTTACCACTGACCGTACAAACATAATTTCAGAAAGGAAATATAGATAAAAATTGCACCTTGAGCACTTCTGATTGCTTTTCTGCTGGAGAAAAAGTCATTTGAGTTCTCCTCCTAATGAGAAATGGGCTATTTCTGACACTTATTACCAGTTTCCCGGAGCACTTCCTAAAGGTTAATGCCCCACGTTAATAAACATTAAAGCTGGTCGGTCGAATCGTAGGGAAGAATCTAGGGCAGAGAGGCACAGACAGATTATCTGTGACTTATTCACGGTCACGCAGAACACCGGGGGACACGCTCGGACATTGGAGCTCAGGTCCTCAGGAGCACCCTCAGCAGCCGCTCCATCGCTCCTCTCTCAGGGCGCCTGGGCTGCACGTCCTCTACTCCAACTTCACCCCGTCCCCCTCGTCCGACGCCGGTCGATACGGTGCCCACCGCTACGGGCGGTGGCAGAGCCGGGGTACCCGAGGCTCCTGAGTCGGGAGGGACGCGCATCTTACCTGGACCCTCCGCCTCACCGGGGTTCGGCCACCCGACAACGCTCCGCTCCCGTTTGCGGGCGTAGGTTCCCCTCCCGCGCCCCCGCGGGGGTGTCCCCTACCGGCACCGGGAGACCGAGCCACCAGCCCCAGTGGCCACAGCCCGGAGGGGAGCGGAACGCCGCCCAGCGCCTGTCCCCCGCCGACCGACCT